>CM065592.1:245774299-246221799 GCA_033119425.1 Bufotes viridis | reverse complement strand
TGCATGTGGACTGGAAGAGTAGCTCCACCATGCTGGTGTGTGACATATGCACACAGGAAGTGTCCTCTGAAGATGACATGAAGAGCCATTTGCTTTTAGCACACATGGAACAAGACTGTTGGTGTCCTTTCTGTACACTTGCTGGTCTCACATATGATGAACTGAGCCACCACATTCACACAGCTCATGCAGACACCTTGGAACCATGGTGTAGTGATGAGGAGCAGTCTAAGGGTGCCCATGGTGGTGCAACCTCTTCCAGCAGCAGCTCCAGCAGTACACCAGACAAAGATCTTAGAACAGGACACCACATGAAGACTCCTGAAAAATGTTGGGTTCCTCTAGACGTCGAGCTGAATACCAAGAAATCACACGGCAGCTGTAAAGAAGCGGATGTCCCCAGGAACGCAGCATCAGAAGCCCCTGGACTTGATGATGATCCACCTACAGCATGTGCAGCCCCCATTGCTGGCAGTGAAGACCTTGTTATTGAGTGCCCCTTTTGCAGTGAAACTGAAAACTCTATAGACAAACTTGAACTACACGTGAGAAGGGAACATGCAGATCTCTTGACGTCGCCCACTAAAGGCTAGTTTATTATATGTCTTGTGTGATAACCTTATAGGGGTTTTCCAATATATATTTTTTTAATAGGCACAGAACAAGGGGCTGTATAACATGAACCAAAAGACCCTTATTCACTTTTTTTTTTAGTGTCCAGCTGCTACAGTTGTGCCGCTGGTCCTGCAATGATGACATAAATAAATGACATCGTAACAACAATGCCTGTCCTTGTCCGCAAAAAGGACAAGAATAGGACATGTTCGATCTTTTTTTCCAAGCTCCATTGAAGTGACTGGTTCCGCATACAGACCTGTAAAAAAAAAAAAAAAAACATTTGTGTGCATGAGCTCTGAGCCAGTTTTCCTTTACACGAGTTTTGATAAATCTGCCCCATGTGTCACTGCGCATGCGCCAGATGCCACTGGACTCTTCTTCAGTCATTTACATTCACATGCTGTGTTATAAATTCCTTTTAGACTTAATACTGCAGCGGAGACGTCTTCTAGTGACGCGTTTATAACGCTATTCCCACGCAGTGCCCCAAAATCTCGTGACCGCTTCCCTTTACCAAACACTTTCCCGGTCCATAACGTAGGTAGAGGCAGACAGTATTGTTATTTGCACCATCTTGAGGAATACTGCGCACAGGCAGCCGCTGCTTATGTTTTTTAGGCTGGATTCACACACCTTTGCTGCAAATACAACTTAGTAGTGGAGTAAGATGTTTTCTTCTTACATTGCATTTTTACTTGCAGCATGCTCTGTGTGTGTTATTTTAGGGCCATTTTTCATCCATAGATCTAAAACTGATATAACTCTGTGTTGTAGTTTCTTATGGTGTTTTTGTCTCCGTAAAAAATATGTGAAGGAGAAATGATTGCATTACATTTTTCGCTTCTTTTAGGACATGCCAAACAGCAGTACGAATGCCCCATGTGTTCTCTGGTCTGTGCCAACGCTAACATCTTGCAAGAACATGTGTATTTGCACTTGGAGGACACCTGTGATACAAATACAGGTACTTATATTTTTCCACTGTTATTTCTTAGAAAGAAAGTGGTGCTGTGTGCCATTTTTTTTTATTTTTTTTATGATAACCCTAAATGGTTTCTGCATAAGGTTGTATCGAAATCTGTGTTCCTTTGCATGGACAGTCGTGGGCCAGTTTTTCAGTACATGCATTTATTGCAAATATAACGTAAAAACAGATGTTGTGGGTGTAAGACCTTATTCACATGTCAGTGATTCATGGACGTGTGCTGTCAATGTTCTCAACGGACAGCACATGTGCCCATTCGATTTAATATATGCATTCACACATCTATCTTTTAGCACGGTCCGTGGTTTTAGCACAGAAGCATGCCCTATTTCCATTTCATCCACCATGACGGCCACAAGGAGATTGACCCCTGACCTATGTAGGGACAGGATCACAAACGGAGAGTTTAAATTGGACCACCCACCCATTCCCCTCAGTGTTTCCTGTCCCTACATGGGGCAGCACAGAAAGAGGCCTCCCTTATAGGGAGGTGAAGATTTAGTTTAATTTCTTTATTTTAATGTTTAATTCCAGTGGGGTATCTGTAGCTGGGGCTCCCCTTACTTCTTTCCTACCCTGGAGGGTCTGGGCTTATCTCTTTCCTTGCCCTCTTGTAGCAGGAGCCAACGCTGGGCATAGGATTATTGTGGGGTACTCGCTCCTGTAAATCAGGAGCCTGTTTACCCCTTCTGCCTGCCATATCTTCTACCTTCAGGAGGACACGGCAGCTGGTTTTGGCCTGTGGCAGGTGGCGGCACTACATATTGACAACTGGAGCCCACCCAGAAGTGTGTGGGGCGTCTCTGCTACAAATCCCCATATCCACGTGTTTTCCGGCATGGCACTGCGTGACCATAGTCTTCAAAAAGCCAGCCAAACGCAGATGTATTGAAGCTGGCCTCTCAGCATGTCAGCATCTGAGACTCCTACCACGATCGATCTGTCCACCAAGTCCACTGTTACCCACTATGAGTTCCCCTTTGGGGAGATATATTTTCTCTTTATGTATCACTGTCTGGTTGATATATGCTTTCTCTTTCTTTCTTTAATTAGGGAGCAAAAAAGGAACTAAAGCTAGATCTCAGAAATGTGCTACCCGCAATAAAAGGCTCCCAGAAAACTATAAAAATAAACTATGCAAATCTTGCATTAGTGAACAAAAATGGTATTAAAAAGACATATATACCCCCGAATGATACTAATAAAAACTACAGCCCCTCCCGCAAAAAACAAGCTCTCAAACAGCTACATTGGTGAAAAAATAAAAATGCTATGGCCCCTAAAATCAATTTCAGCAAATTACATGTTAGAAAATCCTGATGCCGTTTCTTCCCTTTTGAATGCTGCCGTGCCCCCCAAAACAGCGGTTTACGACCACATGTATGGTGTTGTCGTATTCAGGAAAAAATGCATAAGAAATTGTGGGGTGTATTTTCTTCTGTTAGCCCTTGTGAAAATAAAAAAAATTTGGTGCTAAAGCAACGTTATATTGGAAATAAAAGTTAATTTTCACAGCCATGCGTTTCTAACCTTTATGAAATGCTTGTTGGGGCAAAGCATTCACTTCACCCCTAGATTTATTGCTTGAGGGGTGTAGTTTCCAAAATGGGGTCACTTTGGGGGATTTTCTTTCTAGAGGTTCCTCAGGGTCTCTTCAAATATGACATGGCACCTGAAAACCATTCCAGCAAAATCTTCCATCCGTTAACAATATGGTGCTCCTTTTCTTCTGCGCCCTCCGTGCACCCATACTGCAGGTTCCGACCACATATGGGGTTTTTCTGTAAACTGCAGAATCTGGGTAATAAATATTAAGGTTTGTTTGGCTGTTAACCCTTGCTGTGTTACAGGAAAAATCGATTAAAATGGAAAATCTGCACAACAAATTTCCCCTCTATTTTGCTTTAATTCTTGTGGAACACCTAAATTGTTTAAAAGTTTTGTAAAATCAGTTTTGAATAACTTGAGGGGTGTAGTTTCTAAAATGGGGTCATTTATGTGTTTTTAAAAATTTGCTTCTAAACTTCTAAGCCTTCTACTGTCCTAAAAAAATAAAATTACATTTACTAAATAATGCCAAAATAAAGTATACATACGGGAAATGTAAAGTAATAACTATTTTATGAAGTATCACTATTTTCTTAAAAGTAGAGAAATTCAGATTTTCAACATAGCGAATTTTTAAAAATTTTCTGCAAATGTTTTTTTTTATGCATAAAGGTAAAATGTATCAACTCAAATTCACCACTAATATGAAGTATGAGGTGTCACGAGAAAACAGTCTCAGAATGGCTTCCGTCAATAAAAACATTCCAGAGTTATTACCACATAAACTGACACATGTCAGATTTGAAAAAAGGGGGCTCCGAGCAACAGTCCATCTTATGCGAAGTAAAAAGCATTATTCAAGGAAAGAGACAATCGTCTCTGGCTTCCATAGGAGCTACCAGTCATACTCCGGTTCCTCCTAAAAAAACTGACTTTCTGTTCCCTCCTCTTCTGATCCTGAGGAGATGGACGAAGAAGCTTCTTCATCCAAGCCTTTGGGTGAAGATTTATTCTCAGAAGCAGAAATTATTAAGGGAGGACGTAAATATTACTTTTCCTTGAGGAAAGTGGTTAGATCCATTATGGGTATTGAGGACATGCCAAAACCATGATCTGTTCAAGACAAGATGTTTTGGGCTTTGTACGAGATGTCATTCTTGACAAATGGCTAGAATCGGAAAAGAGCCTGGGGGTCCCTAGAGAGTTTAGGAACCACTTCCTTTTTGATCCGTCAGAATCAAAAATCTTTGACCGTACTCCCAAAATAGACTTCCAGGTGGCCAAGGTTATTAAAAAAAAAAAAACTTGCTTCCATTTGAGGACTATTCTCAACTTCACGACCCTATGGAACGCACAGCTTATTGCCTGATGGAAAAAGCCTGGGAAACATCTATATTCTCTATTAAAACTAATATTGCCGCTATATCTGTAGTTAGGTCAGTGTTCCTATGGCTAAATGAGTTGGAAGATCACTTGAAAAATAAAACTCCCAGAGAAGAGATTATAAATTCCATTCCCCTTTTGAAATCTGTTACTGCTTTTCTAGCCGATGCTTCAGCAGAGTTAGTTAGATTTGCGACCAGAGATGGAGCCCTATCAAACTCGGCAAGGCTAGCATTATGGATGAAGGTCCTGGTCAGGGGATAAAATATCTAAATCCAAGCTTTGTTCAGTTGCGTTTTAGGCTAATAAATCTTCGGCTCTGTCCTAGACAATATTTTAGAGAAAGCGGTTGATACCCTAAGGCTGCATTCACACGGGCGAGTTTTCCACGCGGGTGCAATGCGTGATGTGAACGCATTACACCCGCACTGAATCCTGACTCATTCATTTCAATGGGTCTGTGTACATGAGCGTTTTTTTTCACGCATCACTTCTGCGTTGCGTGAAAATCGCAGCATGTTCTATATTCTGCGTTTTTCACGCAGCCCTAGCCCCATAGAAGTGAATGGGGCTGCGTTAAAAACGCATTGCATCCGCAAGCAAGTGCGGGTGCGTTGCGTTTTTCACTGATGGTTGCTAAGAGATGTTGTTTGTAAACCTTCAGTTTTTTATCACGCGCGTGAAAAACGCATCAAAACGCATTGCACCCGCGCGGAAAAACTGAACAACTGAACGCAATCGCAGGCAAAACTGAATGGCTTTGCCTGTGAAATCGCACAGTTTTCACTGAACGCATCCGCAACGCATCCGGACCTAAATCCATCACGCTCGTGTGAACCCAGCCTAAGGGAGGCAGAGGCAGGGGATTTTTACATCCCCAGAACAAATATTAGGATAAGCAATGACAATGTGGGGGTCGTTGAAAAATGTTTTTCCCCAGTTGGAGAAAATCACTACAAACCCTTGGGTTTTAAATGGCATTCCTCAAGAATACAAAAAAGAATTTTCCTTAAACCTCACAAAAAAATTTCAGGTCACTTCCCACAGTCCCAGTCACGTCAAAACTGTGGGAAGAGATGCAGAAATTACTAAACTCAGCAGTAACAATCCAGGTTCGGAATCAAAAAAGGCAAAGGGTTTTTATTCAAAACTCTGAAGTTCCTGGTAAAAAAAAAAAAACAGTGGGTCCTCATGTATGATCATAAACCTAAAACTGCTGAACAAGTCAATACTTTACAGAAGATTCAAGATATCCTCCACGGTTCCATTAATAAAACAAGGAGCATTCATGACATTGATCGATCTAAGAGAGGCATAGTATCAATATCAGAGTTGGATCTTGAAGAGCTGGGACAAGAAACACACCTCCTTAGACATGAAAATCTTCCCCATCAGTGAAGCTAGACCTAAATTGGTGGAAGGAAGAACAAAACCTTCAGAAAGGAGTACCCTGGCAAAAGCAACCAGAAATTCTAATCCTGACAGATGCAAGCAAATCGGGATGGAGCGCAAAAGTGGTCTCTCTTCTTTTTCAGGGCTCTTCCTCAAAAATTATAAGCGACTGTTCATCAAATTACAGATAACTGGCTTCAGTTTGGTACGCTCTTAAAAAAAAAAAAAAAAAAAAAAAATGCAGTCTACATTCTATAAAATCAACACGTCAAGGTCTTCTCAGACAACGTGACTAACGGTAGCCAACCTAAAACATCAGGGAGGCACAAGATCACCAACCTTGGAGTCCTTGCCAGGAAATTTTTTCTCTTGGGCAGAAAAGAACACCCGATCTCTCACAGCTTTACATCTTAGGAGGCAAGAAACAATTAGACCCAGGAGAATGGTCTTTAAATATCTTCTGTTTAAAAAAATAGTGACAAGGTGGGGTTCCCCTTTAGTAGGCCTTTTTGCATCCAAAGTAAATTCTCAGGTAAAAAAAATTCTGCTCCATAAAGCCAAGAGAAAATCCTCTAGCAGTAGACACTTTTTCAATAAAATCGTCCTGGGACCTAGCGTATGCCTTCCCTCCTGTTCCACTGATACCTCGCGTTATCCAGAAAATTTCTCGGGATCCAGTCACGATAATTCTGATAACTCCTTACTGGCCCAAAAGAAGCTGGTTCCCAGCATTAAAACAAATGTCTATTCTGGATCCTTCTGCAGGGACAAGTTTATCACCCAAATTCGTAAAGTCATCGACACACTAAAATATATCTACAAATCTGGAAGAAATTTTTCAGCTCGATTGGACAAGACTCTCCAAATACATCTCGTCCAGTAATCCAAAAGATATTAGATTTTCTTCAAAACGGCCTAGACCTAGGACTCATTTCATCTCTAAGTTCATTCAATGAAATGGTCACTAATTTCCATAAAAAATAAAGAGATAATACCATTGTTTTGTTCTCATCCCAAAAACCCTAAAGAGGAAAATTTCATTCTCTAGATCAGGCATCCTCAAACTGCGGCCCTCCAGCTGTTGCAAAACTACAACTCCCAGCATGCCCGAACAGCCTACAGGTATCAGTCTACAGCAGGGCATTGTGGGAGTTGTAGTTTTACAACAGCTGGAGGGCCGCAGTTTGAGGATGCCTGCTCTAGATATTTGTAGATCAGTTATTCAATACCTTGAGGCTACAAAACCATTTAGAAGGGACAATGATAATCTTATACAGTATGCTGGTAAGAATAAGGGTAAAGCTCTCAAAAGCCTTTCTAGCTAGATGGCTAAAATCCACTATTGCGGATTGTTACAAAATCCAAGGACTCCCATGACTGGTAAAAATTATAGCCCTTTCTATGCATGCAGTAGCCCTTTCTTGGGCTGAGAAGGCGGGCTTCTTTAGTCCAAATTTACAAAGCGGCTACTTGGTCGAACGTATGTATGTGCTAAACATTATAGGCTGGACCTTTCTGCTGGAGCTGACATGGCCTTTGCTAGAAAAATTCTAAAAGCAATAGCCCCCCCTATAATATTAATATGTTAGGTTTCTTTGTGGCCATCATGGTGGATGAAACGGAAAACCAGAATTAGACTTACCGGTAATTCTGTTTCCTTGAATCCACCATGACGGCCCAGTATTTCCTGCTATATATATAACACACAGACATAGACCTTTTGGGTATGATAATACAAAAAAAAAAAAAAAAAAAAAGCACTATTCCACCCACTATAATAATCGGAAAACACTGAGGTGGGTGGGTCAATTTTAAACTCTGTGTTCCTGTCCCTACATAGGTCAGGGGTCAATCTCCTTGTGGCCGTCATAGTGGATTCAAGGAAACACAATTACCTGTAAGTCTAATTCCATTTTTTTGCCAGTGTTTATGGATCTATTCCACCCATTAAACTCTGAATCCATGAAAAACACTGACACCATCCATGTTTCACGAACCATTAATAGGATGTGCTCTGAAAATTAATTTTCAGCTGTGCAGTGTGGAACACGAATGACAGAGAACAAAAAACAGACCCACGGACCAAACGCGTATTCTTCGCGGAAATCTTTGTGGATAAATCACTGACCATCTTATCGGATGTGTGGAAAGGGCCTTAGAGTTGAATCACCGCTCAGGTCCCCCTCTGAGCCAGATAATAAAGTTGAGGCACACAGTTTTGAGTGTTGCAATTTTCAAAAGAATTTATTCATTCAATCCATACAGTGGTTTCATCTATTAGCCCAATATTTATATTTTATAAGTATGAAGCCCCTCTGAGCCAGAACATGGAGTGAACCCCGGTCTGATAGACTCAGGCCTTCCTTGTATTAGATAGACAGTCATTCGTCTGATCACTGCTTTGCAGATTATCTTGTGATAGTTCACCTTAAGCTCAACATCACAAAGAGGGTTTCCAAACCTTATACAGATGATGACTGATTATATCATACAGTAAATTGGGACAAGTTTGTGCTAATAGATTGTGCTGTACATTGATGTGGATGAATAGTTGGCCACCAAAAGCAGAGGGCATTTTCCTAGAATTGTCTGTTCTGTGAAACCTTTACCACAAATGGATTTCGCAGTGCAGTAATATTGTGGCCCTTTTACGACCCCACATGTAGGCACCCTAAATCTATAGGTACTAGCCAAACGCACAGAATGAAAGCCTCAATGCAGGTGGACAACTGGTCTGTGGTATGCCTGCCACCTCTAATTTTGCCTCAATATTATAAAATTGCCTGTTGATTTAATAACTGTATTATTCGATATTTATATGCATTACTAGTTTTAATATATATATATATATATATATATATATATATATATATATATATATAAAATATATAGTTTTATGATAATCCTGATGTTGTTTTCACAGCTAAGATCACCAGTGATTCGATATTAGCCAGACAGCTACAGGCTGAAGAAGATAAAAGGAGAAGAATAGAAGAGTCAAAGAGAGAGAAAGTAGAATTCCAGAAATTACAGGTACATACAGCTCCAGACGTTAGAGTAGGATGAACAACCAGTCAATAAACAGAAAAAATATCATTTCTTCTTTACAACCTAAGTCATGGATACATAGAAACGGGGACTTGGATTTTGATATTGTTACTGGCACTAAACGTTTTCAATTATCTCAGATCATTAATTAAACATATCTTGTTAAAGGAACTTTGTCAGCAGAATTCTTACTAGCTATAGTACTTTACAGTGAGTGTATCAGAATATTGGAGGCATATCCTGCTGGTCAATCTGTTGCAAGAGAACACAATGCCATGTGGAACCTGTTTTTTTGACACTTCTAGTTTGAACTGCAACTCTGTATCCCCCCCACCTGCTTTTCTCAAACAATTGTATGTGTCGGAAATAGTTTCAATGTGTAAACCCCCTGAGATCATATGTAAATGCATTGATAATTATGACCCATTTTGCTCATTATGATTCAAGTTTCTTTTCTTGTATACTGTAGTGTGATTTCTTTTTATTTTATATACCAGAGACAGTTTGGCTTAGACAATTCAGGAGGATATCGACAGCAGTCTGTACAAAATTTAGAAAGAGCGGTTGCAAGAGGACGGATGCGCCCCATGGATTTTCACCTGCATAAAGCTGAAATGATGGAATCTTTAGCTACAGGTGTAGATGATGGTAGAACAAAGACTTCAGGTTGGTACTTTTTTTTTTTTTTTTATTCTGTCTAAAGGGTGTTTTATATAGAGCCATAATAGGGCTTGCCTCTTCTCTATCTCTGTATGTCTCCAATTTGATACAATTTTTTTTTGGGTCACCTGGTTTCTTAAAAAAATAAAAATGCCATGCTCTAATGGACCTTGGTGAAGGAGATTTATTAACATTGGTGTTCCATACACCAGTCTTGATCTCCCTGCGCCAGAGTGAGATGCACCTTATTTATTAAGACACAGATGCCTCTTAATAAATTAGTTGTGTCTCTGGTAGTCCGTACACTAGAAACTGAAGTCTATGCCAGCCAGGGGCGGGTGTAGATTTCAGTTACAACTTATATTTCTACAGAAACGGCCCTCACAAAAGTGACAATTGACCTCCTGACAGCAATATGCAATAGTGACTACTCTCTCCTCATTCTCCATGACCTCTCTGCAGCTTTTGACACTGTAGACCACCATGTCCTACTCACAATGCTCCAATCAATCGGCCTAAAGGATACTGCCCTCTCCTGGTTTTCTTCATATCTCTCTGACCGTGCTTTAGTGTATCTTTCTCTGGCTCCAGTTCTTCTCCTCTCCCTCTTGCTGTTGTGGTTCCTCAGGGTTTAGTCCTAGGCCCTCTCCTCTTCTCTTGCTACACAGCTCCAATTGGACAGACCATCAGCAGATTTGGTTTCCAGTACCATCTCTATATATACACTTCATCACCCCTTCTGTATAACAGAACACCAGTAACTGTCTCGCTGCCATCTCTAATATCATGTCCTCTCGCCTTCTGAAACTGAATTTTTCAAAAACTGGACTTCTTGTGTTCTCTCCATCTGCTACCCTACCCATACCTGATATTTCCCTCTCAGTGTGCAACACCATCATCATTCGTGTTATGTTTGAAAGTGATCTTTCCTTCGCCCCCGATATTCAGTCTCTCGTCTGCACCTCAAAAACATCTCCAGAATCTGCCCTTTTCTCATTATGGAAACAACAAAAACTCTTATTGTCTCCCCTATCCATTCCCGCCTTTATTACTGTAACTCACTATTAATTGGCCTCCCCCTTACTAGACTCTCCCCTCTTCAGTCTATCGTTAATGCAGCAGCCAGGGTCACCTATCTGTCCAACCGCTTCTCCAGTGCCTCCACCCTGTGCCAGTCATTGCACTGGTTGCCTATACAGTATAGAGTCCCATTTAAACTGCTTGTTCTGGGGTTGGGGTGGGAGGCCACTGCGCCACCAATTTGCAAACATGTCTAAAATTCTGTTCTATCTTTGTCATTATGGCGTACTGAGTGTAATGATGGGGGGGAAACTTGAATTTTTAAATTTTAACACAAGGCCACAATATGTGAAAAAACTGAAAGGTTCTGAAAACTTTCCGAATGCATTGTAAATCGCTGATTAATGTGGTTTTGTTGAATCAGTTGTCAATACCAAATATTTATTGCAAGTAATGGTTGGATCCTATCTCTGAAAGAGCATTACAGCGTTTGCATATATTTGAATGCGTAGTGTAAATGAATTCAGATTTATATGTATGGGCTGATGATTCGCTTCTGATTTTGTTTATAAAGGAGTTATGGAAGCTTTACGTCAGTATTACAACATTGCTGGGCCAGAAGTGCGTCGGGTCTGGCTTTGCTCTCCATTGGACCACTTCAGCAGTTCTGCAGGAGATAAAGGATGGGGCTGCGGCTTTCGAAATTTTCAAATGCTACTTTCTTCCATTTTGTTCAGCGATACATACAGAGACTTCTTACAAGGTATTTTAGTGCTGTAAAGTTACACTGATGTAGGCTATGAATGTTTTTTATAAGTGAGATGGACACTGGCAATGCATATTAGATAATTCTCTGGCAAACCTGCTAATGTGTATGGAGGTGCCCCAACTTATCCCCAACAGCAGATGTCAGGGAAAGAAGGCATGGGACTGTTACATTTCAGTCTGCCCAGTTCTTTTGTTCTCTGGGCATAGAAGGTACTGTCGGAGGTGTGTGCGAGTGACTTTCTCTCCTCTCATTCCTAATAATTGTACGCTCGGACAAGCATAGTGTACTTGAGCATGGACGGACGCAGGGTGTTCAGGAGAGAGAGCCTAAAGAAGACCTGTCACCGCTTCTGTTTTAGTAACTACTTGCATTCCCAATGCAATAATAATTCTGGAGCATCATATTTTTAAAGTACAACTGGGTGTTAGCAATTGGGAGTGTGTCCCTGCAGAGAAGTGTTATTACAATTATTTTCTAAGGCGTATTCAGGAGTGGTAAAGTTCCTCCACAGTTAAGTGTCCCAAAGTTGGACAACCCCTTTAAGGCCACGTGCACACGTGTGTTATGAATGGATTTGCCACTCATGTTTTTGAATGACAAATCTGCAATATTACACAGTAGCATTAAAGTCGGTGAGATGTCTAAACATGTTGCGGAACATTTCTATGTGTAAATTGGCCTGCATTGCAGAATTTAAAATCCAGAGCTTATCATTTCATGTTGCAGATCTATCACAGGTTTGATGCCGGTCAGTTACCTGATGACTTCAGTGGGGAATCCTTTCTCAACCTAATCAACATTAATAAGTCCTAAATAGAAAAAAACACTTATCTAAAAAACAACAGAATTCTTGCCTCCCCGGGTGCTTCCATGTCTGCCTTGCCTGGTTCAATTTTTGTAAATCTGCATCCTATGATGTATTTTTCTATCTGACCACTGCCGCCAATCACAACTAAGTTTTAGTAGAACAAAATATCTTCTTTTTATTTTAGTCCTTTTTATTTTCAGTGTTTTAATTGACATATTAACACATTATTCAGTGTCATTCTTTTGTATTGTAGTTAGGAGTAGTTTTTCAAAATTAAATAGCTTAAATATAACAAAAATAGACCAGTTCCATAAAATTAAAATAAGTGGACTGCATCATGATAAAAACATATTAAAACACCAGGGAAAACTGTATAACTTGTTACGAAGATACCATAATTAATGGCAAAATCTTTCACTGTGAGTAATTGTACATGGGACAGGAGAAAGTGCAGTGTGATACATCTAAGGCTTCTAAGCGTAGTATTCTAAGGCTTGGTACAGACAATATTCCAAGAGATATATTTGCAAACAGATATACACACCACTTTTGTAGCATATATCTGGCACAGATTCTGTTGTACGCCATGTTGTTCCCCACTCACACCAGGTGGAGTAGGTAGGACGGACCAGTAGGCCCGTCTCATTCATCTTTTTTAACGCTTGGTTTAGGCGTAGAAAATGGTCTAAATGTAAGACACAATGATGCCGTCTAACATTCAGAAGCAGCTGTGGATCAGTTAAAGTTATGGAGAGGCCGGTGCATCTACATAACTATGGCGATCCACCTCCAGCGCAGGGCCTTATTAAGACTGGCATCTAAAAAAACACTTAACACGTCTTTAAACTTTAAAAAAAATTGTCCATAATGCTTGGAGAGTTAAGGAGACTGTCCAATTACAGACAAAAAAAAAAAGATATGGCATCTAGCTCTAGAATCAATTCCCAAAGCCATTCCAGTTTGAATAAAAATATGGTTGAGCGAATCTGGTTCGGATTGCTGAGCTGTTTCTGAAGTTTGTCACTTTGTTTATTCGCATTAACAGCTTGGTTAATAAGGCACAATATCTTGCGATATTTGCTGAAACTTCGAAAAGACCTCTAAAGAGGCAATACATTTTACAGTAAGATTGAAAGATTGAGCTGATATTCTTAAAGTTTTTAAAAGAATTTGGTTCGCCTACCTACAGCAATCCGAACCCGATTTGCTCAATATATATATAATCTCCAGACTTTTTTTTTTTTTTTTATTTACAGATGACCCATCCTCTGCATAAGGCCTCTTTCACACTTGCGTTGTGAAGATCCGGCGTGCACTTCCGTCGCCAGAAGTGCACGCCGGATCCGGCACAACGCAAGTGAACTGAAAGCATTTGAAGACTGATCAGTCTTCAAAATGCTTTCAGTGTTACTATGGCAGCCAGGACGCTACTAGCGTCCTGGTTGCCATAGTAGCAGTGGGAGCGAGACTTACATTCGCACGGCTCCCGGGCGCTCCTGAATGACGTCCAGAGCTCCCGCGCGCATGGATCACGTGATCCATGCGATCACATGATCTATGCACTGGGGCGCCCTGACGTCATCCTGGAGCGTCCCGGGAGCCGCACGGAATGTAAGTATGCCGCTCCCCTCTACTTCTTACTATGGCAACCAGGACTTTAGCGTCCTGGCTGCCATAGTAACCATTGACAAAAAGCTAAACGTCGGATCCGGCGATGCGCGGAAACGACGTTTAGCTAAAGGCCGGATCCGGACTAATGCTTTTCAATGGGCATTAATTCCGGATCCGTCCTTCCGGCATGTCTTCCGGATTTTTGGACGGAGACAAATCCGCAGCATGCTGCGCTTTTGTCAACGTCCAAAAAACGTTCACATACTGAACGGAAGACATCCTGATGCATCCTGAACGGATTTCTCTCCATTCAGGATGCATGGGGATAATCCTGATCAGTAGCTTTCCGACCTAGAGACCCGATGACGGATCTCTAGGACGGAAAGCTAAAACGCTTGTGTGAAAGAGGCCTAAGTCATCAGTATCTTATTGATGGGGTCTGAACCCAGATGAATTTGGTTTGCCTACAGCAATCCGAACCCGATTTGCTCTATATATATATATATATATATATATATATATATATATATATCTATATCATATACATATCTATATATATACATATACATATCTATCTATCTATCTATCCAGACTTTTTTTTTTTTTTTTACAGATGACCCATCCTCTGGATAAGTCATCAGTATCTTATTGATGGGGTCTGACACCCAGAACCCTCGCCAACTAGCTAATAGAGAAGGCACCCACGCTTCAGTAAATGCCACAGCCTTCTCGCTGCTTTCCCTAGGCCAGTGACATCACGATCGGTTATGTGGTCTAGGCACAAGTGAATTGTTCTGAGCTGCAATACAAAGCACAGCTGCTATACAATGTGTGATGATGTGCGTGGTAAGCTGCAAGAAGGGCGTGGTGCTCACAGGAGCGCCGCTGCCTTCTCAAAGAGCTAATCGGCGGGGGTTCTGGGTGTCGGACCCCCACGGATCAGATAATGATGCCCTATCCACTCCCTGCAGCAGATCTACACATTTCAGACACTCATGTGTCCTTACTCATGACCAATTCAAAATTTTGTGAGTACTTCTAACTGTTCATTTTAGCTATCTCAGCACTTGGATCCCCACCTTTTGATATGTCGTATATCCAAAGCAATTTTTTTAAAAGTACAGGTACACTTTAAAAGCCCAACTCACTATTTTTTTTACTTAGCATAAAGATTTGAATCCTCGCTCTTCTAGCCAAATGGACAGATGGCTCTACAGAAGATATGATATGGTAGAGAAAATCATATGATAGGCTTTATTCTCTTTATGTGTTTACTTTTATTGTTCTAGATTTTAGATACATCCCCTGTATACCTAAGATTCAAGCTATGATTGAAGATGCCTGGAAGGAAGGTTTTGATCCTCAAGGTGCCTCTCATTTCAATGGTAAATTGCAGCGCACCAGGGCTTGGATCGGCGCATGTGAGATATATTCGCTTCTAACCTCTATGAGACTGAAGTAAGTGAAGACATTTATTTTGTTCATTTTATCATTGTATTTGAGGGAACTTTATTTAGATTTCGTTTGTAGTTTGTGCCAAGTTTAAAAATGATTCCCTGTCCACAGGACGCAGCCCTACCACTGGGACCCCTAACCATCTTGAGAATGGGATGGGGGAACAAGACCCCTGCAATCAATGTTCGTTAATGGATACACAATAATGTAGAAACTCTTTTGCTGCCAGGGGTTTCTGAGCATTTTGCTCTTCTGGTAGCCAGGGCAATATTCACATTTAAAGTTTTATAAAATAACCTAAATTAGAACAGGAATCTGTATACTAAACCTCTCATATAGAGCTGCAGCCATCGATTATGTTCAAGTATCAAGTATTCTACTGATTAATCAAACGATTAATCGAGTACTCTAATAAGAGAAAACAAATTAAAAGAACGTTTTCTATAAAAAGTCATCTGCCTCCCTGCCATCAGTCCAATACCCCCCATTGCCATCAGTTCCTCCCCCATTGCCACTAGCTCTCACATGCCATCAGTTGCTCCCCCCAGTGCCACCAGATTCCCCCACTGCCATGAACTCCCCATGCCATCAGTGCCCAGCCGCAGCGCAAGTGAACTAAAATACTTTCCTGTAGGGGCGCTGCTGACACTCCAGGGATCGTCCATCCTCTTCTTCACTCGCTGCACTGGAGTCCTAACATCACACAGCATTAGGTTATAGTGCGAGCTTATATGCACTACATCCTGATGATGTGGGTACGGCAGGACAGCGCAGTGCGGTACAGCAGGAGACGACTGAGTGTGAGCAATATCAAACACTTCACTTGCGCTCCGTGGTCACATAGTACAATCAAATCCTCGATGTAAAAATTTGCAGCGAGAATTTTTTTGGTGTGTCGAGTTAATCGATTAATTCGCGTAATCGTCCCAACCCTACTCTCATGCCCATATATTGTCTGAACACATTGTCAACGCTTTCTGGAACATTTTCGAGATTCTACTCCGAAAAAATGACAGCGATAGTAGATGCTGAACATTAAACATACCGCGGTATCTCAGTCTTTTATATAGTTTTTCCTGAAAGGAGGCCGCCTAATAAGGGCAGTTATCTCAACATGCTTTTGACAGTTATGTCCACCTTCATCTAACTGTAACAAACAAGAATTTAAAAAGAAATGCATAAAAGCTTTGTACCTAAAACCCACATCTGAGCAAAATATGATACAATGTGATAGTATAGTGATAGCAGGGCTCCAGATGGCGACCAAAATGGTCGCCAATGCGACTAGGAATTTGCAAATGGCGATAAGAAATTTAAGTCTTATTGCCATTTGCGACTTGTCCCACCGCCGCGCTGCAGCTTTAGGAAAAAAAAAAAAAAAACTTCTTCAGCGGACGCACCACGCAGCGAACGGCACAGCACATGCAGCGCAGCCTGAAATAACCAATAGCAAAGCTCCATACAGTAAGGAGCTTTGCTATTGGTTAGTTTGGGCGGGCGCCGGAGCCATACAGCGCCCTGCAGCAAAGAAAGCCGGCGGGAGATGAAAGGAGGAGGGGGTGGCTGAAGCAAGGAGTGCCAGGCGCGCTGAGGAGCTGAAGCCTACAGCCCAAGCATCAAGATGGGGCCGCAGAAGAAGGTGACAGCTCAAGGTGTTATGTATCGGTGTGTAATGTATGTAGTGGAGTGTGTGATCATCACATACTGCACTACATACATCATACAGTACACATGTATACATCACACACTGCACTACATACATCACACAGTACACATGTATACATCACACACTGCACTACATACATCACACAGTACACGTGTACATCACACACTGCACTACTCACATCACACACTGCACTACATACATCATACACATGTATACATCACACACTTCACTACATACATCATACACATGTATACATCACACACTGCACTACTGTCACTACATACATCTCACACTGCACTACATACATCATACACATGTATACATCACTACATACATCACACACTGCACTACATACATCATTCACTGCACTACGCACATCACACACTGCACCACATACATCATACACATGTATACATCACACACTGCACTACATACATCACACGCTGCACTACACACATCTCACACTGATGTATGTAGTGCAGTGATGTATATGGTGCAGTGTGTAGTAAATACACAGCAGGCTATTATAGCCAAGTGATAACGTACAGGGAGGTTCCGCCATATTGGACTGAACTTTATCACCTCGCTATAAGTGCTTCATGTTATTAGACCAGTAACGGTTCCCTGCACACCCACCTCTTAGGCCCCGTTCACACCACCACTATTTATTTCTGTTGTTCTGCTCTGTTTGATGAGCAGAACAATGAAAATAATAGACGTGTTGGATTTTTGTCATACGATTAACATATACAAAAGAAAACGTATGTTGACGGACGCCTCAGACAGATGCCATACTGTGGCATCCATCTAATAGAGTTCCATTGTACAAGAAACCATATATGCAAATTTATACCTTTTTTTGCAGAATGGGAGATCATAGTGTACCTCGTCTTCCCATCCTGTAAAGTCCAGAAAAAAATCTATACATTTTTTTGTACAATGGAACTCTATGGTGAGGGATGCCGCAGTATGGCATCTGTCTGAGGCGTCCGTTATGTTTTGGTCATAGTATAATATAACATATGACCGAAACATAATGTGAACATGTGTGAATGAGGCAATTTTTTGTATCCTGATTATATATCTATTTAAATTTGGCGACTAAATTTTTTAGCTTAGGAGCCAATGGCTCCTAGGTAATTTTTTTAGTCTGGAGCCCTGGATAGTATAGTCACCCAGCAACTAGGAATCCAAAACTGACATTTTTGAAAAGCCATAATATGTGTAAGGACATGTATGTAAGGACCCCGGTTGGCAGAACGTGATCTTGTGTGCCTACGAGAGATTCCTCTCAGCCAAGCGCTGATGTCCAGGAATTAAGGGGCAGACTATGACATCGTAGTTGGTGGGATATGGCGCATGACTCGATGACTCTTCTCATGCACTGATACACTTGGTAACTCCACTAGCTACATTTTCATAACGTCGGGTACATCTATAAACTTAATTTTTCACACAAAAATGTTAACTGTATATTTCAAGAATACCAGTTTCTTAATGTTGTTAATGTGAACATGTAAGTAGCTCAATAGACCTGTTCTGGTGACAAGTTTACTTTTTAAAGGGGTTATCCAACCCTTATAATGCCCAGGCCCCTCACACAGTTTGTTCTTGCATCGCTCCCCGACACCTGCGTCGCTTCTGATGCCCGCACGACCGCCGCTCCATCTCCCCGTCACGTGGATCAAAACATTCGTACGGAGCGGATGCAGGCAGCCAATAGCAGGCCGTGACTGGGGACAAGTCTCTCTAGTGTCACTGACGATGCTAGGGAGGCTCGTTCCAGTCACTGCTTGCTACTGGTTGCCCCCTCTGTCACCGGATGTTTTGATCCGCTCGACAGGGAGATGCAGCAGCGGCCATGCGGGCATCAGAAGTGACACAGGTGCCAGGGAGCAAGGTAAGTACAATCTGTGTGAGGGACCCGGGTATTTGGGTGGGCATTTTTGGAGTTGGATAACCCCTTTAATGATGTGTATTCATTAAATTCAACCAACTCCTAATACAAACTAAATGTCCTCTGCAAAAAATTGTAAAAAGAGACGGAAGTACATAGTGTAAAAAAATGTTAACTTAGAGCTTTGTACAACACGGGAACATTTGGGCGGTGCATGATGATTTACACTTGTTATTATTGCTGTGCAGGGTATATTTATGTTTTAATATGTACCGTATTTTACAGATGTCGAATTCTTGACTTTCACACACCTAGTGGTCTATCAGGAACACATCCCCTCTTGTTTGAATGGGTTTTAAATTATTATGCATCTGATACTAGAGGAGCTGAAGGCAAGGTAGTGTGCTCCTCCAAGCCAGCCATTTACCTTCAGCACCAAGGTGATGTACAGCTGAATGAAACTATTCTCTTCCTATAGTAGGATGCATCTATAAAACTCCACTTATATCATGTTGTATTACAGTCAAAGAAGTAAGCAGGCTAGCAATTAATGTGGAATATTGCAGGGTTTATAGGATTTAAAGAGCACCTGTCCGCAGGATCTATCCAGATCATGCTAGGGTTGATCCTGCTCATTTAAAAGGTTACCTGTTTCGTATAAATTGGTTGTGGTGTAAACATAATCACCACCGGGGGTCTGCCACTCTGTGAGGTTTTCTATAGTTTGGGATAACGCATTGAATTACATATCAATTACAAATGTTAGATTAGTTGCCTGGATCCCCAACAATTGCCAGAAAGGGGATCCCCGTGCAGTATGACAGCAGCCAAGAGGAGTTTGAATGGAGGGGTAAAGGCTTGACTTCAATTTCATTCAATGTCTGTGAAACAAAAGAAAAAAAACACACGTTCTTTTAAAGGAATGTATAATTTTTTTTTTAAAAACACTAAGGAGTAAAAAAAAAAAAACAGGAAGCTATCGAAAAATGCCACACTACAAAACTCAGTATGGGAGACTGACTGATCAAGACTGACGCAGTGGAAAACGGGCCTAGGCTGGGTTCACACTTCAGCTATGTGATCAGTTATTTCGATCAGTTATTGTGAGCCAAAACCTGGTGCAAAACACAGAACAGGGGGAAATGAAATAATTAAACTTGGTCTTTCAGTAGACTTCCCTACTGGTTTTGGCTCACAATAAGGCTCCAGTCACACGTCCGGAACGGGTGCGGACCCATTCATTTTTAATGGGGCCGGAATGGATGCATCCGCACTTCCGTTTCTGCAAAAAAAAAAAAAAAAAAGAACATGTCCTAATCTTGTCCGCAATAGCGGACAAGAATAGGCATTTTCTATTATAGTGCAGGCTGTGGCCGGTGTCCGTGTTTTGCGGATACGCAAAACACTTGCGTACATGTCAAAATAACTGACCAAATAACTGAAGTGTGAACTCATAGCAACCAATCAGATTTCACTTTTAATTTTTCAGAGCTCCTTGATGAAAGGATCAATCTGGTTGCTATGGGCAACTAAGCCAGTATTCTGTGTGCAGCAATGACAGCAGCGAGACGGGCTGGGAGTGACTCACTAAGGTCCTGGTAGGTTGTCACAGGTACCTGGAGCCATGCTGACTGCAGTGCATCCCACAGCTGATGGACGGTGCGTGGGGTAGGATCCATAGGCCGAACACAATAATCGAGGTGGTCCCACAGATGGTCAATTGGGTGCAAGTCTGGGGAATTAGGGGGCCAGGGTAGTACTTGGAAGTCTTGGTCATGCTCTTCCACACAGTGTTAGACATTTCAAGACATGTGATATGTTGCATTGTTTTGCTGGAAGATCCCATCTGCTCCAGTGAAGACAATTAGCATGTATGGATATACGTGATGTGGAAGGATGCATTCATACCCTAATCTGTATAAAGTGCCTTCCACATGGATGAGTGGGTCCAGAGAATACCCGGAAAACATTCCCCAGACCATAACGCTGCCACCACCAGTTTACGTTCTTCCAGCAATGGGTGCAGGGGGTTTGTTCCTGAGGTTTCTCACCGGACACGCCAACGTCCATCCGTTCGATGAAGCAGAAAACGTGACTCGTCAGAGAAGGCAACCCTTTGTCAATTACCGAAGGTGCAATTCTGATACTGCAGCGAAAATGTAAGTCTTTTCTGCCAATGCGACTTTATCAGAGGTGCATTGACCATCTGTCTGCTTCGGAGCCCCCTAGGCCGTAGGGTTCACTGAACTGTTTTAGACAGAGGCACAGCTGTTTGTAGGACGACTGATTGACAAACAAGCCATAGGCTTTTCTTACCCTGCTTTGTCAGACTCCTGGATGGCAAATCTGTCCCATACTGCTGCTTATTGCATTTCTAGGACTGTCTGTTACTCTCTTAAAAAATGAAAGGTGCAATCTGATTGGTTGTTACAGGCAACTAAGCGAGTTTTCCTTTACACCGGTTTTAATCAATCCCCCCCCCCCCCCCCCCAGAGTGCAACATCAGCCTTCTGTTGACTGATATAACCAATGTTACATTTATGTGGTAAAGTGTATTAATATATTTGTGGGTTTAATGTAGGTCACAGTCGCACTATTGTGGGAATTGAAGAGAGGAAAAATAAATCCTACTGCCTTTTACTGTTCGATCCTGGATGTCCATCAGACGCTATGCAGAGACTGACTAAGAAAAACGTAGATGCTGCAGATCTAAAACACTTCAGGAAATATGTCGGTGGCCTAAAACATAAGCAGTACCAGATTGTGGCAGTAGAGGGCATTCTCTCCCCAGAGGAAAGGGCAGTAAGTATTACATGAAATGTGTGCTGTGTAAATGATTATTTTGTTAGTGGTTTTGTTTTTCATTTTCCATGTCGAACTACAGTTTCAGACTGGCCGCTGAGTCTCGCAGTAGGCTGACACTTCGTATTCTGTGGAGATCCCTTTTCATCAGTCATCTTCCTTGTCATCACAGAATTAAAATAAAAGGAATCGCCTATAAATAGATAACAGATGATCATGGTGGTCACAGCTCACCCATACTGTACCTCCTGACTGAAAAAATGCAAAGAGGGACAGCTCTTGCTGCATGCATAGCGCATCCCGGCATGGATTACATTAAACTGCGCCTCTAACCCCATTGCTGTCTATATACACAGTTGCGCCCAGTCCACAGTAATAGTGTTCATTTGTGCCCCACAAACTATCATGTTGTCCTTTGTATTCCACATAGTATTCGTGTCCACACAGTGATGCATCTCTAGTGCCTCATTCACACTAATGATGCCCCCACCCCTTAGTGGTTCCCTACACTTTAGCCCCTTAATGCATAATGTCGGCATTGTGTGCCCGCATTAGTATGGAGCAGGCCGCTGCAGTGAGCCTGCTCCATACATGGCCCGTCCCCTTGGTGCTTCAACTCACTTATTTGCATAAAAATACAAATGCAGATATGTATGTGACTGTTTAGCAACCTGCTCTACAAAAATAGCACATGATCTAACCTGTCAGATGGACATTGTAAAAAACAAAAATGGTGCTAAAACCGCTATTTTTTGTTACTTTGCCTCACAAAAAGTGTAATATAGAGCAACCAAAAATCATATATACCCTAAAATAGTACCAACAAAACTGCCAGTTTTCAAAATGGGGTCACTTTTTTGGAGTTTCTACTCTAGGGGTGCATCGGGGGTCTTCAAATGACATGGCAACTTAAAATTATCCCGGTGAAATCTGCCCTCCAAAAACCATATGTCGTTCCTTTTCTTCTGTTCCTTGCTTTGTTACCGGAACAAAAATGGATTAAAATGGAAAATCTGCCCAAAAACTGACATTTGGAAATTTTATCTATATTTTCATTTAATCTTGTGGAACACTTAAAGGGTTAACAACGTTTGTAAAATCAGTTTTGAATACCTTGAGGGGTGTAGTTTCAATAAAATTTATGGATGGTTTTTATTATGGAAGCCACACAGTAACTTTATAGCTGAACTGGTCCTTAAAGTGGGCTTTGGAAATTTTCTGAAAAATTTTAAGATTTGCTTCTAAACTTCTAAGCCTTCTAACGTCTCCAAAAAATAAAATGGCATTTACAAAATGATCCAGACATAAAGTATACATATATGAAGTATCACTATCTGTTTTAACCCCTTAGTGACCAGCCTGTTTGGGGCCTTACTGAACAAGCGTTTTAGTTTTTTTTCATTGTTGCGTTCCAAGAGATAACTTTTTTAGTTTTCCATCTATATAGCTTTATGAGGACTTGTTTTTTGCGGGACAAGCTGTAGTTTTTAATGGCGCCATTTTGTTGTACACATAAATTTGTGATTAACTTTTTTTAACTCGGTATGGTGATGGGGAAAAAACGTAGTAACAGGCGCTCAAAAAGCACCATTTACTCTAAAATGATACCAATGAAAAATGCAAGTCGCCCCGCAAAAATCAAGCCCTCACACAACGCCATAGTAAGAAAAAGTCATGGGTCTTGGAAGCGGCAATGAGAAAACTTTTCTTTAAAAAAAAAAAAAAGAGATTTTATTGCAAAAAAAGTAAAAAATATTTGTGTATTTGGTATCACTGTAGTCGTACTGACCCAGAGAATAAAGCTATTTGTTATTTATACCCAAAAATGAACACCGTAAAAACGCAGTGGCAGTATTGCTGTTTTTCGGTGGCAACAAAGAATAAATTAGCAATTCTGTCTTTTTTAGGGGATAATTTACATAATATTTATGTAGTCCGATTCGTTGTGGACGCGGCAATACAAAACATATTGGGGGGGGGGGGTTTAAATTATTTTTTTTATTTTTTTTTAACACTTAATAGTCCCGCAAGGGGACTATAAAAGACAGCTTTTTGGTCGCTTTTAAAATGCATTTTAATGACAATGCTATTCTAACATTGACCAGCAGGCTGCGCCAGAGAGGTGCAGCCTGCTGGAAATTACTGAAGGCTGGTCTGGGGCCTACATCAGACCCCTCCAGCCTTAAAACACATCGGCACCCGGCGATCGCATTTGCGGTATGCCGATGAGAGACAGAGGGAGCCCGCTATCTGTCACACTTTACATGCGGTGAGCACCAGTGCCCGCGGCATGTAAAGTATTAAACAACCTGGATCGGCACTCCTGCCAGTCCGGGCTGTTAGAGCAGGGCCGCGGCTCTCATATGAGAGCCAGGGACTTGTGCACCGCTTAGACTGGGCCGCTGTAAAAAAGCGGCGGCCCAGCATAAAGCCCCTTAGTGACCGCCGTAAAAACACGTATGGGTGGTCACTAAGGGGTTAAAAGTGGAGAAATTGAAATTTGGAAAGTTGCGAATATTAACAAAAATATTGACTGAAATTTACCACTATCATGAAGTACAATGTGTCACGAGAAAACAGTCTCATAATGGCTTGGATAAGTAAAAGTAGGGATGTTCCGATACCAGTATCTGTATCGGGACCGATACCGGAAATTTGCCAAATACTTGTACTCGTGCAAATGTCCCCGATACCGCTGCCGATACAGGAAGACAGCGCAGCGGCGCTCGGGGACGGCAGCGTGTCCCAGCTGTTCGGCGTGGGGGCAGGACCTTTGTGTGGCGGCTCCATTTTGTGCCCTGTGATTCACATTCCCGGCACTTGACCTCTGAAAGGGCTGCGATCCGCGCAATTTACCCAACCTGAGGGTTTAATTGCATGGATCGCAGCCCTTTCAGAGGTCGGGTGCCGGAAATGTTTTAATTTGCATTGGTGGCGCAGTGCGCCCTCAACCCTCCTCCCTCCCCAGTATAAATCATTGGTGGCAGTGGCCGCAGGGTCCCCCCCCCCCCCCAATCATTGTTGTCAGTGTGCCCTCTCCGTCCCCCCCATTATTGGTGGTGCAGTGGCAGTGATCGGAGTCCCAGCAGTGTAATGCTGGGGCTCCGATCGGTTACCATGGCAGCCAGGACGCTACTGAAGCCCTGGCTGCCATGGTCAGTTAGTGAGCAGCATTATACTCACGTGCGCCGTGGCCTCCCGCTCTCCTTCTTCTGTCTGTGTGGCGTGTTGCTTATAGCATTATCAATGCGCCGTACAGACAGAGGGAGAGCCTGGCGGCCACGGCGCACGTGAGTATAATGCTGCTCACTAACTGACCATGGCAGCCAGGGCTTCAGTAGCGTCCTGGCTGCCATGGTAACCGATCGGAGCCCCAGCATTACACTGCTGGGACTCCAATCACCGCCACCAATGATGGGGGGGGCACACTGCCATCATCATTAGGGGAGGGGGACCCTATGGCAACTGCCACCAATGATGGAAGAGGAGCGGGACCCTGTGGCCACTGCCACCAGTGATTTTAATACTGGGAATGGGGGGGGGATTAAGGCTCGGGGCTTATGAGAGGAAGAGGCTGGGGGGCTGATGAGAGGCTGGGGGGCTAATGAGAGGAAGAGGCTGGGGGGCTGATGAGAGGCTGGGGGGCTAATGAGAGGGAGAGGCTGGGGGCTAATGAGAGGCTGGGGGCTGTTATGTTTTTTGGACTTTTGGTTGGTCAGTTGTCACAAAATAAATGTGTTATTTATTTTATTGTTAAAATTGGTATCGGTGAGTACTTAAATAAAAGTATCGGTACTCGTACTCGGTCTTTAAAAAAAATGGTATCGGGACATCCCTAAGTAAAAGCGTTCCAAAGATATTACCACATAAAATGACACGTCAGATTTAAAAAAATAAAAAAGGCTGCAGGAGGTGAGTGTCACTTAAGCGTTTTGATTTCCGTATAACATGCTTATAATGGAAAATAATGCAATTGGTATAATGAAAACAAAAAGGAACACTTTCCATTTTAATCCGTCCTAATATAGTTGAATGGAGAATAAATAAATGTGTTTGCTGATAGATATTTTAAAAAAAACATTTCTGAAATATCTCAAACTGTACATTACAGATGAGGCTTACGAACTGTTGTGCTTAGACACTGAGCCGATAGTGATGTCAGTTTCTGTGGTTTTGTTGAGTGACACAGGGAGCTCTAACAGTAGTAGGCACGCTGGATGATTATCAAAGAGGTGCAGAACCAGCAAACCACAAAATTCTGGCATGCTTACCACCAGCAGACATGTGCCAACTGCAAGTGCACAAAATGCTGACTTGCCTACTACCAGCAGAGACGTGCCAACTGCAAGTGCACAAAATGCTGACATTCCTACCACCAGTAGAGACGTGCCAACTACAAGTGCACCAAGTCCTGACATGCATAGCACTAGCAGGGACGTGCCAACTACAAGTGCAAAAAATCCTGTCACGCCTACCACCAGCAGAGAGATGCCAACTACAAGTGCACAAAATCCTGACATGCCTAGCACCAGCAGAGATATACCAACTGGCAGCAGAGAGGCACAAGTTCCTGAAACGCTCCCACAATTTGCTTCTCTGAATTGGCAAACCCAAGTACAGGCATCCCGTACACTGGATGTAACTGGATTTGACCCACTACAGTTTTTTCAGCTGTTTGTAATGGACGACCTTTTTGAGCTTTTTGTAAAAGAGACTAATTTATAGGGTGCTCAATATATACAAAAAAAAAAAAACACCTCTTACTATCCCCGGCCTGGACAATGGACACCCACAAATATGGATGAAATGAAAACATTTCTGGCTTTAATATTAGCAATGGGTATCATAAAAAAAACCTACAATACGGTCTTATTGGGAGGCAAGTCCCATCCATGGCACCCCAAGTTTTGCAACTGTTGTGTCCAGATACCAATATGAAATTCTCCAAGTTCTTCCATTTCAATGACAACAGTCATTGCCCCCCTAATTCTTCTCCGGATTACAACCGGTTATATAAAATTAGGCCACTTCTAAATTATCTGTCTGAAAAATGTTTACCTGTTTATACCCCCTCTGAAAATGTATTAGTTGATGAGTCACTTGTTAAATTTTAAGAAAGATTACATTTTAAGGAATTCCTTCCATCCAAGCGGGCCAGATATGGCATAAAACTTTACAAAATGTGTGAAAGCACAACAGGTTACACGCCTGCATTTCGAGTGTACCAATGGAGGGACAGCGAACTAAACCCCCAAGGATGCCCATCTGGTTTAGGAACAAATGCAAAAGTCGTCTGGGAACTAATAGGTCCAAAACGGGTACAAATTATTTATAGATAATTACTACACAAGTGTTCCCCTTTTCGAGAGCCTGCAAGAAGTAAATGGGGGAGTATGAGGCACATTCAGGAGAAATCGCAGAGGTTTTCCACAATCACAGCTGGTAAAAAAACTACAAAGAGGAGAATCTGATGACCTTCATAGTGGAAACCTGCTGGCACTACGCTACAAGTACAGAAAAGATGCACTTATGCTTAGTACAATTCGCATAGAAGCCACAGTGCCAGTAAGAGAAAGGGGGTCAACCACCGATAAACAAAAACCGACTTGCATACTTGATTACAATAAATACATGGGTGGCACTGACCTGTCTGATCAGGTATTTAACCACCTCCCGACCGCCTAACGCAGGGACGCGTCCTGCGGGCGGCCGGGATGTTCCTCCTAGACGCATCTGCGCGTCATATCGCGCGTTCACAGGATCGCAACGACAGGAACTTTAACTACAGCCTGCCAGCGCTGATCATGCGCTAGCAGGCTGTAGATGTTAAAAAAATGGCATCTGAATCGCATATCAGATGCTGCCTGCTCCTCTGGTGGTCCATTTTGCTTGGGATCACCAGAGGACACTGTAAGTGCACCAATCACCACACACCAACACCCCCCCCCCCCCCCATCACTGAATAACCTCTGATCACCCCATGTCACACCGGCAATGTGCTTTCCGGACAAGAAAAGGCATATAGAAAATGCCTTTTCTTGTCCGCAATTGCGGACAGGAATGGAGCATGTTCTATATTTTTGCGGACCTGTTTCCAAGCGGGACAAAGTCTGTCCCCATAGAAATGAATGGGTTCGCAGTTCTGTTCCACAAAATGCGGAACAGAATTGCAGACGTGTGAATGGGGCCTAAGGGTCCCTTATCACCGCCAGTTAGTTAGCTACTTGTTAGGTAGCTAGTGCCCAGCCCACCGCACCGCACTCACTGATTAGTCGCTGATTAGCGTCATTGCTGTCGCTAATCAGCACTAGTACTATATAGTATCTGTAAGTGATCAAGAGTGATCGCAATCAGATCTATATCAATACATTAGGGTCACCTTAGGCTCTACAAAAAATGCAGTGTTCGCCCGATCAGGCCTGATCTTGTGCGCACACTTGCGCAGTATCAGAAAAATTTTTTCTGATCACTGCAAAAACACAGTAAAATCGCTGCGGTGCTATAAAGATCATTTTTGAGCTTTTTGGATCTTTATTAGCGATCACAGCTTTACTTCGCAAGCACTCTTATGTCCTTTCCTCTTTTTTTTTTTGCACATTTTTGGGCAGAGATTTTTTCCTCCACATTGATCGATGCGAATCAAGAAATCTGTGCCGTTCATTTTCTTTTTTCAGCCCAGAGGCTGAACGGAAAAAAAAAATCTCATTACCCGTATGCTCAATATAAGGAAAATATCAGAAACTCCTAATGCTGGCCATACATGTAATGATTGCGGAGACCCTCAAATTCCAGGGCAGTACAAACACCTCACATGTGACCCCATTTTAGAAAGAAGACACCCCAAGGTATTCGCTGAGGGGCATATTGAGTCCATGAAAGATTTAACTTTTTGTCACAAGTTAGTGGAAAGGGAGACTTGTGAGGGGAAAAAAAAGTCAATTTCCACTAACTTGTGCCAAAAAAAAAATCTTCTATGAACTCGCCATGCCCTTCACGGAATACCTTTGGGTGTCTTCTTTCCAAAATGGGGTCACATGTGGGGTATTTATACTGCTCTGGCATTTTAGGGGCCCTAAAGCGTGAGAAGAAGTCTGGAATCCAAATGCGTAAAAATGCCCTCCTAAGAGGTACTCATTGGACTTTCGACCGCTTTACGCACCTAGGCTGCAAAAAGGTGGCACACATGTGGTATCGCCGTACTCAGGAGAAGTAGGGCAATGTGTTTTGGGGTGTATTTTTACATATTCCCATGCTGGGTGAGAGAAATATCTCTGTAAATTGACAACTTTGTATACAAATTTTTTAAAAGTTGTCATTTACAGAGATATTTCTCACACACAGTATGGGTATATATAAAAATACACCCTCAAAAACACATTGCCCTACTTCTCCTAAGTACGGCGATACCACATGAGCAGCCAAGATGCGCAAAGGGGCCCTAATTCCAATGAGTACCTTTAGGATTTCACAGGGCATTTTTACGCATTTGGATTCTCACGCTTTAGGACCCTGAAAATGCCAGGGCAGTATAAATACCCCACAAGTGACCCCATTTTAGAAAGAAGACACCCCAAGGTATTCCATGAGGGGCATGGCGAGTTCATAGAAGATTTGTTTTTTTGGCACAAGTTAGCGAAAATTGATATTATTTTTTTCTTTTTTCTTACAAAGTCTCATATTCCACCAACTTGTGACAAAAAATAAAATTTTACATGAACTCACCATACCCAGGGGCGTAAAGTCCAACGAGTACCTTTAGGCTTTACAGGGTTGCTAACAATTTAGCCCCGCCCAAAATGCCAGAACAGTAAACACACCCCACAAATGACCCCATTTCGGAAAGTAGACACCCCAAGGTATTCACTGAGGGGCATAGTGAGTCCGTGGGAGATTTTTTTTTGCCAGAAGTTAGCAGAAATGGAAACTTATTCTTTCCTCAGAAAGTGTCATTTTCCGCTAACTTGTGAAAAAAAATGAAATCATACATGAACTCACCATGCCCCTCCGTGAATACTTTGGGGTTTCTTCTATCTAAAATGGTGTCATTTGGGGGGTATTTATACTTTCCTGACATTCTAGCACCTCAAGTAACATGACAGGTGCTCAGAAAGTCAGAGCTGCTTCAAAATGCCGAAATTCACTTTTTTGCACCATAGTTTGTAAATGCTATAACTTTTACCCAAACCAATAAATATACACTTATTGCATTTTTTTTTATCAAAGACATGTAGAACAATAAATTTAGAGAAAAATTTATATAGAAATGTAGTTTTTTTTTTTTTTTTACAACAGAAAGCGAAAAATGTCATTTTTTTTTGCAAAAGTTTCGGTAATTTTTTATTAATATCAAAAAAAGTAAAAATGTCAGCAAGAATGAAATACCACCAAATGAAAGCTCTATTAGTGAGAAGAAAAGGAGGTAAAATTCATTTGGGTGGTAAGTTGTATGACGGAGCAATAAACGGTGAAAGTAGTGTAGTGCAGAATTGTAAAAAGTGGCCTGGTCATTAAGGGTGTTTAAGCTAGGGGGGCTGAAGTGGTTAAACCATACGAGGTAATGCACAAGTCCTATTGTATAAAAAGTTATCCATCTATTTGCTACAGATGGCAACGTACAACTCCTATGTGCTGTGCAAAAAGTCTGGGGGAACACAAACTTTTTTTTGGTATCAAGAAATAATTATTGAAAAATGAATGTACCCTGTTAGAACCCCCCACCCTACCACTGGAAGCATCTATACCCCCAACACTAAACCAAAGATGTCCACAATGGAGGTGCCGTATCTGCACAAAACGAGGCATCAAATAGACCCTTTTGCCCTGACTGGCCTTCTCTGCCACCACTGTGTATTGGAAACTATCATACACAGGCACGCGTTAAAATTTTCTTGCAAAAGAAAAATATGTTTTTTGGTACACATATGGCTGTAGTAGGATTTATTTATTAATTTTTTGTAGTTTGAGCTAAATTAGCAGCATAGTGAAAAAAATGCAGTTTTTTTGTTTTGTTCCATCTTCTAACAATAGGTGTAAAAAAATGGAAAATAATTTTACAATAAACCCCTTGTTAAATTCGTTGCATTTTCTATTTTACTCAGTAGTGTCTTTATTTGGTGATTTTTTTTATTTTATTTTTTTTTAATATTTTTCTTAACATTTCTGCTGCAGAGACAGCATGCTGGTATCTAAGCTGAAAGGTATTCCTTTAATTCTGGGCATCGTAAAATGCCATGGGAGTGGGTGACGTTTACAATTGGGGTGTCCTTTTTTGTTTTTGCAGGAGTGTTTCCCGCATTGATATTGGGGTGCTTTTTCTTGATGGCTTGCAGCATGTTTGCAGTAATTTGTGCAAAATTAGCTTCAAAATGCCGTATTTTTTATTTTATTTTTTTGTTAACAAAAAGTGGGAAAAAAATAGAAAATGGCAATTTTACAATATACCCCTCGTTAAATACTTTGGGATGTCTATTTTACTCGGTAGTGTCCTTTTAAGGGGATTTTTAATGTTTTGGCTGCATAGGGCCACTGCAAAGACCACATGCTGCTATCTAATGGCAGTGAATGGGGCTGCGTTAAAAACGCATTGCATCCGCAAGCAAGTGCGGGTGCGTTGCGTTTTTCACTGATGGTTGCTAGGAGATGTTGTTAGTAAACCTTCAGTTTTTTTTATCACGCGCGTGAAAAACGCATCAAAACGCATTGTACCCGCGCGGAAAAAACTGAACGCAATCGCAGGCAAAACTGAATGGCTTTGCCTGTGAAATCGCACAGTTTTCACGGAACGCATCCGGACCTAATCCGGACACGCTCGTGTGAACCCAGCCTAAAGCTGAAAGGTATGCCTTTACTTCTGGGCACCATAAAGTGCCCTGGGAGTGAGTGACGTCCACAGTTCAGATATTATCTAAGTCCAGATCAGTAAGGTAATATATTTTGGCATCAGTATTTGTATTTGTACTACTAATCAAACGAGTGTAGTAGCCAAATTAACAAAAAAAAGTTTAAAAAAACACTTTCTTCGCTATTTCTCTGCTCATAATAGAAAAAACGCAGTAATTTATGAAATCAGTCAAGAAAATAAAAACCCTATATGTCTTTGAAAAAATAAAGTCAAAACAGTTATGATATGCAAAGCACTTGTAAAGATATTATTATTTAAAACATCAAAGGTGCATGAAAGGTTTAAATGTGCGTGCGATGTTCAAAGTGAGCACCACAAGTTATTTATTAACATCCTGAAATACATTTAGTAAGCATGACATGCAACCCTTGGATAAAACTTTAGTGTTTGACATTGTGTGCTGAAAGCATTTGTTTTGTATTCTAAGGCTTGGGACTTTTTTTTTTTTCATACACTTATGTTTTTCCCTATATTTTCTCAACAAATAATTTATTTACTATGGGTCGGAAAATATATGGTGATACCATATATGTATTTTATTTAGTTTTATCTTAGTACTTTTGCACAATAAAAACATGTTTTATGGAAAGTTTTTTATTTTTTATTTTATTTTTTGTGAACAGATTCCAAAAGCCATAACTTATTGTGCCACCAAGAGTTTTGACCCACTCACGCTTGCAGAATTATTTTATTTTGGCTACATACCCAGGAGGCTTTTCGAGCATCTCAATGGGATTCAAGTCAGGCCAGTCGCAAGTAGACTTGCTTGTGTGCTTTGGATCGTTGTCCTGCCGCATGACCAAAACGCTATCGAGCTTTGGGCTCATGCACACGACCGTATCAATTTTGCGGTCCGCGAAAAAACAGATCCGCAAAAAATACGGATGACTTCCGTGTGTATTTTGCGGAACGGAACAGCTGGCCCCTAATAGAACAGTCCTACTATCATTGTCCGTAATACAGACAATAATAAGGCATGTTCTATTTTTTTGCGGAATGGACATACGGAATAAGTTCTTTTTTTTTTTTTTTTTTTTTTTTTTTTTTTTTGCTGACTGAAATGATTGGTTCCATATATGGTCTGCAAAAATAAAATAAAAATGGACACCGAAAGAAAATACGTTTGTGTGCATGAGCCCTTTAGGTCATGAACTGACAGGCAAGCCTTCTCCTTCACGGTTCTCTGTATAGAACCATGGTTACATCAATTAACAAGTCACCCAGTTCCCGCAGAAGCAGATTAGCTCCTGACCATCACACTACCGCCAGCATGTTTGATTATTGGTATGGCATTTTATGCCGGAGAGCACAGCCGCAGATGTGAAACTAGTCTTAGTAATAGCTTTGTAACCGTTTCCAGACTGTTAGATTTCAATGACTTTGTTCTGTATTGATATTTAAATCTCTTCAGAATGTGGCATGTGCAGCTTTTTGAGAATCTCTAGCGTTCTTCACTTTAAAGGGGTTAATACATGATTAGAAGGGCATTCTGGGTAGTTAAAGTTATCCCTTATTTACAGGATAGGAGTTTACTATCAGATCTGTGGGGGCCCTACCGCTGGGACCCCCACTGATATTTTTTTCACGGGGGCTTTGTAACCCCCATGAAAAGAATGGAGCGACCAGTCGAAAATGCGTGGGGGCAGTCCATTCATTTCCATGGGAGGTATAGAGTAGCTATGTCCGGAACTCCTAAAGAAATTAAAGGAGCAGCTGCGCGCATTTGCAACCGGCCACTCCATTCTTTTCAGGGGAGTTGCAGGAGGTACGGGCCCACCGTTCTCGTGATCGGTGGGGGGTCCCAGTGGTATGACACCCACGGATCTGATAGTTATCCCCTATCCTAAATTAAGATACATTTTCAGTGGCTATACTGAATTTTGAATCACATGCAATTACAAAGGTATTCAGATCTAGGTGCTGGTTCTAAAACTGCAGAATATTTTTCGTGAGACAATCCCTTTTAAATAATGAGCGGATTCAAGAGGTCTGGCATTAATCATGCCTGGGAGCGCTAGAGAAATTGAACCCAGTTTTCAATTGTATTTGGTTAGCTGGTTGACTTAGTGGGCAGTTACTTTTTCACATAGGGCCATGTATGGCTGAACAGTATTTTTGCTCAAAAGCATTTTCCCTTCAATAAATGAAATCATCATTTAAAGCCATTTGTACTAACTTGGGTTATGGTTTAATAATAAAAGTAGTTTGATTCAAGCGTGGCAAATATGCAAAGATAAAAATTTATTTCTCAGCAATGTAGCTGCCTCTTGGCTTGTTTTTTGCAGGATTGGCTTTAGTTTTTTTATTGGCATTATTTTGAGGTAGATATACAGTTGTTCAAAATTATTCAACCCCCAATGCTGTAAAGGGTTTTAGAGAATTTAGTGTACATTTGTAATTGTGTTCAGAATGAAATTTTACAAGGACTTTTTAAAGAACCAAATGCAACTAAAATGACATCAATTGTTTTTGTAATAGAGTATTAAATGTTTTTTTTACTATTTTTTTCATTGACACAATTATTCAACCCCTTAAAGACTACCACTCTTAAGAACAGAGGTTCATTCAAGTGTTTTCGATCAGGTATTGAAAACCCCTGTGGATGTCAAGGAGCAGCAATCAAGCATAATAAGCACCAATTAGGCAGATGTAAAATGACTGTGATACTCGGCTCCTTCTAGACATTTACTGGTGTGTTTACAAACATGGTGAAGTCAAGAGAATGGTCCAGGAAGACAAGAGAAGAGGTGATTTCTCTTCACAGGAAGGGCAATGGCTATAAGAAGATTGCAAAGATGTTAAACATACCAAGAGACACCATAGGAAGCATCATTCGCAAATTCAAGGCAAAGGGCACTGTTGAAACGCTACCTGGTCGTGGCAGAAAGAAGATGCTGACTTCGACTGCTGTGCGCTACCTGAAGCGCAAAGTGGAGAAAAGTCCCCGTGTGACTGCTGAGGAACTGAAAAAAGATTTGTCAGATGCGGGTACTGAAGTTTCAGCTCAGACAATAAGGCGCACACTGCGTAATGAAGGTCTCCATGCCAGAACTCCCAGGCGCACCCCCTTGCTGTCTCCAAAGAATAAGAAGAGTCGACTGCAGTATGCCAAAAGTCATGTGGACAAACCACAAAAGTTTTGGGATAGTGTTCTGTGGACTGATGAAACAGAATTAGAACTGTTTGGGCCCATGGATTAACGCTATGTTTGGAAGAGGAAGAACAAGGCCTATGAAGAAAAGAACACCTTGCCTACTGTGAAGCATGGCGGGGGGTCAATCATGCTTTGGGGCTGTTTTGCTTCTACAGGTACAGGGAAGCTTCAGCGTGTGCAAGGTACCATGAATTCTCTTCAGTACCAGGAGAAATTGGATGAAAATGTGATGCAGTCCGTCACAAACCTGAGGCTTAGGAGACGTTGGACCTTTCAACAGGACAATGATCCCAAGCATACCTCCAAGTCCACTAGAGCATGGTTGTAGATTAAAGGCTGGAACATTTTGAAGTGGTCATCGCAGTCACCAGACTTAAATCCGATTGAGAACCTCTGGTGGGACTTAAAGAAAGCAGTTGCAGCACGCAAGCCTAAGAATGTGACTGAACCGGAGTCTTTTGCCCATAAAGAATGGGCGAAGATACCCGTAGATCGCTGCAAGACACTTGTGTCAAGCTATGCTTCACGTTTAAAAGCTGTTATAACTGGAAAAGGATGTTGTACTAAGTACTAAGATTGAATGTCACTTGGGGGTTGAATAAAACTGATAATGATGTGAGCACAGAAAATACATTTGTGGTTATTTCATTATAAATGTTATGTTATATTTGTCTGACTTACAAGTGCCTCTTTGATTTAATTGTAAACAAGATGACTGAAATGATCAAAATCAATGTCAAACTGGCCAAAACATTCAATTTCAGTGGGGGTTGAATAATTTTGAACACAACTGTAATTTATAGAGTAATATTTATACATTTATGAAGTTAATTAGTGCAGCAGTATTAAATATGTATTTTTCTATAGTGAACTATTTAACAAAATGTAAAGTGGTTGTCAGAGTTAAATAAAAAACCTGGTAGCAGCAGTAAATGTGATAAAATAATGACAATGATAATGAGGCCAGTGATACGTGGTGTGTGCGGGACATCACAGCTGCAGCCAGGAACACATGGAGTTTCAAGGTAAGTACACCAGCCTCATCAGGTTTGATATATTTAGTAATGCATGCAATTTTTATCTTGATCTCTACAGGCACCACAATGTAAATGTACATGTTTTGTAAATGTACCGCATATTCACATACTCAAGACCTCGTGGGGGGCTAAATATAAACCGTAATAAACCTTTTTTAAAAAGTTATAAAAAACCCACAGAATCTTAAGTTCTAATCACCTTGTAACTAAATTTACATATGGGGGGGAAAAACGCAATTGGTGTTACTGCATCTGCATGTTAAATCCACAACAGAAGAAAAAATATTAAAATGGACATTTTGGCTTTTTTTTTGTCACCTCGCCCCCTTAAAAAAATTCAATAAAAAGTTGTATGTACTGTACGCCACAATGGTACTAATAAAAACTACATTTTCCTTTAAAAAACAGTACCTCACACGCCTCTGCAAACAAAACTATAAGAAAGAATATAGCAATGCAAAGAAATGTTTTCTTTCAAAGATTTTTTATTAAAAAGTATTTAAAATAATAATTAACTATATATTTAGTATTGCTGTAATCATAAGGATCTACTGAAAAAGGTCTCCAGGTCATTTTTAGCAAACAATGAATGCCAAAAAACAAAACCCCCAAAAATGGTGAAATTGCTTTTTTTGCCAATTTTACCCCACAAAGAATTAAAAGATATAGTAAATTAAGTGGTGGCGTTAAAAATACAACCTGTCTCGCAAAACACAAGCCCTCAATACAGCTATGTGAACAGAAAAGTAAAAAAAAAAGTCATGGCTTTTGGAAGGCAGGGAGGAAAAAAGTCTGCCCCCTGGATTGGTTAAAGGGAACCTGTCACCTGAAACAGCGGTCCTAAACCGCAAGCAGGACCTTCAAGCGTACAGCAGTGGGATTCTGAGCACATATATCTTACTAAATTCCGATGCGGCAGTAGTAAGAAAATCGATCTTTAATCCCCGGCTGGCGCGACTCTCTGCCCAGGCTTGAAGTCAAGGGGGCAGCGGCCTTCTTGCTTCAAGTCGCTGTGACCACGCCCCCTTACCTGCCCCTTCGCTTTGATTGACAGCGCTTATGCGGCTGGCTTCTCAGAACAGCCAGCTGTCAGTCACAGTGAAGGGTGTGTGGTCACCGCGACTTGAAGCAAGAAGGCTGCTGCCCCCTTGACTTCAAGCCTGGGCAGAGAGTCGCGCCAGCCGGGGATTAAAGATAGATTTACTTACTACTGCCGCATCGGAGTTTAGTAAGATATATGTGCTCAGAATCCCACTGCTGTACGCTTGAAGGTCCTGCCGGCGGTTTGGGACTGCTGTTTCAGGTGACAGGTTCCCTTTGGGGGGTCATTTATCAAACTGGTGTAAAGTAGAACTGGCTCAGTTTCCCATAGCAACCAATCAGATTCCACATTTCATTTCACAAAGGAGCTGTGAAAAATGAACGGTGGAATCTGATTGGCTGCTAGGGGCAACTAAGCCAGTTCTACTTTACACCAGTTTATAAATTACCCCATATATTTGTAAACCACAGCTTTTTTTTTTACCTTATGGAATAACAATGATCTTATTTTCTACATATAGTACCACAATGTTGTTTTTCATGAAATAGAGATATTGACTGTATATTGATATGATGCGGCATTAGTGTCTATCCGGTGATGACTAGAACTTTGGCTTTTCTCTGACACAGCCCTGTACTTGATCAGGTGCTATTTGCTGCCTTGAAGTGCTTATACTTACTATACTAATGCTGTTCTTAACCCATCCACTCAAAACTAAAACAAATCTAGTTTTATTACAGGTATTTTCAGTGCCCCACAACCTCTCTCACTATTAAGGGCATGCTCATATCTGTAGTGTATCTTCAGCATTTTAAAGTGGAAGGAATTCTCATCCATTATAGTCAATGGGGCCGTCAGCTTGCAGTCTGAAACTAGCTTAAATTGACCTGAATTGCAGATTTGAAATCTGCCCTATATCAGTTTAAGCTGATTCTACCCTTTCCAATGGATTTTTAAAATCTCATATACTTAGCCTGTACTGTAATATACTGTATTTGTCACACAAAATCTGTTTGGAAAATCTGCTCTTAATCAGCAGCATCTGCAGTTATCCTCAAGGTTACTATAAAATAGGTACCTGCTTAGCAGACTGCATCTGATTTTTTAGATTTTTAGTGGTTTTTAATAATTCAATGATGATGTATCCTTAATTTTTATAATAAAGCATTTTTGCAAATTGGCCATAACATCACAAAACTGGTTTGTGCTCGTGGGACGGAGTTGTAATATCTCGCACAACCTGCTGACAGTCGGCCATGTTCTTCTAGTCCTGGGCAAACTTAGTTCTAAGTATGATGTGTAGAACATTGTTCCTGTTATAGCTACTGCAAATCTAATATGTGGTTCTTCTATTCAAAGGTCCGTTTACAGATGTCTAAAGTTTTTCGAGCTGAAAGAATTCCTTGAAGAAAATTTTCCAGCCTTTAGTCGTGCAATAAATTTAAATGGAAACATTTACCCTAAACTGTCTAATGGGTCTATTCCTGTTTTCTAACAATGCTGTCTCACACTGGCTTGGATCAGCTTTTAGATGAATATATATATATTTTTTTTAATTTTGTAATTGTCTCATATGTATGTATGTTTGTTTGTAAAAATAAATGTGCTAAAGCAATGCTAACCAACTGGTTTCATTACAGTATTGGAAAGTTGTTGGTTTGGTAATTTGTGAAATGTCTTTTTAAATAATTTACCCCCTTAATGACCAGCAATTTTTTTCTGTTTTTCCTTCTCCATGTTTAAACAGCCTTAATGTTATTTTTTATTTTTTCATTGACGTGGCTGTATAAGGCCTAATTTTATGCAAGAGAAATTGCAATTTTTTGGTGCTGTTTGAGGGTACATATACCATATTTTTGTTTTATAAGACGCTGCTAACGATGAGATATATGTAGGTTTTTGAGGAGGGACAATAAGAGTGGATGACTCGCTGTTATGGGGGATCTGTGGATGATGTGCTGTTATGGGAGGGATCTAACAAATAAACAAGAATAGCATAGAATCTTATATGTTGCTTAAAAACAAGTCCAAGTAAGGGCTTGTTCACACGACCGTATGTGTTTTGCGGTCTGTTTTTACGGATCCGCAAACGGAAACAGAAAATTTGTAATCACTACTGTAATGTACTGTAATGTTTGTAAATAGTAAACACATGGGCAAAGTGGGTATGGATCCGCAAAATACGGATAACATACAGATGTGTTCTGTATGCATTCCGTATTTTTTGCGGACCCATTGACTTGAATGGAGCCATGGAACGTGATTTGCGGACAATAGGACAAGACTCAATGCTGCGGAACGGAAATACGGAAACGGAATGCACACGAAGTACCTTCTGGTGTTTTTGCAGACCCATTGAAATGAATGGTTCCCCATACGGTCCTCAACAGAAACAATATACGGTCATGTGAATAAGTTCTTGTCAAACGGACTGAATACTGAACAAATTTGAATAATAAAGCCTGGACCTGTTTTCATTGATTAAATACAGTTAGGTCCATATATATTTGGACAGTGACAACATTTTTCTAATTTTTGTTCTGTACATTACCACAATGGATTTTGAACAAAACAATGCAGATGCAGCTGAAGTTCAGACTTTCAGCTTTAATTCAGTGGGTTGAACAATGATTGCATAAAAATGTGAGGAACTAAAGCATTTTTTAAACTTAATCCTTTTATTTCAGGGGCTCAAAAGTAATTGGACAATTTTAAATAATTGTAAATAAAATGTTACTTTCTAATACTTGGTTGAAAACCCTTTGTTGGCAATGACTGCCTGAAGTCTTGATCTCATGGACATCACCAGACGCTGTGTTTGCTCCTTTTTAATGCTCTGCCAGGCCTTCACTGCATCGGTTTTCAGTTGCTGTTTGTGGGCCTTGCTGTCTGAAGTTTAGTCTTTTAACAGCCGAGCAGTTTGGCTACATTTGAGCACACAGTATATCTCTGAAAACCCCAGAATTCATCTGGCTGCTTCTGTCCTGTGTCCCATCATCAATAAACACTAGGGACCCAGTGCCACTGGCAGCCATGCATGTCCAAGCTATCACACTGCCTCCGCCGTGTTTTACAGATGATGGGGTATGCTTTGGATCATGAGCTATACCATGCTTCTGCCATACTTTTTTTCTTTCCATCATTCTGGTAGAGGTTAATCTTGGTTTCATCTGTCCAAAGAATGTTCTTTCAGAAGTGTGCTGTTTTTTTAAGATGTTTTTTTTTTTAGCAAAGTCCAATCTAGCCTTCTTATTCTTGAGGCTTATGAGTGGCTTACACCGTGCAGTGAACCCTCTGTAGTTACTTTCATGCAGTCTTCTCTTGATGGTAGATTTGGATATTAATACATCTATATCCTGAAGAGTGTTATTCATTTGGTTGGCTGTTGTAAAGGAGGCTCTCTTCAGCGTGGTAATTATTCTGCGATCATCCAGAACTTGTCACAGTAGGTAAGATAAGGGAAGGAAACTGAACATGGTAAGGCAAACAAAACAACTGACTAGGCCCCAGATGCTAGGGAACAAAAGGGGTCACCTCCTAGAGATCCCTAAAACACTTTCCCTACACTGCTATGCCCATGTGCATATCCGGATGGTAGATATGCACATGCCCACGTACCTAGGACTGAGACACACTGAACCAAACCCTCAGCTGTAAGGAAGAGGGAAAAAGACACACAGCTCCTTCTACAACCGAAGGAGCTAGCGTCACCATAAGGGCCTAGTCAAAACAGGGAAAAGGACTTATCTAGAGATGTGTTGGAGCAGATCATACACCAAACTTCCAGAGCTCACACAAGGCAGACCTATGACTCTCAAAGGCTATAGGGAAAGGAGGAATAAATAGCCTCACCAATTACCTAAATGACAACTCCTGGGAGGAGGTGAGATTCAGCTCAAACCCACAACAAAACAAACTGTCAGATCGCGTCACATGCAGCAATTCTGACAGATCTCCTCAGAACACCCGCAGGGTGTGACAGCACTGTTGTCTTTCGTGGGCGTCCAGGTCTTTTTGCATTGTTGAGGTCACTAGTACTTTCTTTCTCAGGATGTACCGAGTAGTAGATTTTGCCACTTCTAATAGTGTAGCAATGCAGATGAAGGATTGCTTGTTTTACCTGCATGGAGAGCTCCTTTGACAGCAGGTTTACTTCTCAAAATCTTCAAAATGCAAGCACCACACCTCAAATCAACTCCAGGCCTTTTATGTGCTTAATTGAGAATGAAATAATGAAGGAATTGCCCACACCTGCCCATGAAACATCCTTTGAGTTAATTGTCCAATTACTTTTGGTCCCTTTAAAAACAGGGTGCCACATGTAAAGGAGCTGAAACTCCTAAACCCTTCATCCAATTTTAATGTGGATACCCTGAAATGAAAGCTAAAAGTCTGGACTTTGTCCATTATATAACTATAACTTGAATATGTTTTAGTAAATAGGTTAAAGAAAATTGTGTCAGTGTCCAAATATATATGGACCTAACTGTAGCACAATAGATGTGTTAGTATTTAAAAAGGAAGATTCTGACAAAGTCCAGATCTCACCAGATCAGTCAGTGTGGCGCTGTTACATGTTCCCAGTAAACCAGATTGTAGTCAAGACAGTCGGCTATTAAGTGCAGTAGAACTAAAGTTTAGTAATAATGACTACAGAATGTTATACCAAAAAACTATGAAAAGTGAAAAAGTAATCCAAGTAAAAAATATCTGAAAGAAATAAAAGCTATGTTAGAAGAAAGGAAAGAAAAAAAGAAATATTAAACAAAGAAGAATACAATTATATATAATACAAAATAACAAACGCCCCTATATACCTGTAATTTATTTGTTACCGAAAATGCATAAAAATCCTCTGAACCTACCACCTATACCGATAATTTCTGGGATCAATTGGCTCCCCTCTAGATTAGGAGAATAGGTGGATATATTTCTGCAAAAAAACAAGCATTGAGCATGAACTGGGCATAAAAGCAATTAGTCACTATCTATGCACTAAGGGCACACAGTATCACGATCGCAATAATTTTGTTATTTCACTCCTATGGTTACTCCTCACTCACAATTTTTTTATTTTTGATGCCACTTTTTATTTCCAGCTGCACAGTACAGCAATGGGCACGATTTGTGCACCAAGTTTTGCAAATTTATTTCTTGGGTGGTGGGAAGATCAGCACGTAGTCACAGACCACTATAAACACTTCACAGATCACATTTTGTTTTGGGGCCGTTATATTGATGATATTTTGATTTTCTGGGATGGCACAATATCACAATTCACACAATTTACTGACGAATTGAATAATAATTCACTTGGTCTCAAATTCACATCAGAAATTCAGAAGAAATCAATACATTTTTTGGATTTAAAAATTAGCCTTGGGAAGAATTGGACTGTCTCAACTGAAGTATACAGAAAGCCTACCTCGAACAACAGTTTCCTACATTGGCAGAGTTTCCATCCGCAGCCCCTGAAAGCAGGAATTCCAGTGGGCCTATATTTAAGAGCCAAGAGAAATTGCTCTAGCATACAGGCCTTTGAAAGAGAGAGCAATCTTCTCTTTTCCAGATTTAGACAACGAGGATATCCCAAAAGAACCTTACATAGAGCATACATCAGGGCTAAAAAATACCGATAGACCCTACTTCAAAAAACAAGAACAGAGAACGAGAAATTAATACACTGCATCGGCGATTTTGATATAGAACATAGATGTGTTTTCAACATCTTGAAAAAACATTGGCATATTCTGAGAACGGATAATGATCTCAAACAGGTTCTTCCTCCTAAACCGAGTGTAAGCTATAGGAGAGGCAAAAATCTGAGAGATGACCATCCACAGTCATTTCCAGAGAACCTCAGTGAGTAAAGATACCTGGCTTAAGGTCACAGGATCATTTCCATGTGGAAATTGTAGCTTTTGTAAATTCATGGCTCCTAGAAAGGAGTTTATTAATCCCCAAAAAGGAAAGGTATACCAAATCAGGGAATACATTAACTGCAAAAGTACTGGCGTGATCTATGCTATTCAATGTGAGTGTAAGAAACTATATATTGGGAAAACGGTTCAGGAACTGTGGTGGAGTATATCCAAACACCTCGGCACCCTCAACACTAGTGAAGAGACACCTCTATCAAGACACATAGAGAGATATCACAATGGTAAAGTGTCTGGTCTAAAGATTTGGGGGATACAAAGAATTAAACTTGGCCCCCAGATCGGGAAACATTGATTCGCAGGTTACAGCAGGAAGAAACCAAATGGATCTTCTGATTGGACTCCCTCTCCCCTAAAGGTATAAATGAGGGGTTTACCTTTGCACCATTTTTATAATACTAAGATGAGATACGCTGCGTATCCAAGACTCTCATGTACAAAATTTAGTGTAATTCAAAAATGGAGGAACATTAAAACTTGAGGGGCAGTAAATATATAAAGAATACTTTGCAAACATCAAGAAACAGATACATATATAAATCTAGTAGTTCTACTTACCTAGGGATGTCTGCTGGATGTCCTGTTTCCCTCTCCCCTTCCACTTTTTTGAGATCTTCCTTTTTGCTGCACCCATGAGGTTCGATAAAGCGGATAATCTTGGCCTACCTATTTGAACATAAGACAGTATAGAATTAATGTATAATTTTTATTGTATGGTACAGGCACAGTATAGGAGTAATAATTTTTGGGTTCCCATCTCCAAACCTGTATAAACTATCCACTTTTTTGAGAATATGGTGGAGAGTTCATGAGCTTTTAGCTCCATCTCATGAACTCAATATATTCTGGGTCAAAAATGTCATATAGTGTAATCTGTTATAGCTCTATCTCTTTTATATATGTGGACCTCAGAGGTAAAAAGTTCAATTTATGATGTAAGTGCAGCTGTATGCCAAGATTGCCTAAAGCACAAGTATTAATGTATGTATACCGATCATATGGCTACATTAGCTAAAACACTTCTGAGTAGAGATGAGCGAACTTTAAAAAATAGTTTGGCATTCGGGTTGTGGTAATCGCCGCATCCCGTTATGGATTCCACTACCGCGGACTATCCCGGCATATGGAATCCATAAGGGGCGGCTTCCACGAACCCCAACTGTTGAAAAGCCGAAGGACCTGGGATGACGTCACCGTCATGTGATCAGTGCCGGGGGGGTTGGCTCAGCACTGGATTTAATCAAGTTTAATCCATAACGGGATGCGGCGATTACCACAACCCGAACGCCGAACTATTTTTTAAAGTTCGCTCAACTTCTGAGCCTTAGAATAGGCGCACTGATGATAGATTTTCAGTCTGGAGGCTAAGTTCCATCGCATGCGCAATAGGGTTGATCGATAAGTATTCCACACTAAGTACGGGAACATGCGCAGTAGCCAACCTCTCAAGTAAAATAGTCTAAGTCCGCACGCATGCGTAATAGACATCAGGCACCAGTGCAATATTTTCTAAGTGCCAGTGCATGCGCAATATAGTCTACGAGTGGCCAAATCACTTCTAACTGCCAGCGCATGCGCAATATAGTCTACAAGCGGTCGAATTATCTCTGTCGGAGTTTGCGCAAGAGGAGGACGGCATAAGTATGCGACTGGGAACTCTATAATCATGTCATACCAGGTATGCTTGATCACATAGCGTGATTGGGGGAGAGATATGTCACATCAGACAATCACTTTACCATAGGCTAACCTTTAGTTTCCACCTATACCGAGGCATTAAATACTGACCCCCGCCCGCTTTAGCCGCACTTGCAATCATCCCCTGAAGACGTCAGCAACGGCAAAACATGTCGGGATGCAGGGCTAAGGTTTGGTTTTAGTTCAGAGATAGTCAGTTGAGGGACCCTATAAGGGAAATTATTAGCTAGATAGCGTGCTAGATTAGTGTATTTGCCACATACAGTGACATAGAGGGGAGAACTTATCCCCCTGTCTGTAATGAATGGTGATCCCACAGCAATTCAATGTGATCATTGGTACCATATAATCTCTCAACTAACTGATCTGAGGAATTTTAATTCACCAGTTCGTTCCCCAGAAAGACTTCGTAATTTTTAGAATGAACTAATAAAAATTGATTTTATATAACTAGTAAGAGGGGCTGCAAAAAACGCAGGGGTCCTTAGGGCCTTCAATCAAAATTTGTTAAAAGACTGAAGACTCGCTCTTTATGTTATGTGTGTCCTATGTCAATGATCGGTTCCTGGCTTTGGCTTAAAAAAACTAAATGTGTAAACCCAGTCTACTGTAAGGCTGGATGCACATTTTTTTTTTGTGGCATTTATACTAACTTTTGCATTAGCATTTTTTTTGCCAGCTCCAGATGTTCGCTTAAAATCTATGGGAAATATGAAATGCATAACACATGCATTTTTTTGTTAATGGCTTTGTTTCAATTTAATGACTTTTTGTCTTTATTTTTTTAAACACAGAATGTTGAAGCAATGGTTTTTCACACATTTTTCACCCTCTTGTCTATAGGGAAAAAGCAGCTAAATAAATTCCATTCAGACCTATCTAAAGAGGAAAATGTCACTAAACAATAGTGATGAGCAACAGGGGCAATATTCGAATTTGCGATATTTCACGAATATTTGGTGGAATATTCGTCATATATTATTTTCTTGATTGCGGAAATCGGCAATGTAATCGCGCAGTGCGTGCGAAATAAAGCCGCGGGTCACTATGGCTACATTTTTTAAACTGCTCAAAGTTTCCTGAGACTGGAGAAAATGGTTGGCATGGCAGAACATTACAATAGCTTTATATGCAGATTAAGTGCTCCAATATATTCGCGATTGCGAAATCGGCACTAATGATACAAATATTTTGGCGCACTACGTACAACTTCACATTTTAACAGGTCTGACTACAGTACATGTTAGTGATTGGTGCACTAAGTATTATGTACTTGTGACATCACAGCACTATGTATGTAGCATACATACATGCATAACTATGTATGTAGCATGTATGTATCGGCTACAATATATCACTATCTAACCTACACTGACTATCTCCCACTAGCTATCTGTATTATATATATATATATATATATATATATATATATATATATATATATAACCTAACTAACTACCTATCTAATGTAATGTGACAGAGGAAAGCAGAGAGCACAGCAATAACACTGCTGTCTCTCAGAACTGTAATAAACTGTAGAAAATGCGTTTTGCACGTGCGTGATAAAAAACTGAATGTTTACAAACTTGCGTGCGGATGCGATGCGATTTTCACGCAGCCCCATTCACTTCTATGGGGCCAGCGTTGCGTGAAAATCGTAGAATATAGAACATGCTCCGATTTTCACACAGCGCAAAAGTGATGCGTGAAAAACATCGCTCATGTACACAGCCCTATTAAAATGAATGGGTTCGTATTCCGTGCGTGCGCAATGTGTTCGCATCACGCATTGCACCTGCGTGGAATACTCATTCGTGTGAAAGGGGCCTTAGCATATGTCTGAGGGACTTTGACGATAGCTAAATTGTGATGGCTAGATGACTGGCATCTACAAAACGACAAGCCTAATGAAGTGTTCCCAATATGCACTGGCTCGTACCTACCAAAAAGTGGTCTAAGAAAGGCTAACTGGTAAAACAGCAAAAGGGTGATGTGCACCCAAGAGTCATTGATGTGTGCGGAAAGCAAAGACTAGCCAGTTTATCCCACAGAAGAGCTACTAGAACACAAATTGCTATAAAAGTTTATTCTGGATATGAATTTAACAAGCTCTGCGCTGCAGACTTCTTGTTTCAAAAAGTCACAAAAAAGGCCTTTGCAACTTTTGGAATTAATTGTTGAAATATTTTGTGACATTTGCATTTTAACACCTCTTACTCCAGTATTAAGAGAGGGGGCAATGTGGTCCTGGTTATCAATGTTAAAGGGGTTGTGTCATCTCATACATCGGGGTTATATCGCTAGGATATGCCCCTAGTGTCTGATAGGTGCGGGTCCCACCTAGAATGGAGACTGCAAAGTGAAGGAGTGTGCGTCTGCCCTCCATTCATTTCTGTGGGACTGACAGAAATGGCTGAGCCAGTGCTAAACTATTCTTGGCAATCCCATAGAAATTAATAGAAGCAGCCGCGCATGCACAATGCTCCCTCCTTCACTTTGCGAGCTCCATTCTAAAGATATGTGCAGGTCCTCAGACACTAAGGGGCATATTCTAGAATCATATATCCTAAAAATCATTTCCAGTTGGTCTTTATTAAAAGGGTTAACTGTTTTTCTAACTGTGTGACTGGTACTTTCACTTCCACTTTGTGCCAGTAATCTAATAATCCTTATCTCTAAATTACTAAGAGGTCATAAACACTTATTTAAGCCACATTCTTATCAGTAAGATAAGGATTGAGCTTTAATGAGTGTTTATAAGGTCTGAGAGCAGAGATAAGTCCGCTTCCTGCTTGATGGAAAAGAAAGAAAATACAGAGCCTGCTAAAAGAGCATCTCAGCTCTGTACAGAGAAAAGGACTCCATATTTTTAATAAATACCAATTGAAAAACTGATATTTAGCTCACAATGAGTACACTGCATTTATAAAAAAAAATTCCCCCAAAGGTGTACATAGCACAGTTTTGGTGTGGCATAGAAAAACTGGAGTAACATATCTAGACAAAGGTGCCTTAAATTTATTTGCCATAAATTACCCCCACTGTGTAGTGCAACTTTCTGCATAGCCACAGACCTGTCTGAGTGCCCTGATGACCACATGCAGAATGTGACTACAATGGACATGTGAATATGACAACTGGCTGGGTCTGATTTGCATACCTGGGGAAGAGATACCACCACTACACACTTTAGGAAGAAGACAAGATAAAAGGAGGTAATGTTCTGGGCAAGGTTTGGATGGGAAACCTTTGGTCCTGACATTAATGTGGATGTAACTACTAGTCTCTTGGTGCCACATCTCACAGGCCCACTTAGGAGTCTTGAACAGTCATGTCTGAATGGGTCAGAGCTGTTTTGGCGGTACAAGAGGGCCTAATAAAATATTATTAGAATAATTATCATTACTTCATCTAATTTCCTAAAATGCTAAAGATGAAAAGTCAGATAAACTATGTGGCAAAGAAGTTTTTGATGATCAAAGCAACCCTCCAGTTCAAGAAAAAACATTCATATTAACCGGGAAACAAACAGAAACTTACATGGAGACCTATTTATAAAAGAAAAAAACAGGCACTCACCATCTCAATCTTAAATAGGACCTTTTATCAGTTTTGACATAGGCTAACTATGTCAAAACCTTGTAGTGCGGCTCCCACTGATGCGATGTGTGTGGGCTTTTTTTTTTTAAGAAAAAGCCATGCTTTTAGCTGTCTGCTCTGATTGGATCGCGATCAAAGCCAGGGAAAAGGAGACGCCCACAGCAGAAGAAGTAGGGGGTGGGGGGTTTGAAAAAAAAAAACACACACACATCGCATCAGTGGGGGCTGCACTACAAGGTTTTGACATAGCCTACAGTTTGTCAAAACTGATGAAAGGTCCTCTTTAAATTTAAGAGGCAAGAAGCACATAAAATGAATATGCCCAATACAATGTCGTATTGCTTACTCTCTGGATTTATTATGACCCCTGGTTGAGAAACGCAATTTTGTAATCTCCAACCATGGACCATAAATCCATATATCATATACCGATATATAAAAAGCACAAAAAAACGCTATTACGTTACTAATGCGATTCCCATGCAATTGCTAAATATATATTGATTCCAAATGTGCAGATTTGCAATAACATAAACCATAAACATTGAACACATATATTATAATAAAAATTGCATAATAATTTCCATCCTAAAAATATAGAAAGTAAAGTGTTCCAAAAGTGATGGTGAAAAAATATTGTGAAAAAAATATAAGCATAGGTTCGTCTCTTGTGTTGTAACAAATTGAGATTGATACATATAGCTTTGTGTTTGCTGGATACATGGTGGATGAATACATAAATACTGAATACATGGGAATATTCAAGGTAATTATAACCACATCACGGTGTCCTCTTATGTATGATCCAACTGGAGCGAGTCCAAACAACGTATATTGGCTGAATATATAAAATGTCCTCTTATGTTTTGATCAAACTGTGACAGATCAATATGGCCTTATATTTGCTGAATACAGGCTAAATACATGTAGATATAGTCTTTATGTTAAAATGCGAGGAGATATATTCCACAGACCAATATATAGTTAAATTGTGCCATGATGTGAGTATATTAGTGGGTTAGTTATTAAGTCTCTACTCACGGGAGACTATTTCAGGTACAGGCTGACAGTGGGGGCATCCCACCCGTTGCACAGCCATTCACCCGACCTTGTTCCTCTGCACGTCACCACTTTTCAGTTAGTTAGGCTGTATTACAGATCCTGCAATGGGGATAAAATACTAATTCATGGCAAATACATCCAAAAAATGAAATATCATAATAAAACAATGATATATTGTTACATTAAGGGATAAAAACGCTAGAATCCCAGTAGCATCTTCATTGCGATTCCTATGCGATTTTTCTAGGTTTGGTGCATTTTATTGTTATTTGATTGCATCTATATATTTAATTCATTTTCTATAGTTTTTAATAATAAAATTGATTTTTTTTTTCATAGAAGATTCACAACTTTTAAGGTTCAAATAAAACTCTATACTTCTTTTTATTAATATTGATCATTATCTTCAAATAGAGTATCTTTATAATTGTGGTGAGGAAAGGGGGTGGTGCTCTCCCTCCAAGGGGAGATCGTGGTGCCGAAAAATCGGCCAAATTCACAATGTCCCATCGGTAATATTCAAAATAAATGTGGAGCCCCAGTATTGGGTCTACAACACAATGAAAGCCAGATATCCCTCAAAGGAAGGATGTGTTGAGACTGTGTTGTGTTGAGACTCTTAAATGAGGCTCCGCTGTGTTTTCTGTAGCTGGTCTCCCTGAGATCAGCTATTGTTTTTTTTGAGTCGTCTCCAAGGCATTTCTTCCGGTTTAGCCAGAATCCTACTCTACACTGATGAGGGACACCACATCCCGAAACAGCTGTCTGTGGATGGATAACTGGCTTAGGTTTTCCCCATCACATCCTTAAAGCTGGTAAAAAAGAAGGATCTTGACATAGGGGCCACTTAATATGGTGGATTTGGTGATCTTTGTAATGGAGACACCCCTTTGCACTGGTTTTCCTTCCTATGAGGGATATCTGGCTTTCATTGTGTTGTAGATCCAATACTAGGGCTCCACATTTATTTTGCATATTACTGTTTCCCAGGGAGTTGCACTTTGGATTGCTGTGTTGAGACTCTTAAACGAGGCTCTGCAGTGTTTTCTGTAGCTGGTCTCCCTGAGATCAGCTATTGTTTTATTTGAGATGTCCCATCGGTGGGAGACCCTCATCCCAGTCAGAGGAAACCAAAAATCTCAAATTCTGAATTGAGGCCTTCAGGTATCAGAGTTTCAAAATCATAGATATGTCTGGATTCCTGTCTTGACATTTTCGAGATGTAGTTTCCACCTCTCCAGTGTTCATCTATTTTTTCAAGGGCTGCGAATGTCATTCCACTTGGGTTTTTATTATGGTATTGTTTGAAGTGTAAGGATAATGAATGTTTTTCATTACCATTTTTATGTTTGTTATGTGTTCAGAGATTCTTTTTTTTAATGATCTTTTAGTTCTCTCCACATATTGTTTTTTACATGGACATTCTATTATATATATTAGACTAACTGAATTACATGATAGGAATTCTCTTATTTCCCATGAGTAAGTATTATTGGTAGAACATATCTTTGTAGTCTTTTTTGGAAATTTTGCAATTATTGCATCGACCGCACAATGGGAGGAGCAGTACATTGCTCCCAAACTGGGGGAAGACCTGGGAATCTGGCATCATTACATTGATGAATTTTTTTTCATTTGGAATAAAATGGAAGCTGAACTCAATGTGTTTTTGGAATCAATAAACAATAATCAGAACAAGTAGAAATTTTCTTCGAACATTAGCACACAAGTAGAATTTTTAGATTTAATGATCAAAATACAAACAAATAAAGTAATTTGTAGTACCTACCAAAAGTCTGTGTCCAGAAACAGCTACATTCTCTATTCACGCTGTCACCTGCCAAGATTGCTTCTTAACATTCCGGTGGGACAATTTAGACGTTTGAAAAGGAATTGCACGAATAAAGAAGACTTCGAAAAAGAAGCGTTAGAAATGAAGGAATGGTTCCTAACTAAAGAATATCTGCCACAAATATTAGATGAATCCCTTTCTAAAGTTAAAAGCCATTATAAAGAAACATTGGCACCATATATTAAAAGATAAGGTGATAGGCCCATTACTAACTGATATTCCATATATCACTTACACAAGAGCACTAAATTTATCTCTTAAAGTAGCACCAACAGTAAAATCAAACAAATCAAGGGACTCTATTCCATATGGATGGTTTAATTTGAAAGGTTTTTTATAAATGAGGTCGATGCAATAATTGCAAAATTACGAAATATCCCAAAAAGACTACAAAGATAGGGGGGATGACAGTTCAGGGACGGAACCGCTGCAGCTGGACACTTCCTCTGCCAGTCAGGGGAATGTCAGCTCCAGTAAGCAGGGGACCAGGAGAGCAGGGCAGGCCAGACAGGTGCTGGTAGTGGGAGACTCAATTATTAGGGGTACAGATAGGGCGATCTGTCACAAAGATCGTGATCGCCGAACAGTGTGCTGTCTTCCTGGAGCTAGAGTTCGACACATCGCGGATCGGGTTGACAGATTACTGGGAGGGGCTGGAGAAGATCCAGCGGTCATGGTCCATATCGGAACCAATGACAAAGTTAGAGGAAGGTGGAGAGTCCTTAAAAATGATTTCAGGGTTTTAGGTCAAAAGCTTAGGGCAAGGACCTCAAAAGTAGTATTTTCTGAAATACTGCCTGTACCACGAGCCGCACAAGAAAGGCAGCAGGAGATTACGGATGTTAACAAGTGGCTCAAGAACTGGTGTAGGAAGGAGGGGTTCAGGTTCCTGGAAAACTGGGCCGACTTCTCTGTCGGCTACAGGCTCTATCGTAGGGACGGGCTGCACCTCAATGGGGAAGGGGCAGCTGTGTTGGGGAGAAAGATGGCTAGAAGGTTGGAGGACTGTTTAAACTAGGGAATGGGGGGAGGGTAATTACATTATAGGAGGGGAAGATAGTGCAGATAGAGACCAGGGGCGAGGTAGTGTGACTGGGGGAGGAATGGAAGGGGGGACTAGAACAGCTCAGAATGAAAGATGTAGGGTAAAAAATACACATAAACCTGTCAAATGTATGTATACTTATGCCAGAAGCCTGACTAATAAGACTGGTGAACTGGAATTAGTGATGTGTGAGGAGGACTATGGCATAGTGGGAATAACTGAAACATGGCTGGATGATAGCCATGACTGGGCAGTTAATATAAAAGGTTACAATCTGTTTAGAAAGGATCGTCAAAACCGGAGAGGTGGAGGGGTCTGCCTCTATGTGAAGTCGTGTCTAAATCCCGTAATTCGAGAATACATCTCTGAGGGACATGAACATGTGGAGTCACTGTGGGTAGAAATACATGGAGCAAAAAACAATAATAAAATACTAATAGGAGTGTATTATAAACCACCTAATTATAAACCACCTAATAAAATCTATTACTAAACAAGATAGACAAGGCGGCAAATCATAATGAAGTCGTTATCATGGGGGACTTCAACTACCCAGATATAGACTGGGAAACTGAAAGCTGTACATCCCAAAAAGGAAACAGGTTCTTGGCAATAGCCAAAGACAATTTCCTTTCCCAACTGTTTCAGGACCCCACTAGAGGGATGGCCATACTGGACTTAGTATTAACCAATAGACCTGATAGAACAACAGATGTGCAGGTTGGGGGACACCTGGGAAATAGTGACCATAAAGTTATAACCTTCCAATTTTCCTTCAAACGAGAGTTTCTAAAGGGAGGAACAAAAATACCAAACTTCAAAGAAGCAAAATTTAGCCAACTAAGCGAGCCCATAGGCCTAACTAACTGGGACAAAGTCCTCAAAAATAAAAATACAACCATAAAATGGGAGATTTTTAAAAGCATTTTAACATCTAATTGTGAGAGGTACATACCTTATAGGAATAAAAGGCTAAGGAACAATAAGAAACCAATGTGGATAAATGGAACTGTAAATAAAGCATATAAATCACTAAAACAGGAGGGGAGTCAGGAAGCACTGATAAACTATAAGGAAAAAAATAGAATATGTAAAAAACTAATAAAATTTGTCAAACTAGAGACCGAGAGTTTAATTGCCAAAGAGAGTAAAACTAACCCTAAATGTTCTTCAATTATAAAAATAGTAAAAAATATAAATCTGAAGGAGTCGGCCCTCTACATAGCAATGATGGGGGTGTTGCAGAGAGCGACGAGGATAAAGCAAAACTATTAAATGTTTTTTTTCTCCACTATATTCACTGAGGAAAATAAACTGTCAGATAAAATGAAGAATGTAAAAGTAAATTCCCCATTAAAAGTGCCCTGTCTGACCCAGGAAGAAGTACAACAGCGACTTAAAAAGATTAAAATAGACAAATCGCCAGGACCAGATGGCATACACCCCCGTATCCTAAGGGAATTAAGTGATGTCATAGCCAGACCTTTATTTCTGATATTTACGGACTCTATACTGACAGGGAATGTTCCACAGGATTGGCGCATAGCAAATGTGGTGCCAATATTCAAAAAGGGTCCAAAAACAGAGCCTGGAAATTATAGGCCGGTAAGTTTAACATCTATTGTTGGTAAACTGTTTGAAGGGTTTCTAAGAGATGCTATCTTGGAATATCTCAATAAAAATAAGCAAATAACGCCTATCAGCATGGCTTCATGAGGGATCGGTCATGCCAGACAAATTTAATCAGCTTCTATGAGGAGGTAAGTTCTAGACTTGACAGCAGCGAATCAATGGATGTCATATATCTGGACTTCTCCAAAGCATTTGACACCGTACCTCATAAAAGGTTAGTATATAAAATGAGGATGCTCGGACTGGGAGAAAATGTCTGTATGTGGGTAAGTAACTGGCTAAGTGACAGAAAACAGAGGGTGGTTATTAACGGTAGATACTCAGATTGGGTCGCTGTAACTAGTGGGGTACCTCAGGTGTCAGTATTGGGCCCTATTCTCTTCAATATATTTATTAATGATCTTGTAGAAGGCCTGCACAGTAAAATATCTATTTTTGCAGATGACACTAAACTGTGTAAAGTAATTAACACTGAAGAGGACAGTTTTCTGCTACAGAGGATCTGGATAGATTGGAGGCTTGGGCAGAGAAATGGCAGATGAGGTTTAACACTGACAAATGTAAAGTTATGCACATGGGAAGGAATAATGCAAGTCACCCGTACATATTAAATGGTAAAACACTCGGTAACACTGACATGGAAAAGGATCTAGGAATTTTAATAAACAGCAAATTAAGCTGCAAAAACCAGTGTCAGGCAGCTACTGCCAAGGCCAATAAGATAATGGGTTGCATCAAAAGGGGCATAGATGCCCGTGATGAGAACATAGTCCTACCACTTTACAAATCACTAGTCAGACCACACATGGAGTACAGTGTACAGTTCTGGGCTCCTGTGAACAAGACAGACATAGCAGAGCTGGAGAGGGTTCAGGGGAGGGCAACTAAAGTAATAACTGGAATGAGGGATCTACAAAATTAGGTTTATTCACTTTAGAAAAAAGCCGACTGAGGGGAGATCTAATAACTATGTATAAATATATCAGGGGTCAGTACAGAGATCTCTCCCATCATCTATTTATCCCCAGGACTGTGACTGTGACGAGGGGACATCCTCTGCGTCTGGAGGAAAGAAGGTTTCTACACAAACATAGAAGAGGATTCTTTACGGTAAGAGCAGTGAGACTATGGAACTCTCTGCCTGAGGAGGTGGTGATGGTGAGTACAATAAAGGAATTCAAGAGGGGACTGGATGTATTTCTGGAGTGTAATAATATTACAGGCTATAGCTACTAGAGATGGGTCGTTGATCCAGGGAGTTATTCTGATTGCCTGATTGGAGTCGGGAAGGAATTTTTTTCCCCTTAAGTGGGTAAAATTGGCTTCTCCCTCACAGGGGTTTTTTGCCTTCCTCCGGATCAACTTGTAGGGTACAGGCCGAACTGAATGGACAAATGTCTTTTTTCGGTCTTATATACTATGTTACTATGTTATATGTTCTACCAATAATACTTACTCATGGGAAATAAGAGAATTCCTATAGAATAGAATGTCCATGTAAAAAACAATATAACTAAAAGACAATATAAACAATAAAACAATATAACTAAAAGATCATTAAAAAAAAGAATCTCTGAACACATAACAAACATAAAAAATGGTAACGAAAAACATTCATTATCCTTACACTTCAAACAATACCATAATAATAAACCCAAGTGGAATGACATTCCCAGCCCTTGAAAAAATAGATGCACACTGGAGAGGTGGAAATTACATCTCGAAAATGTCAAGACCGGAATCCAGACGTATCTATGATTTTGAAACTCTGATACCTGGAGGCCTCAATTCAGAATTTGAGATTTTTGGTTTCCTCTAGTGACTGGGGTGAGGGTCTTTCACCGATGGGACATCGTGAGTTTGGCCGATTTTTCGGCACCACGATCTCCCCTCGGAGGGAGAGGGGAGATCACCTCATGGCATAATTTATCTATATATTGGTCTGTGGAATATATCTCCTCGCTTTTTAACATAAAGACTATATCTACATGTATTCAGCCTGTATTCAGAAAATATATGGCCATATTGATCTGTCACAGTTTGATCAAAACATGAGAGGACATTTTATACAGTATATTCAGCCAAAATACGTTGTTTTGACTCACTCCAGTTGGATCATACATAAGAGGACACCTTGATGTGGTTATAATTACCTTGAATATTCCCATGTACTCTGCGTTTATGTTTTCAGCATTTATGTATTCATCCACCATGTATCCAGCAAACACAAAGCTATGTGTATCAATCTTAATTTGATACAACACAAGAGACAAACTTATGCTTATATTTTTTTCACTATATTTTTTCACCATCACTTTTGGAACACTTTACTTTCTATATTTTTAGGATGGAAATACTCATTGCTAATTTTTGAAAGGTGTTATTATGCATTTTTTATTATAACATATGTGTTCACTGTTTATGGTTTATGTTATTGCAAATCTGCACATTTGGAATCAATATATATTTAGGAATTGCATGGGAATCGCATTAGAAACGCAATATCATTTTTTTGCGCTTTTTATTTACCGGTATATGATATATGGATTTATGGTCCATGGTTGGAGATTACAAAAATGCATTTCTCAAGCAGGGGTCATAATAAATCCAAAGAGTAAGCAATACGACATTGTATTGGACAAATTCATTTTATATACTTTATTTTATGAGCTTCTTGATTAGGTGTGTTTTAATAAATGTACTATATATTTTAAATTTATAATAGAGATAGTGAGTGCCTGTTTTTTTTCTTTTATAAATATTTTTGTACATATTGTGACAGAGTGAGCTGATCTGATGCACAATGAGCATTGGTAGCCCAAGAGGAGCCCAAAACTTGTGGACCTGCAGCTAAAAAGATGAAAAGGAGGTTCTGCAATAAACTGGGAAAATACGGAGACGCGGTGCGGAACGGAAGCACGGATTGGAACCCCACGGAGGCACTCCGTGGTGCTTCCGTCCTGCAAAAAAATGCTTGTTCTATCTTTTTGCGGAACGGACGGATCACAGACTTATTAAAGTTAAATGGGTCTTGATCTGTCCCGGCCGCTGCACGGACTATGCCCGCGCATTGGGGACCGCAAATTGCCGTCCCCAATGCACGTAATGGAATGAATACGTTTGTGTGAAATAGGCCTAAATCAAGTGAGTACAGAACAGCAAAAGAATACTCAGTCAGCAAAAGAGTTAAACCACTAGAATTAATTTTGCTCTCTAAAAGTTTGACTCAGTTCTAGTCTGGTTAATGATTCGCAAATGTCTTTTATTGTATTGATTTCGGAGTTCCTTCTGGTTCAAAACATCAAAGTAAAAGGGCAGGGGAAAAAAAAGTAATCTCATTTTTTCCAGAAATCAACAGTTCAGGGGTTATGCCAGTTTAATATAAATGGACATTATACTGGCATTCGCGTCTATTTAGCTATTGCCACAGTTAACGAGCAGAAAAACCCCAATAGTAAGGACAAAGGTAATGCCTCCTTAACAAATTATTGCTGCCTTAATTGTCAGGAAATATTTTAACAAATTTGTGCAAATTATACTTTTTTAGACTTCAGAAAGTTGCAATGGCCCACCAGGCACTAGAGGCTTTAATATTTAAACATAAGGGCGTATACTTCATGAAAGACATGGCAACTCCCGAAGTTGTAGATTCTATTGAACATATGGAGGTTCGGGAGAGTGATGTGTTTCTTGTCACCTACCCAAAATCTGGTAAGTTCAACTGTTAAAACATTTATTGAATGTTGACAAAAAAATCAAGACATGCAGTATTTAGTCGAAGAAGCCTTTATATGGTATTTTATGTAGGTGTCATCTTTGGTGCATTACAACATAAGCATTTAATTTTTATTATGACAAAAATACATGAAAAAAAAAATGTCTGCAGTTTTTATTATTAATTTCTGCAAGGAGTACATTGATCCTCATAAACAATGTTAAAAATGTAAGTATATTTTGTTATGTTTTAGGATTTATATTTTCAATGTTATATTTAGCTCATAAACAATATACAATAAATATCATACTATACTCCCACCCCTTTGGCCCAGACATGGAGAGAATTAAAACAAATACCCCTATCATGTTATAACCAAAACTCCCATATCTTAACCCTCAGTTCACACTTGCGCGTTTTACAGCGCGTTCGAACGCGCTGTAAAACGCATAATCGATGCAAACCAATGCTTCCCTATGGGACTGGTTCACATTTTCACGTTTTACAGCGCGTTCGAACGCGCTGAAAAACGCCTGACGCATAAACAAGTACTTGAGCTTTTTTTCGGGCGTTTATCACGCGTTTTGGCCCATAGACTTCAATGGGAACACGCAACGCTTGTATTTTGCGCGTTTTTGACATTGAAAACGCACGTTCGAACGCGCGTTTATGAATTTGCAACATGCTGGAAAGGCCAAACCCCAGATGCTAGGCACAGTTTGGAGAGAAGCCAACACTGCAGTCAATCTTTACGCGCGTTTACTATTGCCAAAAACGCACACAAAAATGCGCGTAAAGCACGCGTCTCAGAAACGCTCAGGTGTGAACCCAGTGTAAGAGAATTTATCAATTAGATTATTTGTTAGAAAATTCTTGAGCCTCAGTCCCCTCACATGTATTCACTCTCTCCCAATAAATGCAGCAATCAGCATTCAAAGACTAGAATGGGCACCTGACCTGAATCACTGTCTTGCAAAATTGACCATGTATTTATACACATTCGGTCAGGAAAAGTATACTGGTTGAGAACTTGAGACCTGAGAACCTTAACCAATGTAATTGTAATTTGTGAAGGGAAGATGGTACATCTATTTGGTCTGCTGTAGGGCTGAAATGATTACTCCATTGAATCAAGTAACTCGACACAAAAAAATCCTTGATACAAATTTTTTGCATCGGGGATTCGCTTGTGTCAGGTGACCACTGAGCGTGAGTGAAGTGCTTGCTGTTACTCACGCTCCATGCTCCCCTGCTGGCCCGCACTGCACTAGAAGCTGACATACACACATCGTCAGGATATAGTGCACGTAAACGCGCACTATGACCTGATGCTGTGTGAAGTCAGGTCCCAGTGTAGCTTGTGAATGAAAGGTAAGTATTTTATTTCCCCTGTGCTGGGGACATGGCTAGGAGGGGGAGATAAGGGCCTTGGGGGGTTTGGCCTGATGGCACTGGGAGGACTCCAGCATAACATAAACTGGACGGATCCGTTATGCAGCCCATAGACTGCTATTATGACGGAATGAATAACGGAATGCCTCTAAAGGCATTCCGTTTTGATTTCAGTCATGGAATTGTGTTAAGGTCCATGGTAACGGAATCCATAACACTATTCACTAAATACCACAAAACGAACCGCAAACGAATTTCAAAATATGAAATTCGCTCATCTCTACACATGGTCTAATGGGACATTCAGGTCGCTGACTTTATTTTTTTATCCATATTAATTCTTGATAATAATTATTTTGCAGGCACAATTTGGACACAGCAAATTTTGAGCCTAATATTAAATGAAGGCCATCGTAATGGAACAGAAAATATTGATAATATAGAAAGAGCGCCATGGATTGAATATAACATTCGCAACGCAGACTTTAGCAGCCGACCATCTCCTCGTCTTTTCTCTACTCATATGCCTTATTATCTGATGCCAAGAGATCTGAGGTTCAAGATGGGAAAAGTAAATCTCATAAGTATTGTTTTACAATCGTATTCCTTTTTTACTATAATTGATAACTAATAGATGATTATATAATGCATGCTGGACTTTTTACTTTGTGGTGTGTAATGTAGCCTTGACCCGAGAGAAGAAATATATCGGTATAACTCAGAAACAAACACAGGCAGCTTAGTGTCTCGGTTCAAGAATAGTATATGGACCCCTTGGTCTTGAATAGTCAACATTCCACCAGTAATTGTGAGTCATGATATTCATCGGCTCAGTCCATCATTTGCAATCTAACTGACATTAGGAAGCTACCCTTAGGTTGACTTCACGCATGACTGATTAGCTGCAGATTTTTCTATTATATTCTATTTTGTTTTCTGTTTTATAAGGGGCTGGCCGCACACAGCCAGTATATGTGTTTTGCGGATCTGCAATTTGCAAAACAGCCAATGGTTGTGTGCATGAGCCCTTAACTCTTTAAACATTGCGCCTGCTGGAATGTGCAGAGGGCGCTATAGCCTCCGGGTTTCTGCTATTTAATATAGCAGGGACCCACGGCTAATGTATGAAATCAGCCATAAGGCTGATCGCATACATTTTCCCCTTCAGATGCCGTGGTCAAATGTGACCACGGCATCAGAGCAGTCCGGAAGTTGAAGCCGCGCCTTTCCGCTCCGGTAACAGCGTTCCCCGGCAGACATCGAGGAACCTGTTACATTGCTCTAATAGAACGAAGCATCAAGCAGGCTTCTGAGTGTATTAGAGGACTATACCAATACAGGCCGCTAGGTGACAGCACTGTATTGTTATATTGAAAATTAGGTGTTCAATTATGGCTATATAGCCATCAATGAACGCAATGAGCAATCTAATGATTGCCAGGGTGACTTTAAAAATAGTTTAAAAAAAATTCTTTACAAAAATAAAAAAATATAAAAGTTCAAATCACCCCCCTTTCCTTAAAATAAAAATACTTAACCCATAAAAAAATAAACATCATGGGCATCGCCGTATGCGAAAATGCCCATAAAATTAAGATATAACAATATTAATGGTATACAGCAAATGGCGTAACAGGAAAAAAAAAATAAAAACAGCCAATTTGCCATTCTTTGTCATTTTAACTCCCCAATATTTTTTTTTTATAAAAAGTGATCTAAAAATTGCACACACTTCAAATTGGTATCACTGAAAAGTACAAATCGTTCCGCAAAAAATTAGCCCTCACACAGTCCTATACACATAGCTACTAAAAAGTTATAGGGGTCAGAATAAGGCTTTGATGAGAACTCGAGATGGAACTTCTTTTTTAAATGAGGAGCATGAACATCCCAAGCAGCGACCCATTTTTTTTCCTCAGCACTATATCCCTTTCAATGGATAAGGTACTGAAGAGAACCCTGAACTTTCAAGAATTGTATCCACCTCATACTCTAAATCACTTTGGATTACAACTAGATCAACAGGTTTAGTTGCAGGAATCACAGGAGGAATGTATTTCTTAAGCAATGGAAGGCATTATGTATCCTGAACGAGAGTCGCAACTGAAGGCGGAAAGATAACGGGTTTATTATAGAAGTGGTTTTATATGGACCAATAAAATTAGGAGCAAGTTTTCCAGATGGTATCCTAAGACGTAAATTCTTAGTAGAAAGCCATACAAATTCTCCTACAACAAGATTCGGGCCCATAGAATGCTTCTTATTGACTTGTTTATACTGGATGTTTTGAGCTTTTTCCAGGCTCTTGCGAGCCTGGGCCCAAACTGTGCACGGATCATTCATGATGCATCCACCGTAGGACTCACAGAACTTAACTGAGGAACTGAAGAAAAACGTGGATTAAAACCCTAATCGCTATAGAAAGGTGAGATGCCACTAGAGGAGCGGACGTGGTTGTTAATAGCAAACTCCACCTTTTCCATTTGTTTTCACAATCAGATACAAAACACCTCAAGAACTGGTCCAAAACATGGTTAACCCTTTCAGTTTGTCCATTATTCTCTGGATGGAACGCTGAAGAGAAAGACAGTTTCAATCTCAACTTTTTGCTAAATTTTCTCCAGATTTTTGAGACAAACTGTACGCCTCTTTCAGAGACAATAGACTCAGGTATCCCATGAAATTTAAGTTTATTATTAATGAAATACCGTAAATTGCTAATTTCTAAGCATCAGGGAGCTTCTTTAAAGGAACCAGATGGCATATTTTGGAAAATCTGTCAATGACTTCCCAGATGACCAACTTCCCAGAGAGGAAATCCATAGAGATTTGAGTCCAAGGTCTCTGTGGAATGGGCAAGGGACAAAGTGAGAACAATGAGACTCATCCGAAACATTAAGATGAAGAGCTGGAGGAACAAAAAATGTTCCAGAAGGAAGATAACGAGGAGCCATAACCTGACAATGGTGTATATCAGAAGCAAGATCAGGAGGAAGTATGTTAACAGGTTTAATTTCACCTGAATCACTGGTACTAAAACTATGTGATAAAGTATTCGCTTTCACATTATGAGACCCAGGACAATATGTGACAACAAAATTAAAGCAGGTGAAGAACAAGGCCCAGAGTGCTTGTCTAGGATTCAAGCACTTAGCACATCAGGTTTTTATAATCCATATGTACAATAATTTGGTGAAGAGTCCCTTCCAGGAAATGTTGCAATTCTTCAAATGCCCATTTAATAGCCATTAATTCTCAGTTACTTATGTCATAATTCCTTTCTGAGTAAATGAGTACTGAGCATGAGTAAAGGGGCGTGACCGCCGAAACGTTGCGTGGCATGGGATGAAAATCAGCTCAGCCTCCTCATGTAAAGAAAGGCCAGTGAGCCAAACAAACGTAAAGAAACAATAATGGATTTGAAAGTGCAGACAGCGCTTCTGATGAGTGAGTATTCTTTGATTTCTCACCGAAAAATGTGGATATAAAAAGGTACGGCTGATCTGATTATAAAGACTTTGTAAACGGGGCCCAAGTGAGAGTCCGAATCAGGCCGTTAAAGATATACACGTGAAGGGCCGACTTAGTGAATCAGACCGGCATAGTGTTACACGTGCTGACTTGATAAAATATAATTGGTTTCTGTACAGGAATTAAAAAAAAAAAAAAACAGTGCACATGGTTGAAGATTGGTTAAAGAGAATGACCCCTGGGACAATACCACACCCACTCCTACCTCAGAAGCATGTCAGGTTGAATGATTACCGGTGCATGGATGAAAACTCTTTCAGCTTTAAAAGCAGACACAGCATCAGGAGAGTAATGGAGAAGATCTGCCCCTTTCCTGGTTAAGTCAGTGAGTGGTTTAATAATGATATATTTATAATTGCAAAACCAATGAATCTTTGAAGGGCCTTAAGGGAAGTAGGTCTTGCCCAATCAATTATGGCAAGAACCTTGGCGGGGTCCATATAGAATTTTTGAGGTGAAATTATATAACCCAGGAAAGAGACTTCTCTTACTCCAAAAAAAAAAACATTTTACTTAATTTTACTTAATCAGTAACTGATTAAGTAAAAGGTCCAGTCAGAAGAAAAAAAATCTGATTATCATCAATGTATATCACCACAAATAAACCCAGGCAATCACAAATAAATTTAATTTATGAGGTTTTGGAAAACAGTTGTAGTGCTGCACAACCAGAAGGGCATTACAAGATATTCAAAATGCCCTTCAGGGGTATTGAACACTGTCTTCCATTTACCGTATTTTTCGCCCTATAAGACGCTACGGCACATAAGACGCATCTAGGTTTTAGAGGAGGACAATAAGAAAAAAATATTTCTCATTAGACCTCAGGACAGACCACTAGTCAGACCCCCAATGTTAATCAGACCTCAGATGACAGCCCAAATCTGACTCCCAAGGTTAATAAACCCCAACAAGACCTCAGATCAGACCCTCAGTCAGACCTTAGCTCATACCCTAATGTGATGACCCCCAATCAGACCTCATATAAGAGCCCCATGCCTCTCATCACCCCTCATATGTCTCTCTTCAGCCCCCATTACCATACTTCAGCCCCTATGGCCATATTTCAGCCCCCATTGCCATATTTCACCCCCCCCCATTGCCATATTTCAGCCCCCATATCAGCTTCCATTGCCATATTTCAGCCCCCATTGCCTTATTTTAGCCCCCATATCAGCCTCCATTGTCATGTTTCAGCCCCCATATCAGCCTCCATTTCCATGTTTCAGCCCCATGCCTCTCAACAGTCACAGAACACAAAAAAAAAAAACACTTACCTCTGCTGCTCCCGGATGCCGCTGCTCCTCTCCTCCAGCGCGATCATATTCATGCTGCCTCTGACTGTGCTGTGAACTGGCGCGCACAGTATGAGGTCACAGAGCGCTCTCACACTGTGCGCAGCCACTGCACAGCCGACACCCGTGAATCGGGAGTCGTGACTACAGAGCCTTAACTGCTTCCTGGTCCTCTGGTACTAGTGAGCGCTTCCATAATGGAAGCGCTCATTAGCATTCACCCCATAAGACGCAGGGACGTTTTCCCCCCTTTTAGGGGGAAAAAATGTGTCTTATGGGGCGAAAAATACGGTATCCCCTTCCTGTATTCTGATCAAATTATGGGTTCCTGAGAGGAAGGGGATACTGACTGTGATTTTGTTTAGCTCTCTATAGTCAATACAAGGGCGTAATCCACCGTCTTTTTTTTCAACAAAGAAGAACCTTACTCCCATAGGAGTTACAGACGGCCGAATATGTCTCACCTTGAGACTATATTGAATATAATATTTCATGGCCTGTCTTTCAGGTCGCTTAATATTGATTCTGCCTTTAGGATGCTTAGCACCAGGAACAAGTTCGATGGCACAATATATTCACAATGTAAGGTCTTGGGGAAAACATCCTGAAAATCCTTAATGTGTTCGGGTATAGGACATTCCTCCATTTTTAAGACTAGAGAGCTGTATGGACAGACAATGATTAGAACAATAAGGCCCCCATTTAAGCAAATCCCCAGTACCCCAATTAAAGACTGGGCCATGTGCCTTCAACCAAGGTAATCCCCAAATAACATCAGCAGACAAATGTTTCAGGGTATATAAAGAACTTCTTTAATAGACTTAATATAATTAATGGAATGAATGGACCTAACAGTTATGACCAGTTCAGGGGTCATAAATTCTCCAGCGGAAGAGTGGTATCCACCCAAGAGACCTGAATAGGTTCAGGAAGCCTACAAAATTCAATTCCCAAACTAGACACAGAATCAAAATTAAGTAATTGAGTAGCTGCCGTCCCAGAATTCACAAATGCTATACCAGAAATAGACCTTCCTTTTGAAGACAGATTAACAGGCAGAAGAACCCTGCCTGTCCATTCGGGAAATACCTGTGCATCTGAGTGACCTCCCCAATCCTAACCCAGATGCTGAAGTTTTCCGACTTTAGCCTAGTAGGGCAGGATTGCAGGTCATATTCAGGACTTCAGTAGTAGAAGCAGAGGGTATGTTTCTTGCGATGTCCCTTAAGTTGCTGAGGAGATATGACCCCCACTTGCATGGGTTCCTCGTATTCAACCAGTGCTTTGACATAGCGCCTTGGGAGACAGAGGGAAAAGAAGAAGGACGGACAAGGACAGACTGTTCACTCTTACGCTCTCCTAATCACCAGTTCAGATAGCTAGGCACATAACTCGTCTAGGAACCCTGGAGGCCCAATCTTTCAGAACTCAGGGCAATATTCCTCTACCAGCCGTCTGCCCTGATGCAAGGAGAGGAGTTGACTCTCGGCGTAGGCTGCTCTATCTGGCTCTGATAAAAGACAGAGTGCAGAAAATAAACAGTCAACAGAATAAAGCTCACGGGAATTGGTTGGAAGTGAGAACGCCTCACTCCTGGGGGTCACCTTGCAACAAAGACATAATGATACTCTCTGTGCTTCAGTACCCAAGGAGTGAAATCTCAAATGAAAATAAAGTTTGCAACTCTCCCTGAAAGTTGCAAAACACTTACAGTTACCAGAGAAGCAGAAAAACAAAACCAAAAAAAATCCAATTTATTTTAGCTTAATTTGGTTGTTACTAAAGTTGCGTGTTTTTGTTTCGGTTGTTGTTATTCTCTGATTAGTAGTGATGAGCGGCATAGGCAATAATCGAATTTGCGATATTTCGATATTTCGTGAATTTTTAGCCAAATATTAGCCATAAATTAGCAAATTCAAGAATTCGTGATCTCCAGTCCTTATCTACTTGATTGCGAAAATCGGCATGTAATATATTTGTGATAAAAATTCACGATTAAAATATTCGCAATCAACACTATGGGGTAAGCAACTTTCCTATTGGTTGCTAGGGATGTTTCTAAGTGCCGATATTCGCGATAAAAATGTGCGATCAACACTAAGGGGTAGGCAACTTACCTATCGGTTGCTAGGGATGTTTCTAAGTGCCGATATTCCGCAAAAAAACGTGTTTCCGTGTGCATTCCGTTTCCGTATTTCAGTTTTTCCATTCCGTGCAAAGATAGAACATGTCCTATTATTGCCAGCAAATCACAATCCGTGGCTACATTCAAGTCAATGGGTCTGCAAAAAAAAATGGAACGCATACGGAAATGAATCCGCATGTCTTCCGTATCCGTTCTGTTTTTTGCGGAACCATCTATTGAAAATGTTAAGCCCAGCCAAGTTTTTTCTATGTAATTACTGTATACTGTATATGCCATATGGAAAAACGGAACGTAAAAACGGAACTGAAACGGAAACACAACGGAAGCAAAAAACAGATCCGATAAAAAGCCCGCAATACACTGAAAAAGCCATACGGTCGTGTGAAAAAGGCCTAAATCAGCTGTACCTGTATTTAATGAAGGTCCTAGCTCTAGAGAGTTACTCTTATGAGTTACTCCTGGTTAGAGTTGAGCGAACCCGAACTGTATAGTTCGGGTTTGTACCGAATTTTTTACTTCTTGCTCTAAGAAGCCATCACAGCTATGCCTACTAATAGCATGGCTGTGATTGGCTGAGTGCAGCATGTGACCCAGCCTCTTTATAAGCTGGAGTCATGTACTGCCGCACGTCACTCTGATGATTTGAGCTTAGGGAGAGGATGTTGGTGCTGCGATCAGGTACAGAATAGGGCAGAAATCCGAAGAACCTGTGTTACTTTAATCCACAAGATACAGCAAATAGAGAGGGAGGGAGCTTCAGCAATCCAACATTTCTGTACCCAGCCACTGCAAGGGAAATCTTCTTTTGTAATCCATCTGTTACTGAGTTGGTGCTCGGCGGCCATATTAGCCACTGCAGTGTACTGCATGTGTGCCAGCCAGCCAGGGACATCAGCCTAATCCTATTTTGTAGCTCAGTGAAGGAAAAAAAACTTTTTTTTCTGGCTTCTCAAGTCCACTATATTGCCTTTTGTATGTTCAAGGGTCCATTTGTCTAGCCTGGGATCTGTGGTGCCACAGAGCACTTGTGTATACAATGAACTAAACCGCATATTTCATTTCAGCTATCAAATACTGCATCAGTGTATTTTAGTTAAAAAGTGGTCATCCTGATCCACCAAGCCTATTTTACACCGCCAAAATATATATTTGACATTTCTGTGGTGAAATAGAGAATCCGTGTAATTTTGGGGGAAAAAACGTATTCCTTGTCCACAAAACGGTTCTGCATACACTGTCCAACGACATATTTTATATTTCTGCAGGTAAGTAGTGCTTCTTTGTTTTTTATAGGAAAAAAACTTTATTCAAGGTCCACCAAACAGTCTGAAATACCCATTCCAACCAGCAATTTTACATTGCTACTGTGAAATACAGCATAAGTGTATGTTTTGTGACAAAAAAGTGGTAATCCTGATCCACAGAGCATCTTGAAATACACCGCTTAAATACCGATTTCACATTACAGCTGAGAAATAGTGCATTATTCTTTTTTGTGGGAAAAAAAAGCTATATTCTTGCTTCACAAAGCAGTTGTACATACACGGTATAAATATCTAATTTAAATTTACGGCAGTAAAAAACTTCATTTTGGAGTTTTATGTTTTAGGCCAAAAAAACAGTTGTGCATCCGTCGTTTAAATTAATATTTCCAATTTATAGCAGTCAAATACTGCATTTGTGAATTGTGGTGACCAAATCCGTGTTCTGGGTCCCCAAATCTGGTGTCCATACATAGTATAAATATCTACTTTTAATGTACAGCAGTTAAAAACTGCATTTTGGGGTTTTATTGAAAAAAGCCGTGTTTTAGGGCGAAAAAACTGTTGTGCATCCGTCGTTTAAATAATTATTTCCAATTTATAGCAGTCAAATACGGCATTTGTGAATTGTGGTGACCAAATCCGTGTTCTGGGTCCCCAAATCTGGTGTCCATACATAGTATAAATATCTACTGTTAATTTACAGCAGTTAAAAACTGCATTTTGGGGTTTTATTGAAAAAAGCCGTGTTTTAGGCCGAAAAAACTTAAACACCTTCCTCTGGTGCGAGTAGGCGACAGATTCTGCAGCGTTATTTGATAGGCCCAAATGCCGCTTTACGGATGGTGAAGCCAGAACATGTACAGGTGATAGTAGATTGGGTGGCTGACAGTGCCTCCAGTTCCTTTACAGTATCTTTTGTAACACCCAGTCCTCTGCAGAAAGCTCAGTGTTGGCACCTGCAGCCCATGCCCGTCAGTCTTCCACCTCACCCCTTTGCAAATCAGCCAAGCAGTCAGAGCCCCAAATCATGTAGGAAAGTCTCATGCTTTTTGATGACTCTGTTGGCAGGGGCCCATCCACCTAGCCTTGCCCCAGAAGAGGAAGACCTTGAATGCACTGATGCTCAACCACTTTTGTTGCAGGATGAGGACATGGGAATACCGCCACAAAACGTCTCTGATGATGAAACACAGGTGCCAACTGCTGTGGCTTTCTGCAATGTGCAGACCGACGAGGAGGGCAGGAGTCATGAATGGGTGGAAGATGATGTGGAGGATGATGAAGTCCTAGACCCAGACTGGACTAAAGGTCGTGCTAGTGAGGCGTGCAATTCTGAGGGATCGGCGGTGGTCACACAGAGGCAACAGCACAGCAAAAGAGGGAGCAGGGTGCAAAAGCGCAGCCGCCGTTCCAGAGACAGTACGCCTGCTACTGTCCACCGCACCCAGGCACCAAGCACACCAAAGCCTGCTCCAAGAAGTTAATTGGCGTGGCAGTTCTTCACACAATCTCCTCACGACAAGACACGAGTGGTTTGCATGTTGTGCCATCAGAGCCTGAAGCGAGGCATAAACGTTCTTAACCTGAGCACAACCTGCATGACCAGGCATCTACATGGAAAGCATGAACACACCACATACGACACCATCACCAAGCATTTCCACCATGTCACATGGCAGCATTCAGCTGTCCATCTCCCAAACATTGGAGAGAAGGAGGAAATACCCACCTACCCACCCTTGAGCTCTGGCCCTGAATGCCAGCATTTCAAAATTACTGGCCTTTGAAATGCTGTCATTCCGTCTGGTGGAAACGGACTGTTTTCAAACAGCTGATGAGAAAAGACCAGTCGGCACTTCCACCTTCAATCCACGTTGCGCGGGAAGGAGCAACCTCCAAGTACAAATAAATGGAATCTCCCAGCAATGTGTATGTTGAACTTGCTTCTTTATTATCTTCACAGTCGGAAGTATTACCCAGACGCGTTGCGGCACTAAGCCTTCATCAGCGGGTGACCCGCTGATGAAGGCTTAGTGCCGCAACGCGTCTGGGTAATACTTCCGACTGTGAAGATAATAAAGAAGCAAGTTCAACATACACGTTGCTGGGAGATTCCATTTATTCAAACAGCTGATGGCGGTGGCTGTCCCCCAGTACGCTGTTCCCAGCCGCCACTACTTTTCCAGGTGAGCTGTCCCTTCCCTGCACAACCAAGTGGAGGATAAAATCAAGTGTGCGCTGCGCAACGCCATCTGTGGCAAGGTCCACATAACCACAGATACATTGACCAGTAAGCACGGCCGGGTCACTATATCTCCCTAACTGCACACTAAGTAAACGTAGTGGCGGCTGGGCCCGAGGCGGATAGCGGTTTGGCGCATGTCCTTTCACCACCGAGGATCACAGGGCATTATTCGTTGCTTCCTCCTCCTACTCCACATCATCTTCCTCCTACTCCTCTTCTACCACCCCCACATCCGGACATCGAAAGAATGTCACCCCCAACTTCAGAACAGCCCGGGTAAAAGTCAGCAGGCGATTTTAAAACTCATGTGTTTGTGTGACAAACCCCACACCACACAGGAACTTTGGAGGGGCATAGAACAGCAGACTGATGAGTGGTTGGTGCCGGTGAGCCTCAAGCCCGGCATGGTGGTGTGCGATAATGGGTGAAATCTCGTTGCAGCTCTGGGACTATCTGGTTTGACTCACATCCCTTGCCTGGCGCAAGCGTTGAATCTGGTGGTGCAGAAGTTTCCTAAAAACTACCTAGACATGTCAGAGCTGCTGCTGAAAGTGCGGTCCGTATGTGCGCGCTTTCGGCATTCTTACCCTACTGCTGCTCGCCTGTCTGCGCTGCAGCGTAACTTCGGCCTTCCTGCTCACCGCCTCAAATGCAACATGACCACCAGGTGGAACTCCACCTTACATATGCTGGAGAGACTGTTCGTGCAGCAGCGGGCGATAGTGGAGTTTCAGATGCAGTATGCACGGGTTTCAGATGCAGTACGCTCTGTGGATCAACACCACTTCACCACCAGTGACTGGGCCTGCATGCGAGACCTGTGTACCTTGTTGCGGTCTTTGGAGTACTCAACCAACATGGCCAGTGCTGATGACGCCGTTGTTAGCATTACAATACCCCTTCTATGTCTCCTTGAAAAAAATATTACGGCGATGATGGAAGAGGATGCGGCACAGGAGGAGGAGGAAGAGGGGACATTTCACAGGGTTTCAGGCAGGTCATACAGAACTGGCTCAGAGGGTGGGTTCCTGCACCAGCAGAGGCCAGGCACACATGTGGACAGCCAGGGCACACTTTAGGAGGAGGAGGAGGAACCGGTTTCACTGCAGGGTGGCACCCTACGCAGCTCAGGGCCATCACTGGAGCGTGGCTGGGGGGATACGGAGGACACAGATGATACACCACCTACGGAGGACAGCTTATCGTTACCTCTGGGAAGCCTGGCACACATGAGCGATTACATCCTGCAGTGCCTGCGCAGCAAAAGCAGAGTTACCCACATTTTAACTTGTGCTGACTACTAGGTTGCCACCATGCTGGATCCCAGGTACAAGGACAACGTGCCCACCTTAATTCCCGCACTGGAGCGTGATAGGAAGATGCGCGACTATAAGCGCACGCTGGTAGATACGCTCCTGAGGGCATTTCCAACTGATACGGGGAGACAAGTGGAAGCACAAGGCGAAGGAAGAGGAGGAAGAGGTCACCAATGCAGCTGTGTCATGGCCAGCTCCTAAGACAGCAGGGTTAGCATGGCTGAGATGTGGAAAAGATTTGTCACCGCGCCACAGCAACCTGCACCACCAGCTGATATGGAACGTGTTAGCAGGAGGCAGCATTTCAACAACATGGTGGAACAGTACGTGTGCACACGCCTCCACGTACTGACTGATGGTTCTGCCCCATTCAACTTCTGGGTCTCCAAATTGTACACATGGCCAGAGCTTGCCCTTTATACCTTGGAGGTGCTGGCCTGCCCTGCGGCCAGTGTATTGTCTGAACGTGTATTTAGCACGGCAGGGGGCGTCATTACAGACAAACGCAGCCGCCTGTCCACAGCCAATGTGGAAAAGCTCACATTTATCGTTCCTTGTGCAGAATAGACATTTATAAATGCCTTACCCTCAACCATACATTCTTGTACTCCAGGGCACTTCTTTATTGAATCCTCTTTTTTTAATTGTACCATTATTTTGTGGGCAACCCCAAGTTGAATGAACCTCTCCTCTGTCTGGGAGCCAGGGCCTACATTTCAGCTAATCGCCTGCTGCTTTGGTGCGTGACATTAACCTCTTTTTGCTGTGAAATGACCTCTCCTCCTCTCCTCAACCCATTGTGTGGTTGTCAGGGCCCTATATTTCGTTTAATCGCTTGCTGCATTGGTGGGAGACATTAAACTCTTTTACTGTTAAATGACCAACCCATTGTCTGGTTGTCAGGGGCCTATATTTCGTTTAATTGCTTGCTGCATTGGTGGGAGACATTAAACTCTTTATATTGTCAAATTACCTCTACATTGTCTGGTTGTCAGGGGCCTATATTTTGTTTTATCGCCTGCTGTATTGGTGGGAGACATTAACCTCTTTTTACTGTGAAATGACCTCTCCTCGGTCTGGGTGTCAGGGGCCTACATAAATGATAATTGCCTGTTCCATTGCAGGGTGACCTGAGGCCTGTGTTGCTGTTACGGGACCGCTCTCCTCTTTGCGGATGCCTTGGTCCTGAATTAGTGAATGAGGCCTGTGGCACTACTGGGTGAAATCAATACTGTTTTGGCATGATTGTAACTCTCCTCTTTGTGGGTGCCATGGGTCTGAATCTGTGAATGAGGCCTGTGGCGTTGCTGGGTGAAATCAATTCTGTCTTGGCGTGATTTTAACTCTCCTCTTTGTGGGTCCCGTGGACCTTAATGTTTGAATGAGGCCTGTGGCCCTGCAGTCAGACATGATTTCTTCTTGGCTGTAATGACAACTTCAACTCCCATGTATGGTTGCCATTGGCCTGAGTCTGTGAGTGAGGCCTGTGACACTGCTGGAAGACATGAATCCTTCTTGGCTGTGATGTGAACTTCCACTCCCATGTATGGTTGCCATGGCCCTGAGTCTGTGAATAAGGCCTGTGGCACTGCAGGCAGACATAGTAACATAGTATATAAGACCGAAAAAAGACATTTGTCCATCCAGTTCGGCCTGTTTCCTACAAGTTGATCCAGAGGAAGGCAAAAAAAATCCCTGTGAGGCAGAAGACAATTTTCCCCACTTAAGAGGAAAAAATGCCTTCCCGACTCCAATCAGGCAATCAGAATAACTCAATGGATCAATGACCCCTCTCTAGTAGCTATAGCCTGTAATATTATTACACTCCAGAAATACATCCAGGCCCCTCTTGAATTCCTTTATTGTACTCACCATCACCACCTCCTCAGGCAGAGAGTTCCATAGTCTCATTGCTCTTAACGTGAAGAATCCGTTTCTATGTTTGTGTACAAACCTTCTTTCCTCCAGACGCAGAGGATGTCCCCTCATCACAGTCACAGTCCTGGGGATAAATAGATAATGGGAGAGATCTCTGTACTGACCCCTGATATATTTATACATAGTTTTTAGATCTCCTCTTAGTCGTCTTTTTTCTAAGGTGCATAACTCTAATTTTGATAATCTTTCAGGGTACTGTAGTTGCCCCATTCCAGTTATTACTTTAGTTGCCCTCCTCTGAACCCTCTCCAGCTCTGCTATGTCTGCCTTGTTCACAGGAGCCCATAACTGTACACAGTACTCCATGTGTGGTCTAACTAGTGATTTGTAAAGTGGTAGGACTATGTTCTCATCACGGGCATCTATGCCCTTTTGATGCAACCCATTATCTTATTGGCCTTGGCAGTAGCTTCCTGACACTGGTTTTTACAGCTTAGTTTGCGGTTTATAAAAATTCCTAGATCCTTTTCCATGTCAGTGTTACCGACTGTTTTACCATTTAGTATGTACGGGTGACTTGCATTATTCCTTCCCATGTGCATAACTTTTCATTTGTTAGTGTTAAACCTCATCTGCCATTTCTCTGCCCAAGCCTCCAATCTATCCAGATCCCTCTGTAGCAGAAAACTGTCCTCTTCAGTGTTAATTACTTTACACAGTTTAGTGTCATCTGCAAAAATTGATATTTTACTGTGCAAGCCTTCTACAAGATCATTAATAAATATATTGAAGAGAATATGGCCCAATACTGACCTCTGAGGTACCCCACTAGTGACAGTGACCCAATCTGAGTGTGTACGTTAATAACCACTCTCTGTTTTCTATTACTCAGCCAATTACTTACCCACATACAGACATTTTCTCAGTCCGAGTATTCTCATTTTATATACTAACCTTTTATGTGGTACAGTGTCAAATGCTTAGAGGAAGTCCAGATATATACGACATCCATTGATTCGCCGCTGTCAAGTCTAGAACTTACCTCCTCATAGAAACTGATTAAATTCGTTTGGCATGACTGATCCCTCATGAAGCCATGCTGATATGGCGTTATTTGCTTATTTTCATTGAGATACTCCAAGATAGCATCTCCTAGAAACCCTTCAAACAGTTTACCAACAACAGATGTTAAACTTACCGTCCTATAATTTCCTGGCTCTGTTTTTGGACCCATTTTGAATATTGGCACCACATTTGCTATGCGCCAATCCTGTGGAACATTCCCTGTCAGTATAGAGTCCGTAAATATCAGAAATAAGGGTCTGGCTATGACATCACTTAATTCCCTTAGAATACGGGGGTGTATGCCATCCGGTCCTGGCGATTTGTCTATTTCAATCTTTTTAAGTCGCTGTTGTACTTCTTCCTGGGTTAGACAGGGCACTTTTAATAGGGAATTTACTTTTACATTCTGCATTTCATCTGACAGTTTATTTTCCTCAGTGAATATAGTGAAGAAAAAAATATTTAATAGTTTTGCTTTATCCTCGTCGCTCTCTGCAACACCCACCTCATTGCTATGAAGCGGGCCGACTCCTTCAGATTTATATTTTTTTTACCATTTATATAATTAAAGAACATTTTAGGGTTAGTTTTACTCTCTTTGGCAATTAATCTCTCGGACTCTAGTTTGGCAATTTTTATTTGTTTTTTACATATTCAATTTTTTTCCTTATAGTTTTTCAGTGCTTCCTCGCTCCCCTCCTGTTTTAATGATTTATATGCTTTCTTTTTGTCAATTTTTGCTTTCTTTCCCGTTCTATTTATCCACATTGGTTTCCTATTGTTTCTTAGACTTTTATTCCTATAAGGTATGTATCTCTCACAATTAGATGTTACAGTGCTTTTAAAAATCTCCCATTTTGTGGTTGTATTTTTATTTTTGAGGACTTTTTCCCAGTTAGTTAGTCCTATGGCCTCGCTTAGTTGGCTAAATTTTGCTTTTTTGAAGTTTGGTATTTTTGTTCCTCCCTTTAAAAACTCTCGTTTGAAGGATAATTGAAAGGTTATTACTTTATGATTAATGTTTCCTAGGTGTCCCCAACCTGCACATCTGTTGTTCTATCAGGTCTATTGGTTAATACTAAGTCCAGTATGGCTGTCCCTCTAGTCGGGTCCTGAACCAGTGTGTAAAGGTAAGTCTTTGGCTATTGCCAAGAACCTGTTTCCTTTTTGGGATGTACAGGTTTCAGTTTCCCAGTCTATATCTGGGTAGTTGAAGTCCCCCATAATAACGACTTCATTATGACTTGCCGCCACATCCATCTAGTTTAGTAATAGATTTTCTGTGGACTCTGGTATATTAGGTGGTTTAAAATATAATCCTATTAGTAATTTATTATTGTTTTTGCCTCCATGTATTTCTACCCACAGTGACTCCACATGTTCATGTCCCTCACAGATGTCTTCTCGAATTGTGGGCTTTAGACAGGACTTCACATAAGGGCAGACCCCTCCCCCTCTCCGGTTTTGACGATTCTTTCTAAACAGATTGTAACCTTTTATATTAACTGCCCAGTCATAGCTATCATCCAGCCATGTCTCAGTTATTCCCACTATGTCATAGTCCTCTTCACACATCACTAATTCCAGTTCACCAGTCTTGTTAGTCAGGCTTCTGGCATTAGTATACATACATTTGAGAGGTTTATGTGTATTTTTTACCCTACACCTTTCATTCTGATGAAAACATCAACTCCCATAGCATTCCCACCTGACACCACCCCAACCTCCTATTCCACCTCCTCCTCAAAGTTGCCAATTGATATTGGTTAATTTTTTTTAATTTTCTTTTATTTTAAGTCATTTCCCTATCCACATTTGTTTGCATGGGATTTACCTACATTTTGATGCCTTTTGCAGCCCTCTAGCCTTTTCCAGGGCTATTTTACAGCCACTTTAGTGGCCAAAGGTTTGGGTCTCCAATGACTTCAATGGGGTTCGGGGTCAAGTTCGGATCCCGAATTTAAACATTTTCGTGAAGTTCGGACGAACTTCTCGAACCCGAACATCCAGGTGTCCGCTCAACTCCACTCCTGGTGAATGCATTGCGATATAAGGACAGGGACACAGAAGTGCCTATAGTTTTACAAACTGCAGTACTTGGAGAAGCTAAGTAAGGGAATATTTAGCCTTTTACTTTTCTTGCTTTAAAAAACTAAGGCTTCTTTCACACTTGCGTTCTGAGGATCCGTCAGAACGCAAGTGGACTGACAGCATTTGAAGACTGATCAGTATCCTGATCAGTCTTCAATATGCTTTCACTGTTACCATGGCAGCCAGGAAGCTCAGCAGCAGTGTACTCATCTGCGCTGCGGCGGCCGGGCGCTCCTTAGTGACGTCACATTGATCTATGCGCCGCCCGGATCTGTGATGTCATAATGGAGCGCCCGGCGGCCGCAGCGCAGGTAAGTACACTGCTGGGTTGTACTTACCATGGCAGCCAGGACTCCAGTAGCGTCCTGGCTGCCATGGTAACCGATCGCAGCCCCAGCTTACACTGGGGCCCCGATCGGAACGGCTGCTGTGCATGCGCAGCGCTAAACGTCGGATCTGGCAATGCGCCGAATCGACGTTTAGCTTAATGCCGGATCCGGAATAATGCTCTTCAATGGGCATTCATTCCGGATCCGGCATTTTGGCATGTCTTCCGGCTTTTTGGACGGAGACAAATCCGCAGCATGCTACGGTTTTGTCAACGTCCAAAAAACGTTGACATACTGAACGGATGACATCCTGATGCATCCTGAACGGATGTCTCTCCATTCATGATGCATTAGGATTATCCTGATCAGTTTCTTTCCGTCCTAGAGCCCCGACGACGGAACTCTAGGACGGAAAGAAACAGCGCTAGTGTGAAAGAGCCCTAAGAAAAAACACAAAAAAATCTAATTTATTTTAGCTTGTTTAATTTGGTTATTACTGCTAAATTTGTGTGTTTTTGTTTTCTTTGTTGTTTATTTTGACTTTAGTTTAACCCCTTCAACCTCAGTGATGTAGCCGTACGTCACGGTGGTTGAGGGAATGTATGGAGCAAGCTTCTACAGCGAGCCGCAATGACAGGGAACGGCGATCCTGCCAAACTCTGTCATTTAAACCCTCATGTGCTGTGATCAACACCGATTGAGGTATCTGAGAGGCAAGGCAGAGGGAATCAGCTCTACCAATTGTATCTAGATTGCATTAGATTTTCACGCTCGTGCAGAAAACAATCCCAATGGAGCCATAGCTGTGTGAAAAACACACAATATTAAATATACTGCAATTTTTCGTGAACACAAAGATAATGCTACATGTATTTCATCTGGACAGAAAAAACTCGCTTATGTGAAAGAGCTCTTAGGCCAGACACAGACAAATGAGTTCAGTGTGGGAAACTCGCTGAGTGTGGCAGTGTAAGTTGTCATTCTAAACTCTGCTCCTCCGACAGGATCGCATATCATTACAACGATTTATAATGCTCTGTGACCCTAAGAGACCCGGAATATACTGAATTACGGGTCAGCATTATGTCAGTATAATTTAAAAGATTCCAGGTCTCACAGAGACATACAGCATTATAAATCATTGTAAAGCCGTGCAATCCAGTCTGAGTTTAGAATGGGATGTCGCACTTCCACACACAGCGAGTGTTTTGTGATTAACTCGCTAAAGGAAACAGTTTCTTGGCAATAACCAAAGACAGTTACCTTTCCCAACTAGTTCAGGATCTGACTAGAGGGTTGGCCATACTGGTTTTAGTACTAATGATGAAGTCTGATGCATCAGCCACTGGCGTGTGGAAATCCTGGCTGATCCATCTTCACAATGGTCAGTCTTTCCACATTTTGGGTGGAAAGACAAGTTTTCCTTGAGGTAAATATGCCCCCAACTGCACTAAACACCCGCTCTGATGCCACAATAGTGGCTGGGCAGGGAAGTTTGTCCAAGGCAAGTTTGGCTGCCCAGTAGTACAGGAAATCTTCCATGTGATATGGCAGGGCATAGTCCAAGTATGCCACCACCTGCTGGTTCAGGTTCTGCTCCATGTCTTGCGGCTGCTGCTGGTGGGTGGTTTCTTCACTAGGCGGGTGAAGAAAAGTGCTCATCAGAGACTGTAGATTCAAGTTGCTTCTAATAGAGATGGTACTGCTTCTAACCCCCACCCCCTCCAGCAGCCATGACAGTGGAACATGGGCACAGAGGGCCCTCCCCAGTCAGACCTTTGTGAGGATGGTGCACATAGGCAGCGGCCAACTGACTACATAGGATGTCTTGATAGTAGTTCAGTTTATCATCCCTCTCTACGGGTGTAAAAAATGCCCCCATTTTGGACCAGTATCGAGGTTCTAATGTGGTGGAGAGCCAGTAGTCATCCCTCTGCTGAATTGTGACAATTCGGCTGTCACTACGCAAGAAACCGAGCATGTATCAGGCCATTCGTGCAAGGGATTTAGAGGGACTCCCTGCCTCCATCTCTACTGCATACTGCCACTGTGTCTCGGGGTCATGTGCCTGTCTTCCTCATTGCCCTCTAATTCCTCCTGCTTCACCTGCTCCTCCTCTCCTGTCAATTGTGCAGAAAAACCGCCCATTTCAGCATATATTGCTTGTGCGTGAATGTTCTCCACTTTCTCCAGTTCAGCCCCCACAGGGCTCAGGTGGCCATCAGATGTAGGCAGTGGCATACTGCCAATATCGGCAGATCATGCAGCTGCTACGGGGCCCACGGTACAGGGGGGCCTGGAGCACAGGGAAGGCTCCTAACCTTTGTGACACATCTACTCTGCCAGTTTATTTATAATTTACTCCCCACTTGTGTTCTGTTCCTAACTTCCTATGCTCAGCGCGCCTGGTGCAGTAGTTGTCCTCTGCGCTCACATGCTGCCCGCTACCTGCCTCAACTCAAGTCTAACTCAAGTCATCAGCCACCCCCTCAGCCTGGACTGAGGAAGCACTCCGGCTCCTTCAGTCACTGATCACAGAGCCGGCCTGGCCAGAATAAACAGTACTGCCCTTGTAGTGTTCAACAGGCAAGCCAGCCGCCCGCCCACCCACAGTTAGAGCACAGCAGTCTTAATAAAAAGTTATGGATATTATTGATGGGGGAGGGCAGCAGCAAACAGAGTTCCTGTAGGGTTGGGGGGGGGGACCCTGTAGGCTTATAGAGGACTCAGGACAGTGTGAACAACCCCCTGGCCAGACATATTTAGCAGCATCTGTTCCAGGACATGAAGCAATGGAATGACGTTGTTCATTCTGTAGTCCTGGCGACTGACAAATAAATTTAATAAAATGTCAAAGTTACACAGGGGAGTGCTCCTGTCCACCTGGATCATCAAGAAATCGTTTATGGCCTTTCTCTGTTCATATAGTCAGTCCAAATGTGGAGGGTGGAGGTCCAACGGGTGGAAACGTTGCACATGAGGAGATGTTGAGGAATACGATTCTGCCTTTGCAGCTCAAGAAGGGTGTGCTTTACAGTGTAAGAGTGGCTGAAGTGCATGCAGTTTCCTGGCTATTTTCAGGATGTCTTGCAGATGGGTGGAAGACTTCAGGAACTGCTTTACAATCAGACTAACCACATGCGCCATGCAGGGAGCATGGCTCAGCATTCCTTGACAAAACGCCAACACAATGTTCTTCCCATTGTCAGTGATCATGGTTCTGATTTTCAGTTGACGAGGAGACAGTCAGGATTCGATTTCTTGATGCAGGAAGCGGAGCAGTTCCTCTCCTGTGTGACTTCGTTCACCCAGGCAAACTAGGTACAGAATAGAATGACACCGAAGTGCTGTGATATGCTAGAGGAGCACTCCGAATTGTGCCTGCAGTGGAGGATGAGGAGGCAGTAGAGGACATTGGTGCAGGACCCACAGCTTAAGACTGTGGAGGTGGGACATAGCAGTGCCGTCACCTGGCCAAGTTGCTGGTGTGGCTGGGCAGGAACCACATTTACCCAGTGGGCTGTAAGGGACATATATTGTCCTCCACACATCGGCACTGCCATGAACTTTAGCACACACCGACGGGCTCAAGGACTGGCCAACCTTCTGTTTAACATACGTGTGCAGGGCTGGTACTGCCTTTTTGTCACAAGCCATCATTTCTCTGAAAGGTGCAGAGTCCATCACATGGAAAGGGAGGTACTGTAGTACCAGCAACTTGGCCAGGAGCACATTCAGTTTCTGCACCATTGGATTAATGCACGGATACTGATATCTATTTGCAATCGCCTTTGGGATCGATTGCGGATGAAATGACTGATGGGGAGTAGGAAGAGCAGGAGCATCAGAACCAGTAGATGATGGGAAAGAAACACAGCTCCCTTCTGCTGAGGTGGTGGAGCCTTGACTTGTGGAAAAGGGGTGTGGGCCACTGGGTGATGCAGCGGTTGCTGCCTCAGGCTGTACCACTACATTAGAACTATGGTTTTCCCAGGCCACTTTATAGTGACGCTGCATTGGCACCATGGCCACGCTTCACCTTCTGTCCACAGATTCCGCAAATGGCCATGCTGACGTTCTCTGGTGGCTTGATGAAAAATTGACACCTCCGAATATGGCATTTTTCCCCATCGCTCTGTGCTGGCTGCCTGCTACCGCTGCCTCTATGAATTCCTGCACCGCTACTTCTTTCCGGACAGGTAGGCTCCTGCGTAGTGGGCGGTGTACCCTGGGGCATATTTTGGCTCCCGACCTCCCACTGCTTCCACCCTGCTGACTCACGGCCACGCTACCACCCTGCTGGCTCAGCCGCTGCCACCCTTATCTCCTGATCAAGCCCCCTCTTCACCCGGGTTCCACATGCGAATCGGCCACATCATCGCCCACTACTGCCTGCAAGTCACTAATGTCTCCCTCACTAGTCTCAGGTCCATGTGCCTTACCGCTCACATCATCACTACTTGCCTGACTACCGGAGGAAGCAGCGGATCTCTCCTCCAGATCTTGGCTGGATAGTAGCTGCTGACTGTCCTCTATAATCTTGTCCTCGCTGAAAAGTAGAGCCAAGCCAACGGCATACAATACTTCTCGAGATGAGGGAACAAAAAATGACAGAGGCAGGTTGAGGACAGGTGGGGGCACAGAGCTTGTTCCTGGGCCATGCCAACTAAGGGTCATGTGAGAGGAACCCACCGACTCCTGGCTGGGGGTGTCTGATGTCATTTGCGACAAAGTAGAAGACAGAGTCAACCATTTAAGGACCACTGGGTTGCTGGTCTGTTCCAGAAATATTTTGGCCACTGTCACATGTCTATCCAACATACTGTAAATTAAAAGAAACTGCAAGGCAAAAGAGCAATACTATCAGACTGCAAATTCACCCCAAAAGCAAGGATGAATGGAAGTACTTTTATATATGAAATAAATACACCCCAAAACTGGTTGTATCAGAATGCAAAATAACCCCAAAAGCAAGGATGAATGGACGTCGTTTTATAGATTTAAAATAAATACACCCGAAAACTGGTTGTATCAGACCCAATAACAGATGCTAGGATTACTGCAGTTACTGTTTAAAACAACCTAAAAATCTGTAGTAATAGATCACTTTTAGTAACCCCAATGAGTGCAACAAGGTGTACACAGTGTGGATACTGCCTCCCTATCCTTTCTCTAAACCTCAACACCTCAATCTTTTTTTTTGTTTAGTTTTTTATAAAGTCTTTCCTAACCACTGTCCCTAGTGCCTGAAACATCTTTTCCTGCACTAAGTTCACTGTAAAATGATGGAGACCGAGCATGAGGAGGCTTTTTGTAGGGCTACGACATTACAGGGGCTGGCTATCTGCTGATTAGCTGTCTGCGTGGCATTATGGGTGCTCCCTCATTCCTGGGCTCCTTACTTTCACTTTGTAACATGTGCAGCAGCCATTTTAGGACAAATGTGATTCGTTACTACGAATCACGAGGAAATTTCGACTTCGGGCCGAATCAAATTTCCTAAAATTCTGATCAAATTCCACTTTGTCAACTTCGTTTCGCTCATCTCTAGTAATTAATATGGAACAGGACAGTATACTGCTACAGATGGATCTGGATAGATTGGAGGCTTGGGCAGAGAAGTAGCAGATGAGGTTTAACACTGACAAATGTAAGGTTATGCACATGGGAAGGAATAATGCAAGTCACTAGTACATAATAAATGGTAAAACACTGGGTAACACTGACATGGAAATGGGCTTAGGAATTTTATTGGACAGCAAACGGTCAATAAGATAATGGGTGGAAGAACATAGTCATACCAATTTACAAATCACTAGCCAGACCATACAAAGGCCACACTAGTCAGACCACACAGTCCGAGAAGATATAAATGAGGGATATGAACATATGGAGTCTCTGTGGGTAGAAATACATGAAGGCAAAAACAATACTAAATTACTAATAGGAGTTTATTGTAAACCACCAAATATAGCAGGGTCCACAGAAAATCTACTACTAAACGAGATAGACGAGGCGGCAAATCATATTGAGGTCGTTATTACGGGGGACTTCAACTACCCATATGTAGACTGGGAAACTGAAACCTCTACATCTCATAAAGTAAACAGGTTCTTGGCAGTATCCAAAGACAATTACTTTTTCCAACTGGTTCAAGACCCGACTAGAGGGACGGCCATACTGGACTTAGTATTAACCAACAGACCTGAACAGATGTGCAGGTTGGGGGACACCTGGAAAATAGTGACCATAAAGTAATAACCTCCCAATTATCATTCAAAAGAGTGTTTCTTCAGAGAGGAACAAAAATACCAAACTTCAAAAAAGCTAAATTTAGCCAACTAAGAGAGGCCATAGGCCTAGCTAACTGGGACAAAGTCCTTCAACAAAAATACAGCCACAAAATGGGATATTTTTAAAAGCATCCTAAAATCTAATTGTGAGAGGTACATATCTTATGGGAATAAAAGGTTAAGGAACAAGAATAAACCAATGTGGATAAATAGAACTGTAAAGAAAGCAATAAATGAGAAAAAAAGAAAGCATTTAAATCACTAAAACAGGAGGGTAGCGAAGAAGCACTAAAAAACTATAGGGGAAAAAATGGAATATGTAAAAAAACAAATAAAAGAGGCCAAGCTAGAGACCGAAAGATTAAATGCCAAAGAGAGCAAAACTAACTCAAAAATGTTCTTCAATTATATAAATGGTAATGGTAAAAGGTATAAATCTGAAGGTGTCGGACCTTTACAGAATGATGAGAGGGGAGTTGCAGAGAGCAATGAGGAGAAAGCAAAGCTATTAAATATTTTTTTTCTCCACTGTATTCCCTGAAGAAGATAAACTGTCAGATGAAATGCAGAATATAAAAGTAAATTCCCCATTAAAAGTGCCCTGTCTGACCCAGGAAGAAGTACAGCCGCATCTTAAAAAGATTAAAATAGACAAATCGCCAGGACCGGTTGGCATACACCCCCGTATCCTAAGAGAATTAAGTAATGTCATAGCCAAACCCTTATGTCTGATATTTAAGGACTCTAAACTGACAGGGAGTGTTCCACAGGATTGGCGCATAGCAAATGTGGTGCCAATATTCAAAAAGGGTCCAAAAACAAAGCCCGGAAACTATAGGCCGGTAAGTTTAACATCTGTCGTGGGTAAACTGTTTGAAGGTTTTCTAAGAGATGCTATCTTAGAGCACCTCAATGAAAATAAGCAAATAACGCCATATCAGCATGGCTTCATGAGGGATCGGTCATGTCAAACTAATTTAATTAGTTTCTATGAGGAGGTAAGTTCTAGACTTGACAGCGGCGAATCAATGGATGTTGTATATCTGGACTTCTCCAAAGCATTTGACAATGTACCGCATAAAAGGTTAGTACATAAAATGAGAATGCTCGGACTGGGAGAAAATGTCTGAATGTGGGTAAGTAACTGGCTCAGTAATAGAAAACAGAGGGTGGTTATTAATGGTACACACTCAGATTGGGGCACTGTCACTAGTGTAGTACCTCAGGGGTAAGTACTTGTCCCCTATCCTCTTCAATATGTTTATTAATGATCTTGTAGAAGGCTTGCACAGTAAGATATATATTTTTCAGATGACACTAAACTGTGTAAAGTAATTGACATGGAATAGAATAGTATACTGCTACAGATGGATCTGGATAAATTGGAGGCTTGGGCAGAGAAGTGGCAGATGAGGTTTAACACTGACAAATGTAAAGTTATGCACATGGGAAGGAATACTGAAAGTCACCCGTACATACTAAATGGTAAAACACTGGGTAACACTGACATAGAAAATGACCTAGGACTTTTAGTGAACCGCAAACTAAGCTGTAAAAACCAGGGTCAGGCAGCTGCTGCCAAGGCCAATAAGATAATGGGTTGCATCAAAAGGGCCATAGATGCCCATGATGAGAACATAGTCCTACCACTTTACAAATCACTGGTCAGACCACACATGGAGTACTGTGTACAGTTCTGGTCTCCTGTGAACAAGGCAGGGTTCAGAGGAGGGCAACTAAGGTAATAACTGGAGTGAGGGATGTATAATACCATGAAAGATTATCAAAATTAGAGTTATTTACTTAAAAAAAAAAAAAGACGACTGAGGGGAGATCTATGTATAAATATATCAGGGGTCAGTACAGAGATCTCTCCCATCATCTATTAATCCCTATGACTGTGACTGTGACAGGGGAACATCCTCTGCGTCTGGAGGAAAGAAGGTTTGTACTCAAACATAGAAGAGGATTCTTTACAGTAAGAGCAGTGAGACTATGGAACTCTCTGCCTGAGGAGGTGGTGATGGTGAGCTCACTAAAAGACTTTAAAAGGGGCCTGGATGTATTTCTGGAGTGTAATAATATTACAAGATATAGTTACTAGAGATGGGAGTTATTCTGATTGCCTGATTGGAGTCGGGAAGGAATTTATTTCCCCTTAAGTGGGGAAAATTGGCTTCTACCTCACAGTTTTTTTTCCCTTCCTCTGGATCAACTTGCACGATAACAGGCCGAACTGGATGGACAAAATGTCTTTTTTCGGTCTTATATACTATGTTACTATGTTAGAGTACTGTGAACAGCTCTGGGCTCCTGTGAACCAGGCAGACATAGCAGAGCTGGAGAGGGTTCAGAGGAGGGCAACTAAAGTAATAACTGGAATGGGTGGACTACAGTACTCAGAAAGATTATCAAAATTGTGGTTATTCAGTTTAAAAAAAAAAGATGACTGGGGGGAGATCTAATAGTATAGTATAAATATATCAGGGGTCAGTACAGAGATCTCTTTGATCATCTATTTATCCCCAGGACTGTGACTGTAAAGAGGGGACATCCTCTTTCCCAGTCCTCCTGGAACCCTGCTTTACACCTCACTTAGTATCTCTAATGGATGTACTTTGTTAAATAATTACAAAACGATATTACAATAGCTCTACTGAAATGAAATGTTATTTTTTACAGGTTATATACGTGTTCCGAAACCCAAAAGATGCCATGGTCTCCTTTTACCACTTCTACCAAATGTATTCCAAATTAAGTTATCCAGTTGATTTTGAAACATTCGCAGACGTCTATATGTCTGGAAAAGGTAGTATATTAACAAATACCATATGTAGTAAAATGTTTTTGAATGGTAATTATTTAAAAAAAGGATACAAATTGAGCCTTGGTATTGTAGAACAGTAAGTGTGCTGATGTTCTGGAGTATCTCCATGGAAATAAACATAGTTTAGTACCAACATTGGGAAGACTGATAAACCAATCTGATTCTCTTCTACAAAAGTTCCAGGTTGTCCACCTTTTAGATATTGATAACATATCATAAGGATGTGTCATCAATAACAGATTAGTGGGGGTCCAACACCCAGAACCCCTTTCAGATCAGGATTTTGCGGAAGCCACCAGCACCAAAAAAAATAACAGTGCAGGGAACTGGAAGCAGATGGTTCCCTTCACTGTGTAGGAGTTGTGCTGGCATACTGCCGCTCAGCTTCCTTTGCATTAAATGGGAGCAGAGCTGCAGTATGTTTGCATGGCCACTACAGAGAAGACAGAGCATTACGGTTCCATTTCCACCTACTGTTAAGTTTCTGGTAATGGCAGCTGCCCTAAACACCTGATAGGTACTGTAAGGGGGGCTGGGGTGTCGGATCCCTACCAATCTGATACTGATGTTGTATCCTAAGAATAGGTCATCAATATTTTACAACTGCCACTACATGTATAGTTTAAGCCCTGACTTGAAAAATGACGATAACAGCGTGCAGCATAGCCACCGGGTTTCTGCTGTTTTACACAGCAGACATTCAGAGGGCACCTCAGCAGATTTGTATCTATGAGACTGGCTGACCTGTTGCTTGTGTGTTTGGCAGCTGAAAGCATCTGTGTTGGTCCCAAGTTCATATGTGTCCGCATTGCTGGCACAAATACAATGTTCACACAATGAGAGCTGTTTCCTCATCTCACACACGTGACCGTGTTTTTTGCCTGCATCCAATCCACTTTTTTTGCAGGTCAGATGTGGACCCATTCATTTCAATAGGGCCGCAAAAGATCCGGAGAGCACACTGCGTGCTGTCCACATCCGTATGTCCATTCTGCGGCACCAAGAATAAATAGAATATGTCCTATTTTTGTCCACTTTATGGCAGGACGTTCCTTTTCCAATTTCCAGACCGCAAAAACAGCAACGGCCATATGCATGAACCCTAAGATGCACCTGCCCAAAAGATGCACTTTTTAAAAAAAAATGTTTTTTATCAGACCCCCAATCAGAACCCCAATGTTAATAAGACCCCAATCAGACCCCCAAAATTATATGACACCCCCCCCCCATTAAGACCTCAGATCAAACCCCTCATGTAAATGACCCCCAATTAGACCTCAGATCAGAGCCCCAATGTGCATAAGACCCACATCCCATTCAGACCTCAGATCAAACCCCCATAGTAATTAGACTGCAGTGCAGGAAAAAAATTTGAACTTACTTCTCCTGCTCTGGAGTAGCACAGTATAAGGTCACAGAGCGCTGACGTTCTAACGCTGTGCGCAGGTCACAGCGAGAGGAGCCTGCAGGAGCTGACCAGGAAGCGGTGCATACAGAGCCCAGGGAGCACTGCATTCACCACTTCCCAGTCCTCCTGTGTGAGCTTTTTTCCATCTAAAAAAACTGATCTCAGATGGAAATGGCTCAAGCAGATGCCAAATGTGCATAACTGGTTCACAGGATCAATTTTTTTCTTTATTTTTCCGTTCTTCTGGTGGATTAGAAGAATGTAAAAATAATGGTCATGTGAACTCTCCCTAACTCTGTTTCTGCAGTTTTTTTGACAAATCCCATATGGGTGCCTTAGTTATTTGACTTCAGAAATCAATGAGTGCCTTATGGATGTTGGGGCCTTTATTTTTAAGGAAATCTTCAGGTACCATTTATGGTTTGTAGAAGCTTTTAGGTGCTAAAACATAACAAATACCCACAAAAGACACAAGTTTGCAACTACACCAGTCAAGAACTGCATTCTGATGGATAGAGACCATTTTAACCTCACAGGTGTTTATTACAGTTGAAGGTTCAATGTAAAGCTATGCATCTTGGTAGTAACAATCTACATGCATCATATGTCCTAGGGGACACTGGAAGAGTTACTTGTAGAAGAGGATTTGTATGTACTTGTAGATCATAGATTAAATAACAGCATACCATGTCAATTAGCTGCTTCTAAGGCTAGCAGGATATTGTCAATTTAACAGCAGTTGCGGATCTTGTTGTTCGCCTACTCACCACAGCGATCCCAGGCTCCGGGCTCAGGCAAGCACTGCCCCCCTGGGTACCTCCATCATTGCCTGCATCCAGCTTGATTACAGGGCATGTAGCAGTGGTGATATGCTGCCAGTGTCTCTCCATGCACTGCTCTGGTCTTAGACTCTGTGCTTGCAGATGCTGTACCTTCTGAAATCCACTCCAGTTTCCTTTCTTCCCTGAACACACCATGCCTTCTAGCCTGTTTCCTGTAGCACCTCAGTAAGGGCCGGAACACATCACTTCCTGTGATGTAAGGGGTTTGCACATGTGACCTGTGTGACCGATCAAAGCCATACTGCACCTATATAAGTGGTCCAACCCCTTTCCCAGGTGCCTGAGCGTCAAAGGTCCTAGTCCATATGTCCTGCAAAGGTTTCTGTTATCTGTGCTTATGATTTTGGACTCCTCTACCTGTTTGATCCTTGCCTGCTTTGCCTCGACCCTCCTATTGCTGACCCGGATTGCTTGACCTGTACTTCTGCCGTCTGCCCTGACCCATTGCTTGTTTGACTTTGCCTCTTCCTCATCCTTCGGTCCTGCACTGTTGCTCCTGGTTTTGACTCGGCCTGCTGACTACGACTGTACTCGGCCTGCGGGTACTCCCTGGTCCGCAAATCTGGAGATGTGGAATGGAACACTAGAAAAGCACTACGGAGTGCTTGTGTGGCAGTGGCGTAGCTAGGGCTGGTGTCACCCAGTGCGGTAGAAAATGGTGTCATCTCTCGTCTCTGTAGTTTGAAAAAAGACATCTTAGGTTCCTACTTTTCCATCATCCTCCTACCTTCTTAACAACTCACCTGCCACCTTCAATAATAATAATAATGTGCACTAATTCAAAAGTGCTCCCTTTCTGTGTGCCAGTGCAAAAAAATTCCCCCAGTGCCGCCAGTTGAGCTAATGTTCCCATAATGTGTGCAAGTATAAAATACCCCTAGTAAATGCCCACATAGTGCTCCTCTCCTCTTCCCCATAGTGCCCCCAGAATGTGCCAGTATTAAATGCACCTTCTTAGTGCCCCCATAATAGGCCTATATAATATACTCCATAGTATTCTTCTCCCCTCCAACACCATAGTGTCCCCATAATGTGCCCGCAATGCCCCCAGTAGATTCCCCCATAGTGTCCCCCATGTGCCAGTAGATGCCCCCATAGTGTCCCACATGTGCCCGCCATGCCCCCATAGTTTCCCCCATGTGCCAGCAATGCCCCCAAAGTGTCCCCCATGTGCCAGGCAATGCCCCCATAGTGTCCCCTATGTGCCAGGCAACGCCCCATAGTGTCCCCCATGTGCCAGGCATTGCTCCATAGTGTCCCCCATGTGCCAGGCAATGCCCCATAGTGTCCCTTATGTGCCAGCAATGCCCCCATAGTGTCCCCTATGTGCCAGTAGATGCCCCATAGTGTCTCCCATATGCCAGGCATTGCCCCATAGTTCCCCCATTTGCCAGGCATTGCCCCATAGTGTCCCCCATGTGCCAGGCATTGCCCCATAGTGTCCCCCATGTGCCAGGCAATTCGCCATAGTGTCCCTCATGTGCCAGGCATTGCCCCATAGTGTCCCCCATGTGCCAGGCATTGCTCCATAGTGTCCCCCATGTGCCAGGCAATGCCCCATGGTGTCCCTCATGTGCCAGCAATGCCCCCATAGTGTCTCACATGTGCCAGCAATAATGCCCCAAAGTGTCCCCTTTATGCCAGCAATGACCCCCTAGCGCAGCCTAGCCAAGCGTGTCACAGAAAAATAAAACACTTATACTTACCTCCATGGCAGCGATGCGATGCAGGCCTCTTCTGGCTCAGGCCTGCATTGCATCACTGCCATCGCCTGCGCCGGCCTCTGATAGGCTGCGGGCTTAGTGCCGGTAGCCTATCAGAAGAACAGGGAAGAGAAATGCCTCTCACTTGCCCTGCTGCAGTCTTCATCTGTCCTGAGGACGGCGATACAGATGACTGTAGGGAGATGAGCACTTTCATAATGCAAGCGCTCATCTCCTGGTGGTGTCACCCCATCAGTGGTGTCACCCGGTGCGGCCCGCACCCCAACACCCCCCTCACAACGCCACTGGTCTGTGGGATTCTGTTCTGTACTTCCGTTTTGCAAAATCATAGAACTTGCTTTATCTTTTTGTGGAACGGACGAATGCAGACCCATTCAAGTTAAATGGGTCTGGATTCATCCCGGCGGCCGTATGGAGGTTGCCCATGCATTGGGGACAGCAAGTTGCGGTCCCCAATGCACGGAACGGCCCACTTACGGCTGTGTGAATGAGCCCTTAGTGTGAGTTCAACACACTGCAGTACACTATATAGTGTACTGCAGTGTATTGTAAGCCATAAAACCCACTGGATCTTCAAGAACCAAGTGGGTCTGGGTTCAAAAAATGGAAAAAAAAAGTGAAAAAAGTAAAAAAAATTAAAACATAAAATAAAAAATATATATATATATCCACACATAATTGGTAAAAAATGTAGAAATAGGATGGAGCGCCACTATTTATGTTCATTAGTCCAAGCCGCCATTTCTGTTTGTCAGTCACAGCACTATCAGCCATATAGAGAGGAGCCCCTGTCAGCAGTCTGACCTACCAGTCGCTACCAGCAGTTTCAGCACCAGCAGTCAGTGCCACTTGTACAGCCACAGCCACTAGTCACAGTGCCAGTAGTGTCAGCCACCAGTCAGTGCCAGCCATCTCAACCATCAGTCAGTGCCACCAGTCAGTGCCAGCAGTCTCAGCTACAGCCAGCACTCAGTGCCAGCAGTCTCAGCCACAGCCAGCACTCAGTGCCAGCAGTCTCAGTCACAGCCACTAGTCAGGGCCAGCAGTCTCAGCCAGCAGTTTCAGCCACAGCCACCAGTCAGTGCCAGCAGTCTCAGCTACAGCCACCAGTCTTGGCCACCAGCCACAGCCACCAGTCAGTGCTAGCAGTCTCAGCCACAGCCACCAGTCAGTGCCAGCAGTCTCAGCCACAGCCGCCAGTCTGGGCCACCAGTCAGTGCCAGCATTCTCAGCTACAGCCAGCACTCAGTGCCAGCAGTCTCAGCCACAAGCCACAGCCGGCAATCTCAGTCACAGCCACCAGTTAGTGCAATCAGTGTCAGCCACCAGCCACAGCCAGCAGTCTCAGCAACAGCCAGCAGTCAGTGCCAGCGGTCTCAGCCACAGCCACCAGTCTTGGCCACCACTCAGACACCAGTCAGTGCCAGCATTCTCCTCTACAGCCAGCACTCAGCCACAGCAGTCTCAGCCACAAGCCTCAGCCAGCAGTCTCCACCACAGCCAGCAGTCAGTGCCAGCAGTCTCAGTCGCAGCCAGCAGTCTCAGCCACCAGTCAGTGCCAGCAGTCTCAGCCACCAGCCGTAGTCAGCAGTCTCGGCCACATCCAGCACTTAGTGCCAGCAGTCTCAGCCACAAGCCACAGCCAGCGATCTCAGCTAAATCATACCCGGTGGCTCGGGTTAGGCTGGAGATACCGTCTGGGACAGTGACCTACGAAGTCGGCGTGGTGAAGAGACTTATGCATGATGTGATATTGGGCCGGGACTTCCCCTTGCTTTGGAAGTTGTGGGAGAAGAAACACACTCCTGCAGACACTCCAAAAACTTCTGCAGAATCTGTGCTTTCCCCTTTAAATAATCCTTGCAGTGAGGTGCATCTTAAACCTAGTGGTTTAATGGAGGAGCCCACTGAAAACAATGGTGCCGATAAGGTGGAAAATGAACTAATCATATTAACTGAAATGTCTACTGAAAATGTGGGGACATGTGATGATGAGGGTGACAACACCCCCTTTCCCTTGCAAGTGTTAGCAGGGGAAGAGAAACCTTCCTCATCTGAGCAAAACGCGTTGGACTTAGAGGCGTCCAGAGGTAACTTTGATACATGGCAATTGAGAGACCCCACTCTTGTGAATGCTCGAGCAAATGTTACTGTGATAGATGGTGTACAACAGGAACCAGAAGCTGACCAGAAGTTTCCGCATTTTGCCATGAAACTTGTTGTATCGCGCTATCAAATGCAACAACGAAATTGTTGAGCAGCTCCTGGTACCTAAATCTTATAGGCGTATGGTGTTAGACCTGGCCCATAATCACGTACTTGGGGGTACTTCAAAGGTTTTACTGGCCTGGAGTGTACGAGGAAGTAAAATCGTACTGTGAGTCGTGCCCCACATGTCAGATAAGTGCCCCAGCATCCCACTTCCAGAGTCCCTTGTGCCTCTCCCCATCATTGTGGTACCTTTCAAAAGAATTGCGATGGATTTGGTGGGTCCCATTGTTAAATCAGCTAGAGGACACCAGTATATCTTGGTGGTATTGGACTATGCCACTCGGTATCCGGATGCGGTGCCCCTGCGAAACATGGCATCCAAAAATATTGCCCGAGAGTTGTTTTATATGTTCTCCTGCACAGGGGTACCTAAGGAAATCCTCACAAACCAGGGTACCCCCTTTATGTCTAAAGTAATGAAAGAGGTTTGTAAGTTGTTCAAAATTACCCATATTTGTACATCTGTGTACCATCCCCAAACAGAGGGCTTAGTCAAGAGATTCAACAAAACCCTGAAGCAGATGTTACCCCATACCCAGAGTAGATGAACTAATTGAGAGGCCTGAGAAAGCAAGGTACATTACGACCCTAGACCTTACAAAAGGGTATTGGCAGATACCCTTAGCAGATGAGGCAAAATAAAAGACTGCATTCTCTACTCCAGAGGGGCTGTTCCAGTACATAGTGATGCCATTCGGGTTACATGGAGCCCCTGCTACTTTTCAGAGGTTGATAGACCTAATCTTGAGACCACATCATTTGGTCATTTTTTCATCTGATTGGAAAAGTCACCTCTGGAAAGTACAGGCCGTGATAGACTCCATTAGTGATGCAGGATTAACCATAAACCCCGAGAAGTGTGCTGTAGGTCTAGAGGAGGCAAAGTACATGGGCTACATTATTGGTAAAGGGCTAGTTAAGCCACAGATCAATAAAGTAGAGGCGATACAAAGTAGAGGCCTGGAGAAGAAGGGGGGGGGGGATATGTGGTAAAGTGTCTGGTAAAGTCCTGGAGGGAGTGTATATCCCACCCAGGTTCCTCAACTGGGTGAGGTAAATAAAATCCAGAATTGTTACAAGGGTCTCAGCAATGTGTAGGTTGCTGAGACAGTTTTGTTACTTCATGGGATGGATTTTATGGATTGGGATGGTAGGAGGCAGTGGGACCTCTCAATCCATCCTCCCCATTCCAGGACAGGTTTTCCCCCTAGCCTGAGGGATCCTCAGCTGAAGCCAGCTGGGATCATCAAGGGGAAATAAAAGCACAACCCAGAATGTCAGTCTGGGAGAGCTGTGCCTGGAAGGCTGGAGAAGCCAGACTCTCAGTGTGTTTTCTGAAGGTGAGGTAGACTGTGCTGTGTTAACCAGGCCCAGACGGGCAGGACTTTATTTGGTGTAATTTATGTTTTATGATGCTGTCCTACACTAGACCCAGTAAGGTTTAACTGGGTCCTGCCTGCATTGCTGGAGTGACGTAAAATAAAGCACCTTTTGATTCGAACTGTACTGTATGCAGGCGAATCTGTCATCGCCGCCCTGCTGGAGAGAGAAGATCCCTTACAATATACAGTTGTGTTCAAAATTATTCAACCCCCACTGAAATTGAGTGTTTTGGCCAGTTTGACATTGATTTTGATCATTTCAGTCATCTTGTTTACAATTAAATCAAAGAGGCACTTGTAAGTCAGACAAATATAACATAACATTTATAATGAAATAACCACAAATGTATTTTCTGTGCTCACATCATTATCAGTTTTATTCAACCCCCAAGTGACATTCAATCTTAGTACTTAGTACAACATCCTTTTCCAGTTATAACAGCTTTTAAATGTGAAGCATTGCTTGACACAAGTGTCGTGCAGCGATCTACGGGTATCTTCGCCCATTCTTCATGGGCAAAAGCCTCCAGTTCAGTCACATTCTTATGCTTGCGCGCTGCAACTGCTTTCTTTAAGTCCCACCAGAGGTTCTCAATCGGATTTAAGTCTGGTGACTGCGATGGCAACTTCAAAATGTTCCAGCCTTTAATCTGCAACCATGCTCTAGTGGACTTGGAGGTATGCTTGGGATTATTGTCCTGTTGAAAAGTCCAACGTCTCCCAAGCCTCAGGTATGTGACGGACTGCATCACATTTTCATCCAATATCTCCTGGTACTGAAGAGAATTCATGGTACCTTGCACACGCTGAAGCTTCCCTGCACCTGTAGAAGCAAAACAGCCCCAAAGCATGATTGACCCCCCCCATGCTTCACAGTAGGCAAGGTGTTCTTTTCTTCATAGGCCTTGTTCTTCCTCCTCCAAACATAGCGTTGATCCATGGGCCCAAACAGTTCTAATTTTGTTTCATCAGTCCACAGAACACTATCCCAAAACTTTTGTGGTTCTTTGGAGACAGCAAGGGGGTGCGCCTGGGAGTTCTGGCATGGAGGCCTTCATTACGCAGTGTGCACCTTATTGTCTGAGCTGAAACTTCAGTACCCACATCTGACAACTCTTTTTTCGGTTCCTCAGCAGTCACACGGGGACTTTTCAACACTTTGCGCTTCAGGTAGCGCACAGCAGTCAAAGTCAGCATCTTCTTTCTGCCACGACCAGGTAGCATTTCAACAGTGCCCTTTGCCTTGAATTTGCGAATGATGCTTCATATGGTGTCTCTTGGTATGTTTAACATCTTTGCAATCTTCTTAAAGCCATTGCCCTTCCTGTGAAGAGAAATCACCTCTTCTCTTGTCTTCCTGGACCATTCTCTTGACTTGACCATGTTTGTAAACACACCAGTAAATGTCTAGAAGGAGCTGAGTATCACAATCATTTTAAATCTGCCGAATTAGTGCTTATTATGCTTGATTGCTGCTCCTTGACATCCACAGGTGTTTTCAATACCTGATCGAAAACACTTGAATGAACCTCTGTTCTTAAGAGTGGTAGTCTTTAAGGGGTTGAATAATTGTGTCAATGAAGAAATCACAAAAAAAACATTTAATACTGTATTACAAAAACAATTGATGTCATTTTAGTTGCATTTGGTTCTTTAACCCCTTAAGGACACGGCCCTATTTCACCTTAAGGACCAGGCCATTTTTTCAAAATCTGACCATTGTCACTTTATGTGGTGATAACTTTAAAACGCTTTTTCTTATCCAGTCCATTCTGAGATTGTTTTTTCGTCACATATTGTACTTCATGACAGTGGTAAAATGAAGTCGAAAAATTTCATTTTTATTTATAAAAAAATACCAAATTTACCAAAAAGTTTGAAAAATTTGCAATTTTCCAAGTTTCAATTACTCTACTTCTATAATACATAGTAATACTGCCAAAAAAGTTATTGATTTACATTCCCCATATGTCTACTTCATGTATCGATCATTTTGGGAATGCTATTTCATTTTTTGGGGACGTTACAAGGCTTAGAAGTTTAGAAGCAAATCTTGAAATTTTTCAGAAATTTTCAAAAACCCACTTTTAGGGACCAGTTCAGGTCTGAAGTCACTTTGTGAGGCTTACATAATAGAAACCACCCAAAAATTACCCCATTCTAGAAACTACACCCCTCAAGGTATTCAAAACTGATTTTACAAACGTCATTAACCCTTTAGGTTTTCCACAAGAGTTAATGGCAAATAAAGATAAAATTTCAGAATTTCGATTTTTGAAAAATTTTCCGTTTGAATCCATTTTTCCAGTAACAAAGCAAGGGTTAACAGCCAAACAAAACTCAATTTTTATTGCCCCGATTCTGTAGTTTTCAGAAACACCCTATATGTGGTCGTAAACTGCTGTATGGCCAAACTGCAGGGCGCAGAAGGAAAGGAGCGCCATATGGTTTTTGGAAGGCAGATTTTGCTGGACTGGATTTTTGACACCATGTCCCATTTGAAGCCCCCGATGCACCCCTAGAGTAGAAACTCCATAAAAGTGACTCCATCTAAGAAACTACGCCCCTCAAGGTATTCAAAACCAGTTTTACAAACTTTGTTAACCCTTTAGGTGTTCCACAAGAGTTATTGGCAAATGGAGATGAAATTTCCGAATTTCTATTTTTTGTTACCTTGTCTCAAAAAAGTGTAATATAGAGCAACCAAAAATCATGTTTACCCTAGAATAGTACCAACAAAACTGACACCTTATCCCGTAGTTTCCAAAATGGGGTCACTTTTTTGGAGTTTCTACTGTAGGGGTGCATCAGGGGGCTTCAAATGGGACATAGTGTCAAAAACCAGTCCAGCAAAATCTGCCTTCCAAAAACCATATGGCGTTCCCTTCCTTCTGTGCCCTGCCGTTTGGCCATACAGTAGTTTACGACCACATATGGGGTGTTTTTGCAAACAAGAGAATCAGGGCAATAAATATTGAGTTTTGCTTGGCTGTTAACCCTTGCTTTGTTACTGCAAAAATGGATTAAAATGGAAAATTTGCAAAAAAATAGCTGTTTTGGGACTGTTTTTATTTTTTGTTATTTACATAGTTGAACTGACAGGTTAGATTGTGTGCTATTTCTATAGAGCAGGTTGTTACGGACGCGACAATACCAAATATGACTACTTTTGGGGGTTTTTGTTTCAGTTTTACATAATAAAGCCTTTTTGAAAATAATTTTTTTAGTGTCTCCACATTCTGAAAGCCATAGTTTTATTTTATTTTTTGGGCGACTGTGTTATGTAGGGGCTCATTTTTTGCGGGATGAGATGGCGGTTTGATTGGCACCATCTTGGGGTGCATATGACATTTTGGTCGCTTGCTATGACACTTTTTGTGATGTAAGGTGACAAAAATGGCTCTTGACACCGTATTTTTATTTTTTTTTTTGCTGTGTTCAGCTGAGGGGTTAGGTCATGTGTTATTTATATAGATCAGGTTGTGACGGACGCGCGATACATAATATGTATACTTTTTATTTATTTATATAAGTTTTACACAATAATATAATTTTTTAAAACAAAAAAATCATGTTTTAGTGTCTCCATAGTTTGAGAGCCATATATATATTTTTTTTGGGCGATTGTCCTATGTAGGGGCTCATTTTTTGCGGGATGAGATGGCGGTTTGATTGGCACCATCTTGGGGTGCATATGACTTTTGATCGCTTACTATTACACTTTTTGTGATGTAAGGTGACAAAAAAATGGCTTGTTTGACAACGTTTTTATTTTTTATGTTTACGGCGTTCATCTGAGGGGTTAGGTCATGTTATATTTTTATAGAGCAGGTCCTTACGGACGCGGCGATACATAATATGTATACCTTTTTTTATTTATTTTGGTTTTACACAATAATATCCTTTTTGAATGAAAAAAACATGTTTTAGTATCTCCATAGTCTGAGAGCCATATATTTTTCAGTTTTTAGGCAATTGTCTCAGGTTGGGTATCATTTTTGCGGGAGGAGGTGACGGTTAGATTGGCACTATTTGGGGGTCATATGACTTTTTGATCGCTTGCTATTACACTTTTTGTGATGTAAGGTGGCAAAAAAATGGCTTTTGACAAAGTTTTTATTATTTTTTTTTACAGTGTTTACTTGAGGGGTTAGGTCATGTGATATTTTTATAGAGCAGATTCTTACGGACGTGTAGATACCAAATATGTCTACTTTTTAATTTTTTTTTACATTTAACACTAAAAAGCATTTTTGAAACAAAAAAATCATGTTTTAGTCTGAGAGGCATAGTTTTTTTATTTTTGGCCAATTGTTTTAGGTAGGGGCTCGTTTTTGCGGGATGAGATGGCGGTTTGATTGGTACTATTTTGGGAGGCAAACGCCTTTTTGATCGCTTTGTATTACACTTTTAGTGATGTAATGTGCCAAAAATGGCTTATTTACACCATTTTTGGGTTTTTTTATGGCGTTCACCTGAGGAGTTCAGTCATGTGATATTTTTATAGAGCAGGTTTTTACGGACGCGCGATACCTAATATGTGTAGTGTATTTTATTTTTTTAGTTTTTATTCAGTGTTATGTGTTTTTTTCATTTTTACTTTTTTTCACTTTTTACATTTTTTTGACCCAGACCCACTTGGTTCTGAAAGATCCAGTGGATCTGGTGTCTAGTATAATACAGTACAGTACACTATATAGTGCACTGTACTGTATTTTGTACTTTAGAAAGTCTGAATAGACCTTTAGCAGGTCTATTCAGACTTTCAGCACCATGGAGAGCAGGACGCTTCTGAAAGCGTCCTGTCTCCATGGCAACCATCACCCCCTGCCATAACTGGGCAGGGGGTGATGGATAGGGAGGGAGTGGAGCACCCTCCCTCTTCGATCCCATCCTGTTGGGGGCTGCAAAGGCACAGCAGCCCCCGATGGGAGAGGGAGGGAGCGCTCCCTCCTGTTAACCCTTCCATACCGCGGTCCGTACGGACCGCGTGCACGGAAGGTTAAATGGCTGGCATCTGCAGCACAGATGCCAGCCGTTTCTATCAGAGTGTCAGCAATGTGCTGACACTCTGATAGAACCACTAGACACCAGGGATAGATTACAGGGGAGGCGGGCGGGGGATCGCACCGCGATCCCGCCCGCCTCCCGCCCGCCTCGCGCCGCCCGCAACCACCCCCTGCACCCCCGCAGCCACAGTATGATTGGGGGCTGCAGGGGGTTAAAAACTGTTTGGGGCATTAACTCTCTGATCCCCGCGGTCATAGACCGCGGGATCAGAGATCGCAAGAGCGCTGCAAACCGCAGGTCTGAATTGACCTGCGGTTTGCAGCGATTGCCCATATGGGGGGGTCACAGGACCCCCCTGGGCATTGTAACAAGGTACCTGCTGAATGATTTCAGCAGGTACCTTGTTCCGATCACTGCCAGCTGAGCAGCAGTGATCGGAACAACTCATGACGTATCGGTACGTCATGTGTCCTTAAGGACTCGGGAAACATGCCGTACCGATACGTCATGTGTCCCAAAGGGGTTAAAAAGTCCTTGTAAGATTTCATTCTGAACACAATTACAAATGTACACTAAATTCCCTAAAACCCTTTACAGCATTGGGGGTTGAATAATTTTGAACACAACTGTATATACACATAAATATATATATAGTCTTCCTCTCTATCGGGATCTGGGTCTACCACCCAGCTCCCCAAAACAGCACTCAGTGCTTACCCCACACAGGGTTAGAGGGTCCTGGCTCCCACAAGCCTTGACGCAGCCTTTTTCTTCCCCAGACTGGGAGCTCTGATTGAGGAGCCCACCCCACATTTTCCTGAGCTCCTCAGCTGGCTGCTAATTAACTCTCATTACCAGCCTGGCTGATACACACAGAGGGGAAACCCTATTTCCACAGTCTTTCTTATTCTCACCTAGCTTCCTCTAAGTGAGATACACCATTTCAATGGCCCTCATATGGCTCTCTGGCAGCTCCCCTCCACAGCTCCACATAATGTAAAATTATGGGGGACATCAATATCAGAACGGTAGGGGTCTGACTCCCAGCACCCCTTCCCTGTTTGAAGAGAAGACAGTGCTCGTACAAAGAAGGGGAGGGAGGTCCGCCCTGGGTGCCAGCTGTCAGGGGGGTACCTGATGCAATGAGCACCCCAATTAATACCGATGGAAGCGCTCATTGCTGAAGCACAGGGGAGCTGGTGATCCTTTCACTTACTGACTGCTCAGCTCTCTGCACTCCTTCCCTCCTCCAGGAGCGTCTGCGCTCTGCTTTACCGTTCAGGCCTGCAAGCACAGATCGAGCTGTCAGACTGTGAAGGAGGAGCCCAGGAATCTGCCTGTGTACTCCTCCTACACAGTACTGCAGCACAATCTGTGACTGCAGAGGAGTGATGGAGGGGAATTGATCATCAGGAACAGGACAGGGTGAGTAGTTACTGTTTTTTCTCCTTCACCTATGACAGCACCCCTGGAGAGACCGCCTCCTTCACCTCAGAACAGGAAACAGGAACCAGAACCGCTTTTAAAAAAAAATGGGAGATCTCTCTTTATCCCCAGTTCTGTTTCCTGTACTAAGGAGACAGGAGGAATTAGAGTCACTGTTTTCTAGAGTGGTGGGGGCCCCGGTTTTATTTCCTCTAGGAGCAGTTGCTATAAGGCTTGGCTCCTTCTCTCTTTCTACCCCACTCCAGTCTCTTTCCCGGCCTGGACAGGTCGTGGGTGATTTCGGCATGTCCGGGTATCAGTGGGCTTCTGTGGGCTATGCCCATACGTCCTTCTGTCTGCACTGACGTCCTCACTTACACTGCGGGTGATGACACTTCTGGTTTCGGCAGAGGGAGGATGCACAAGCGCGGCAGGCTGGAAGCGGGAAGGAGCAGCCTTGCGCACTCCAGGATAAAAGCCCAGCAAGCTTACTGTCATGCCGGGTGGTTTATCCACTGGTTGCTTGTACCTTGATATGATGGAGCAGGTTCAGCGTGCAGAAACCACTGACACCACCAATGATACTCCGGTACCAGGGTGGGGTTAGAGAGGTTTTTACCCCAGTAAACTTTATAATGTATGTTTTCTAATGGGGGGTCATCTCCTATGTTTAGGTATCTAAGGAGTCTTCTAGGAAGATTTCAAGATCAAAAGGAGAAGGGTTGTGCTGTATGTAACAGAAACTTACCTTCTGCCTGTGCTAAGCCTCTGTGTTAAGCCTGCATTATCAAGTTAACGGAGGAGGAATCCCCGTCCCTAATGGGAAGCATTAAACAGATGATTTGGGATGAAGTAAAGGAGTCTGTAAGTAGCCTACTTAACCCCTTGAGGACCCTGCCATTTTTCACCTTAAGGACACGGCCATTTTTCACCTTAAGGACCAGGCCATTTTTAGCAAATCTGACACGTGTCACTTTATGTGGCAATAACTTTGGAACACTTTTACCTATCCAGGCCATTCTGAGACTGTTTTCGTGTTACACATATTGTATTTCATGACAGTGGTAACAGTGAAAAGTGGTAAAAGTAAAAATTTCTATTTCTCTACTTTTATAATAGATAGTAATAACTCCAAAAATAGTTATTACTTGACATTTTCCATATGTCTACTTGATGTTTGGATCATTTTGAAAATTACATTTTATTTTTTTGGGACTTAGAAGTTTTGCGGTCCGCAATATGGCAACGGGCAGCACACGTTCGTGTGCATTAGCCCTAAGAGAAAATACCCTTTTGATGAGGAAGTTCCTCCCTGGGATCTGAAATTAGTCCTTTCGGTCCTCACTTCAGAGCCTTTTGAGCCTGTCAGTAAAATTTCCCTGAAGTTGATCTCTCTTAAGCTGGCCTTTCTTTTGGCCATTACCTCTGCCGGAAGGGTTAGTGAAATCGCTGCTTTTTCTATTGACCACCCATACCCATACGTAATTTTGGAGCACAGGGTAATCATTTCTCCTGATCCTTCTTTTTTTATCTAAGGTTTTCATCGTTCCCAGTAGGTAGTGTTGCCTTTTTTTGCTCTTCTCCAAAGAATAGTAAAGAATCATTGCTTGGATGTCAGAAGATGCATCATTTAATATCTAGCAGCCATGGAGGTCTTCATCCTGGTTGTTATTATAATTTCAGGGTCCTAAGAGAGGATCTGTTGCCTCTTCCCTCACCATGTCTTGATGGATTAGACAGGCTATCCCTTAGCTTATTTATCTAAGGGAATCACTCTACCTTCGGGTTTGGGGTCCACTCTACTAGGTCAGTTTCTACTTCTTGGGCAGAGAGGTCCTCCATATCCATAGAGAAAACCTGTAAAGCAGCCACCTGGAGCTCTGCACTTACTTTATTTAGACACTACAGACTCCAACTCACTTCTAATAAAGGCCTTGCCTGTGGTAGGAAGGTTCTTCAGGCTGTTGTTCCATCCCTAGGTAGCTTTCTTGCCTACTCTCCAGGGGTGCTGTCATAGGTACACTTACCGGTAATCAGTTTTCTTTAAACCTATGACAGTTCCCGTTTAATTCCCATCCCAGTGTATATAAAAAAATTTTTTATATATATATATATATATATATATTTCTACAAAAAAAGAGAATAGAATAGGTCCCTCTTTTAAAACAGTTCTGGTTCCTGTTTCCTGTCTTGCGGTGAAGGCGTTCTCCCCAGGGTGCTGTGAAAGGGGCACAGAGAGGGCATTACTACTATGACGGAAAATAAATAGGATTTATTAGAATTAGGCCATGAAAAGATACATGTAGATTTACCTTAACATTTTTTATTTTAATAGGAGAAAAGGCCCCTGACAAATTGTTATGCAATTTCTCTAAACAGAGTACAGCAAAGGTCCTTATGTGGTCAGAAGGCAAAGACCACCATTTTGCTTTTGGAGCATGGATTTTCATTAGCCATAACGTATCTATATTTTGCCAACTAGTGTGCGTGAGGGCGAACTTTAGTTTTTATTGGTAACATTTTGGTTTATTGTGAAGTACAAATGATTTTTTTTTAACTTTATTCTTAGGTTGATATCAAATTTATATAGTTAGCAAGTATAGTAAGTTTATTACCTTTTGCTCCATAATTTTATAAAATTTTTTTTTGGTCGCCATATTCTAGACCCATAACATTTTTATTTTTCCATTGAGGCAGTAGTGTGGGTGCTTGTCTGTGGGTACATTTTCTTGGTACCATTTTGTTGTACATACACATTTTTAATTGCTTTTTATAAGCTTATTTATTGGGATGCAAGGTGCCAAAAACATGAATTTTGTCAGTCTTTTAGTTACTTTCTTCACAGTGCTCATCATGCTGTATAAGTAATGTGGTCATTTTAGAACAACAAAACACTTGAAAAACAAGTGTTAAAAATATACAATGTACAAAGCAGCCAGTAAAAAATGCACAGGGAGAGAGAGGATTGCCCAAGGGGGGGGGGGGGGGCAGCTGCAGGGTCAGTCACAAGCACAGCCACCAAGAAAAATAGAGGGAGTGAACAGTCTACAAAAATAATAAGTGAAAAATCACCATAGTGCAAATAACATAGAAGACTGCAAAAATGCTCAACAAGTAAAGAAATATAAAATTTAAAGGTAACAAAATACCAAGTACTGTGATGTCGACCCTCCAGCAGTCTCCCGCCCAGCGCCGTTTCCCCGGAAGAAGCCTTCACAGGCCTGTGACAAGACCTCAATACATGATCCAGAAGCCATTGTTAGGCCTACAATTGCCTTGACAACCACTGGGAACGAGCGATTACTTGTGGGGGTTCCCTGAGAGAGACACCTCCCTTTGTTACCCACTTAGATACAGCAGTCTCTATTGACCATGACATCTAATGGGTTAAACTGACAGCATACACTAGTTTGAGAGGACAGAAGGCTTGTACATCCAGCCCTTTCCTGTAATTTTATGTAGGGTCTTAATGCAGAATGCTGCGCATTTATGGTTTACTGTTGGTTTAGGAGCTAAGCTCACATCCAGGGGCATAGCTATAGGCGTGCAGAGGTAGCAGTCGCTACCGGGCCCAGGAGCCTGAGGGGCCAAAAGACACTGGTATTATAGAAAGTTCTTGCAGCTCAAGTGGCACCTCTTGCAGGAGGGAAGGGTAAGGTTAAGAGTTTGGTATTGGGGGGGGGGGGGGTGCCATTTCAATTTTTGCCTCAGACAACACAAAGACTATGTGCTTCCCTGCCCCTGGCCACAAAGCTACAAAGCTCTGAGGAAATGGGGGACCCAAGCTGAACTCTTGCATCAGGGCCCACAAGCCTTTAGCTACGCCCCTGATAACATCAGTAGCAGGTGTCAGCTGTAACATATGATCCTGCACATTTACCTCTTTAGTTAGCGACCATGCCATTTAGGTAGTTGACAGAAAGATTTGAAAAAAATTCAAATGTTAAGACATTTGAAACAGTTATTCAAAATTGTGGCACAGACTAATTCATACTTTTTTTTCCCCCAAAACCCAATGCCATTATTTATCAGACCACACAGATAGACCTTTATAGATGGAACGTGAATCTAACTTTTTTAGGTCTTGTGCTGCATATGTTGCCAAAAACTAAGCACTATTGAAGCTTGGATATGTTGTAATTTACCATATAACCATGTCCTAAACTTGATCATGTGGTAAATGATGATAAAGCATGACAAATAAAAGATCAGTAAAATCCTAAACAAAACTACTACTTATTATATGAATACCATAGGTTGTTACTTCTTAGGCTACTTTCACACTAGCATTTTGGCTTTCCGTTTGTGAGATCCGTTCAGGGCTCTCAAAAGTGGTCCAAAGCGGATCACTTTTGCCCTAATGCATTCTGAATGGGAAAGGATCCGCTCAGAATGCATCAGTTTGACTCCGTTCAGTCACCATCCCGCTCTGGAGGCGGACACCAAAACGCTGCTTGCAGCGTTTTGCTGTCTGCCTGACAAAGCGGAGCTAAACGGATGTAAGTCAATGTAAGTCAATGGGGACGGATCCGTTTTCTCTGGCACAAAAGTCACGGCTATAGAAGACATAATACAACCGGATCCGTTCATGATGGATGCATGCGGTTGTATTATTGTAACGGAAGCATTTTTGCAGATCCATGACTGATCCGCAAAAAACACTAGTGTGAAAGTAGCCTTAGTTGGGCTTCCCTTTTGCGTACAACAGTGTGCCTAAACAGCAGGCTATTGTAAAATAATGGTCAGCACTCTGATATTATTTAAGGAGGTGCTCAGTGGTAGGAATGTCGAGCACTCCCTCACCACACATTGCTTTGTTTGGCCGTGTACAAAGTCTGGGATGGACCGAAACATTAATATTGGCCTCTATATGTGATTGCTAGAAATACTGAATAAAACTCAATTATTGCGTGAGAATTGAGTGCTATGGTTACTTTTTCCATGTAAACGGCAGGTTATGTCTCCACATGTATGGCACTGCTGTACTCAGGAGAACTGTGTGTTTCCTCTATGACATAAGCTGGTTACAACATATTTGGCGCTGGAATTGCATACCTGTGGCGAAATTGCAGTTTCTCTGGGGTCAAAATGGTCAGTAGGGCCACATTTGGGATATCTAAAATCCTGAAGTTCCAAGCCAATTTATATTTCATATTTGTCTGTGAACACCTGCTGTGATACAGAAATATGCAAAAGTTTATCCACTCCACTTTGCTTCAATCCCCCTTCTTCCCACCTCAGAACTGAATTATTCCCTAAAGATATGTATTTTGGAAACTCTTAAAAATGTGTAAATTGCTTTTAAAATTATAACCCTTATAACATCTTAAACATTACAAGTGAAATATGCTTGCATATGCATACGCTTGCTAGTATTTATTATAAATAATTTTTCTTATATTATAATATTATAAATAGCAAAACTGACTTCCAATATGATCAATAACAAAAAACAGTCTCAAGAGTCGAGCCTGCACCATACACAATAGGTACCAGCTGACATCCACCTACAGTTCCAGAAATCAAAGTTAACTCTGATCAAAACTTTTTAACCTCTCAGATGTAGTGGTCAATAGTGACTATGGCATCTGGGTGCTTAGATAGATGAAAGGGGCTTCCTCTCTCCTCCAATCCCAACACTTACAGCATAATCACCCCTACCCCAGGCTTGCCATGTTAATACTCATATTACAACTTGATAGAATGCAAGTAAAATCACCATACACAGCGATACAGAAGTATAGCAGTGAATCCAGTGATCACATGTTCAGGTACCCTAAAGAAACTAAAAAATATTGTATAAATAAAACATATTTTCCCCATTTATTAGATTAAAAATAAAAAGTGAATCAAATAAACTACTAAAATATCTTATTATACCGGTATATGCCACACAATGGCAAAATTGACTTTTTTTGTCACCTTGCCTCCTCCAAAAAATCTAATAAAAATGTTTAAAATAAAGTTTCATACACCTCAAAATGAGGTCAATAAAAACTATAGCTCACCCAACAAAAAATTAGCATCCTAAAGCTCCGTTGATGGAAAACTAAAAAAGGTATGGTGTCTGAATATGGCAATGCGAATATTGTGACCCGCAGCAAAAGATTGTCATGTCATTTTCACCATGCAGTGAACACAATAAAAACCAAACCCAAATTGTGTTTTTTCCTTTCAACCCAAAAATATTTTTTACAGTTTTGTAAAACATTATAATGAACATTAAAAGGCATCTGTCTGCAGATTTGCACCTATGAAACTGGCTGAGCTGTTACATGTGCACTTGGCAGCTGAAGGCATCTGTGTTGGTCTCATGTTCATATGTACCCACATTGCTGTGAAAAATGATGTTTTAATATATGTAAATGAGCCTCTGGGAGCAATGGGGTCTTTGCCATTACACCTAGAGGCTCTGCTCTCTCTGCAACTGCTCCACCCTGCACTTTGATTTACAGGGCCAGACTGTAAAAATGTCATCACACCTGGCCCTGAATTCAAAGTGGAGGAGGTTAAAGGCGTTGTACACTTTTGAATTTCTTTTTTCTCCATAAAGTTTATTTATTTAGTTTTGTTTTTGTTCTATAGCTTGTATGTGCTTCCTATGCACAGCAGGCTTCTCTGGATGATCTTACAGAAAATCCGTCATCTGACGGGCTGTCTGTAAAACTACTCCCATCACCCCATGGGAGAGTGAACTGTAGCTTCATTATGTGTCTTCATTATGTAACTCCGTAGTGCTTTCGTGGGGTTTCGTGCTTCCGTTCTACACTGGCCCTTTTGGATTGCGGACCCATTTAAAATGGCTGGGGACCATATATTGCGGACCCTCTATTTGCGGGCCGCAATACGGGCCCAGCCGGCACACAGTCATGTGCATGAGCTCTAAAGCTGAATCACAGAAAACAGAGATGCTAACCACCAAGCTATAAAGCTCAGTACTGATGAATGAGATAATCTATGGCTAAAAAGAGAATAGATAGGGTTGTGTAATTATATATGGCAGAAGTAACATTTTATTTTTATTATATTTTTTTTTAGTAATTGCAAAAAAATGTTATGGCACATAATATAGATAGTAAATGTCCAGCAATGGGTCCGTAAAAAATGCAGATCCGTGATTCACATACTGTGAAATGGATACGATCGTGTGTGTGAGGCCTTAGGCCACCTGCACATGTGAATGCACATGAATGTGCAAGATCCACATGAATTTCCATGTGGATTTATGCGAGTTTCTGCAACATATCTGCACAAAAAATCATCAATTTCTAATCCACAGCTAAAATCGCTAACATAATTGACATGCTGTACATTTGTAAATCTGTATGGTAGGTCAGTTCTGCAATATGTGCAGGTGGCCTTATATTCAGATTGAGCCGGTGCTTCCGTTAGTTTGATTCTTCTCCTTCTATAATGGATGGTTTTGTGATTATTGTAGTTTATTTTGCAATTACTAAAAAAAATATAAAATTATACTTCTGCTGTATATGAATACATACAGTAATACGTAGGAACATACTATTGATTTTAGCCAGTTACATTTACAACCTTTACCTCTGTAGCACAGTAGATAGAGTCTTTGCCTTCAGTGCAAATGGTCATGGTTTCAATAACCCGGCAGAATCAAAACATAAGATAAAACTTTATGTTTTCCTTTTGGGGACACAAGCATTTCTTAAAAACAAATAAGGCGCAAAACTCTAAATATGATCAAATAACATCCCATATTAGGCCACGCCTGCAAACGACACCCTTTTTTCCCAGTGTACACTTGGCTGGTGTTTTGTGTTGGAGAGGTGGCAACCCTATTTAGCAGCGGTCATTCCTAGGCTCAGCATCATAGAACAGAGACTCTGCGACCTGAAATGTGTGCTTGCCTAGCTTAGCGCTCTTTCACACTTGCGCTTTTTCTTTCCGTCCTAGAGTTCCGTCCTCGGGGCTCTAGGACGGAAAGATACTGATCAGGATTATCCTAATGCATTCTGAATGGAAAGAAATACGTTCAGGATGCATCAGGATGTCTTCCATTCAGTATGAGAACATTTTTTGGACGTTGACAAAACCGTAGACATGCCGTAACGCTGGATACGAAATTAATGCCAATTGAAGTGCATTAATCCGGATCCGGCTTTAAGCTAAACGTCGTTTCGGCGCATCGCCGGATCCGACGTTTAGCTTTTGTGAATGGTTACCATGGCAGCCAGGACACTAAAGTCCCGGCTGCCATGGTAAAGTGTAGTGGGGAGGCAGGGGAGAAGCATATTTACCATCCGTGCGGCTCCCGAGTCCTGGGGCGCTCCACAATGACGTCAGAGCTCCCCATGAGCATGGATCACATGATCGCATGGATCACGTGATCCATGCGCGCGGGGCGCTCTGATGTCATTGTGGAGCTCCCCGGGAGCCGCACGGACTGTAAGTATCTGTTCCCCTGGCTCCCCACTACTTACTATGGCAACCAGGACTTTAGTAGCGTCCTAGCTGCCATAGTAACACTGAAAGCATTTTGAAGACTGATCAGTCCCTGATGTGTTGCTGGATGCTACAAATCACCAGGGATGTTAGGTCAGTTTGAGGTCAGTATAGTAACTATTTAAGTAATTTATGGCAGAATAACAAAAATATTATGGCTGTGACTATTGAAAAAAAGACACAGAGAAAGGATTGGGAGCAGAGATGTGATCCTGCATGTGAAAACAATAGAGTCAGGGGAGAGGCCATTTGACCAGTGGTGAGGAAACGCCCAGAGAACCTGAACTGAGAAGAGAGAAGTGCTTGAAAACCAGGCACCAGCATTGCTGTGCATTATGCATACGAAGGGAATCTGAATCCAAAAACCAAATAAGTGCAATTTTGTTTTCTGTTGCATTTTAGCAAGATTAGTTTTTTGATTTTTCATGCACAAAGGTTTCCATAGCCTTTAAGTTCCTATTAAAGAGGACCTGTCACTATTAAATGCAGTGCAATCTGCAGGGAGCAGGAGGAGCTGAGCAGACTGACATAGAACTTGTAATTTTTCTGCCTTCATTTGTTCACTGGGATGGTGTTATCAATAATTGATGGCATTCTCCGTGTACATGTGTATACAAAGATAGCTGTCAGTCACTGATAACACTGTAGTACCCTGAAACAGGGGTTATATTTGTTATTTAATGTTATGTAATATAATGTTATTCTATGTATTGGTATGCCATACATCGCAAACCAGTATAGTTGTGTATGGACCACTGACTCAGGGTTAATGATCCTGGCTTATTAGGGGCAGGAGTGGGCTAGTCTCATTTCTACTCAGATTATGAGAGTTCAGAGAGGAAGCTCCGTTTTATGTTCCCTCTTCTCAGCTCCAAGACAGCTACATAGACAAAATCTAAAGAAATTGGAAAGAAAGATTAAGGAGACAGTTGGAGAAATTGGAATCTGCATGGCCAAACATAGGAATCAGCAGGGTAATCTGCTAGTACAGCCATTTAGACTTTGCTGCAAGCGAGGGACATTGTTAAGACAGCCTTTAAATATGGAAACATCCTAGCCAGACTGTGTTTTGCTATAGCTGGATGTACTACAACTCCCAATTTGCACTACAGTAAAGAGATGTTTATTTATCAACCTCTGGCCTGTTTTTTTGTACTCTTACATCATACACTGGCCGTTGCATTTGACATGCCCTGCCTTGCACCCATCCAAACACCTAACATGAAGGGCATTCCAGCTATCATCAGGCAGGACCCCCAGAATCAGGGTGTGCCCAAGAGAAGAAATGGTGCTCCCTCCTTTCCCTGCAAGGCCTTAGGGAGCAACAGTGTGAGGACAGTCTTCGTGATTGACTGTAAGCCAGAGCCACTACCGCCTCCATGCTCCTCTCTTGCTCTTCATGAGCTCACTGCAACAAACCTCCTGAGAGCTGTTCACAGGGGTGGTCTTTATATCAGAAAAAGCAGAGATATAAATGTATAAATTACAAGTTTTGCTGAATCATTTCCCATAAAACCATAGATAACTATATATCAGTCTGCTTAGCTTCTCCTGCTACATAACATGCTGCCTGCAGATTGCATTGTACTATATGGCGGCAGGTTATCCAGTAAAGTACCTTGATGACCTATCACTAGAGTTAGACAACAGATCCGATGGCACTGCACAGACATTACCCCTCTTCCTCCTGCAAGTGCAGCTATGGACACTATTCAGCGTGTCCTCTGGTCAGGCGGGGCTCAGCTGGTGCCAGACATCGATATTTCACATGCAACAAAAGATAATTATCCAGCGGCACTCACCGATCGATGTTTTCTTTTGCTTTATTAACCGGGGGCCGGAGCAGACACGATACAGTGCAACCAAACAAAAAGACAGCGGCGACGGCCGTTTCGTGCCCGAAGCACTTCCTCTGGCCACAGCTCCTATATGGCGACAGGTTATCCAGTAAAGTACCTTGATGACCTATCCTCAGGATAGGTCATCAATATCAGATTGGTGGGGATCAGACACCTGGGCCCACCGATTGGCCAAAAGCAGCTGATAGATGGGGGGGCATGAAATCAGAGCCCCACTGATGTAATAATGATAACTTATCCTGAGAATAGGTTATCATTATCATTTCCTAGATAATCTATTTAATCCCTGTCACGCACATTTAAGTCTATGGTAGAAGTAATCTAATGCTTGTAAGTACCGTAGGGGGGCTAAAAGTAAAGAAAAAATATTCACCATCACCATGACTGAAAATGCAGGAACTATTAAAGTATAAAATTATTTATGCCATTTGGTGAACTGCTTTACAGGAAAAAAAAGTTAAGATGGCGAAATAGTAGCTTGTGTTCATCTTGTCTCCAAAAAAAAAAGTTAATAAAAAGCAATGATTAAAAAGTTATAAAAGTCCCAAAATGGTGTCAATAAAACGACATAAACTACAGAGTTCCTCACAAAAAATGAGCCCTTAAAGGGGTTCTTCAGGAATGATTTAAAAATGGCCACCAGCAGGTTGTCCTAGAAAGTGAGCAGAAGTGGTTGTCTCTATATGCAGAACTACCTATGGGGATGAGGGGTGGGGCCTCGCAAAACATTACACCCTGGTACTTGCATATCCTGCATATTAGTGAGTTTGTTAGGTTGCTCAGCCATGATGGCATATCGCGGGCAAGATTGCATCATTACCATCTATTATAGAGCAGTGTAGTGAGGCCCCATCCCCTTATCCTTCTAGGTAGCTCTGCAAGTGGAGGCAACCAGCCTTACTTACATTCTAGGACAGATTGCTGGAGACTATTTTAAGTCATTGCCAGAGAAGCCCTTTAAACAGCTCTGTAGACAAAACATATGAAAAGTTATGGCAATGCAAAGACTTTTCTTTTCAAAATGTTTAAAAGTTTTAAAACAGAAGTAAAATTATATAAATTTGTTAACAGTGTAATTATACTGACCCATAGAAAAAAAGATTTTTACCACACAGTCAACGATGCAAAAATGAAACCCATAAAACAATAGTGGAATTGAGTTTTCTTTTCCAATTTTTATTATGCTATGATTAGGACCAAAACCTAATAATGCTACATGTCTGACCTATTCAGTGTTTTACAAGTTTTAACTGAATTGGAAATAAAAGTAAAATTGAATTATCCTATTGCTCCTGCTGCTAGACGCTGTCTGCTATATAGTATATTCTTTTCCAGTTATACTCTATTTAGAATTTTTTTTCCAGCTTCCCACTGGAATAAATGGCGCCATTAGAAGTTCAACTTGTCACACACAAAAAAGGGGAAAAATAGAAAAAAAGCTGTTTGAGGAAGGAGTTAAATACCTAACATGATTATTTTTCAACATATCCTGTAAGTGTATTAAACTCATATTAATTTTTTTTTTATTGTACCTTGCAGTTATAGGTGGCTCGTGGTTTGATCATGTTAGAGGCTGGTATACACATAAAGAAGATTTCAACATTCTGTTTTTGACATATGAGGAAATGAAAAAGGTAGGTAGGTATGGTCAGGTGGGTAATCATACCTTTAGTATGGCTTTTATTATTGGCATGATCAAGAAAATGAAGTTGTATTTCGCAGGTGCCATTCCGGCAAGTTCCCAGGAGTCAGTGCTTTCTACTAACTGCAGTGAGTGGCTTCCCTATGCTCTGAGTGACCGCTGTAGCGGTCTCCTTGTTAGATTTTGCAGCTGTCGCTAAGAACATACGAAGGGGTTTGAACCACAAAGAGGGATCATCACCTGGGCACTTTTGGGAGGAATGCCAGAGAAATAAAAATTCATTTTCATGATCATGCCATAAAGGTGTGATTACCCATCTCTCCCTAAACCCTGTTTTTCTCTGTTAGCAGTTTTATAGGAACAAAACTGATGAGCGACTCCCTTTAAAGTGAAATTACAGGCACATTTTTATAATGAGTAAAATGGGCCTTATATGGTTATGTGATATGCAAGGATTGTTAATTATTTTACTTTGATCCCTCAAATGCAAGTTTTGCAAAGTGCTCTATATGCAGTAACCCAGTGGATCACTGCAAAAGGGTTAAATATAGTATTAGGAGTGTATTTTGGTAGAATTATAGTATTTTCTGACATTATTATGTTGCAAACTTCTTTTTCACTGTATAGACCTACATATATAGACCTACAGGTGGTGTATATGGAGTTAATATCTCCTAGCGATAGTAATCCCCCTGGGCTTGGCCTCCTCCTGTTAAGCAAGTCATTTCGTAGTGAAGTGAACTACCCTAAGGTACGTTCACACGACGACATTTGTCACGCAACAATTAGTCGCACTATTGTCGCGAGACTATTTTTATAATGGGAGTCTATAGTGTCGCTTTGCGACATGCTGCGACTGCTAAGCGTCAGTTGCTGAAAAGTCCATTCAAGATGGATTTTTCTGCGACTGTCGCGTCGCAGTCGCAGCATGTCGCAATGCGACACCATAGACTGCCATTATAAAAATTGTCGCGCGACATTGGTGCGACAAAATGTCGCGCGACAAATGTTGCAGTGAAGTTGTGCCCTATTTGTCGCGCGACTTAATGTCGTCGTGTGAACGTACCCTAAAGCAAGCAGCTCTGTGAAGAGCAGGGAATCTGACAGCTAAAGGACCTAAGAAGAACAGATGGCATCCTCTGAAGGAAAGAAGAGTAGTTTATTTCTTGATGGTAAATCAGTCACTACTGAGAGATTGTACCTGAAGCAGTCTGTGGAGGTAACGCTTGTTAAGGCTACAGGACTCCACAGTGTGGGCTGAGTTTAAAAGTCTTGGCTCCCAGTCATACTTAAGGGACTGATATAGGTCTGTCATAAAGCGAGCACCCCTCAGCTAGATTTGGACAATAGCACAGTTTATTGGAAAGTGACTCAGGGAGCTCCTGCATTGCACTCCACATACACAGCTTCTGACAGATTGTTTTTGTAACTTTCAATTACTGTGTCTGCACCTCTTCTGGGTGCATGTGAAGCTTCTGAAGTTTCAATAAGGCCTGTTTGCTTGTTCAGCTTCACTACTTCTGCACATTATTTTGAGCCACCAAGGTTCATGTTTCCTTCTGTGCACCTCACAAGCCACTAATGCCAAGGGCACCCTGCCTTCCATCAGGCAACAAGGGTGCCCGCCTTCACTGTGCATGGCTATGGGAGTTCTGCAGTGGGACCATAGCCACTGTGAGTACTTCTACCACCCTCCTGACAATGCCACCCTTTAATGTCCCTCACCTCATGCATAGGCCGCTATATCTACACTATTACACTGGGAATGGGCTATACAGAAGTTATGAAAACAAAGCCACCTTCTCTGAGATCACTTCCTGATCTGCTGCTCTTGGCTAAAGCTGAACCTCACAGACTTCCTGCTCTACCTGTCCTTGCATACATACTTCTACAAAATACTGCTAGTATATAGGGCATTCCACCATTTAGCAACTTTTCTCTAGAAAGAAATACCAGAGAGGGAGAAGAGAGCTCACAGTGTGAACAGTATTAGATGCAGAGTGCATTCAAAGCAGGAAATCTATGAGGAGCAGCTGGAATTAATAGCTGAAGAGCTTACCATCTCAAACTGTGGTAGATGCCATGTTCTGGCTGTATTTTTAATAGCAGCAGTACAGTATATTATTGTTGTCTTGGGTGTACTTTGAGTAGATAGAGCATATTTGGCTTGGAACACTGAGTAATATTGCTGTGGAGCAGTGAATGATATCAGAGGTAGAAATTTCTCTTGTGCAGCCCAATAGCAGGCAGCCATTTTGTATTTGCCTATGGTGTTAAAGGGGATGTTTCTACTTTACTGACATGTCTTTTAGTAAATACATGTATTCCCATGAGGTAACAAATCTGTGTTGTTCCTTTATTCTGTTAGGCCTCTTGCAGACAAGCGTTTGTCACGCTGCGAGTCTGCAGCTCCCGGCCTGACCTCCCAGCACTGCCGGGGTCACATAGCATTATATTGATTTATGATGCTAGGTAACCCTTACAGTTCTGGAATGTATTAGATGACACTGACAGAATGCTGCCAGTATTATACAATACATTCCAGAACTGTAAGGATTACATAGCATCATAAATCAATATAATGCTATGTGACCCCGGCAGTGCTGGGAGGTCAGGCCGGGAGCTGCAGACTCGCAGCGTGACAAACACTCATCTGCAAGGGGTCTCAGGGTACAGCCACACATTTAAGCTTCTTGATGCAGTTTTGAAAGTATATTCACACTTATTCAAGTATCGCGGTATACGTCCGCTCTCTTTGTACAATGAGTCTCAGCCTGATAGGACGTTTAAAATAACATAATGAACTTTATTGTTTACTATTCACTAAAATCGTGTCTGGGGCACAGTGTATAGCCAAATGAACAGGCTGTTAGACCTACTACCCACAGAGAGGGAAGATATAACAAATCATCTGTGGCAAGTGGTCGAAAAAAAAAAAATTTGGTATGTCGCACGCAGTTGGATAATCAAACACTGCGTGCCGAACTACCGCATGGACTAGTGCGACCTAGATATTGGTCGCTAGGTGGCAATAGTTAAATAACACTGGCAGTAATGATGTTGGTAAGGCATTAGATGGGCGCTAGATACAGGTCAGTTGTGACCGCTATGTACTCTAGTCGTCCGCTCACTGCAGGTTTTGCTATAGTCAAACCCCACCAACATCAACTCTCAGTGTAGGAGAGTACAACACTCTGGATGCTGCTGTCGGATAACGCTGATGATGATTATTCAGGCGCCTGACATCATTGCACACATCACTGGTGCTAACTCTCTATGCCAGCAATGTGTATGTAACACAGCTATTGCTAGGTGTATGCAATAGCCCTACACTGTCTAGTCCACTGTGACCTGTATCTAGCGCCCATCTAACGCCTTACCAACATCATTACTGCCAGTGTTATTTAACTATTGCCACCTAGCGACCAATATCTAGGTCGCACTAGTCCATGCGGTAGTCCGGCACGCAGTGTTTGATTATCCAGCTGCTTGCGACATACCGATTGTTTTTAGACCACTTGCCACAGATGGTTTATTACACCTTCCCTCTCTGTGGGTAGTAGGTCTAACAGCATGTTCATTTGGCTATACACTGTGGCCCCAGACACGATTTTAGTGAATAGTAAACAATAAGTTCATTATGTTATTTTAAACGTCCTATCAGGCTGAGACTCATTGCAGTTTTGGAAGCCAAAACTAGGAGTGAATTCAAAAAAGAGTAGTGGTATTGTCCTTAATACATTTGCTCCTTTTATGATCCACTCCTGATTTTGGCTTGCTTCCAACATTGCATCCGGAGACCTGAATGTGTGACTGTTCTCTTATTCCTTCTAGAAATGTATGAATGATTTATTGACAGGGTTTTACCATTTGGTGTGTGTCCCTATACACTCGGATATTGTCCAATTAGTGAAGACAGTGCAGATTGCTTATTGACACCCTGTTTTGAAAACAATAACACTTGTCAATTTAACCTCATGTTATTGTACGCCCTGATGTCCAAGTCCTTAAGGACACAGGGCGTACATGTACGCCCTGTGTATTTCTGATCACCGCCACGCGGTGATCGGAACATGGTGCCTCCATCACCACCAATCAACCTCCGTAGATCCTGTGAGGTTGCGGTGATGCCATCTCTTAGGATTGCCTGTGATTGACTGGACGGACGGACAACGTCCCGGAGCGCCGCTCTCCCCGCTCACAGACTTCCGTGTGAGTGAGGAGAGAGGAATCCCGTGTCGGTCCCTCTGCCAGCCACGCGATCCGCCACCATCCATGGCCCCTGAGCCACCATAAAGTGCCATCTGGCACATAAACATTTAGGGAGAGCTTTAGTTGAAAAGGGAGAGTAAAAAAAAAAAAAAAAAAAGGTGTTTTTTTTTGTGTGCAGCACCCGGATCTGAGGGTGTCTGGGGTCCATACCCTCTCAGGTGTGCGACCCTCAACCCCCTAAGGGTGCTGCAGCCGTAAAAGAGCGTCCGGCCACTGTTAGCGCATCGCCCACCCCAGCGCTGATCAGCTTGGTATCGGTGATCAGCGTGTTTTTGGGGTGTGAGCAATTTTTCGGACTGTTTTTTTTTTGTACCACTTTTTGGGGCTTGTTTTTTTTCAAATTTAGTTTTATATATTTATTTTCTGTTAGGTTAGGGTGGGTTAGGGTAGGGTATACGTGAAAACACACCGCTCCCCCCCCCCCCCCCCGCACACACACGCACACACTAAATAAAGTTTTACCCACACACACACTCCCCTTTAGCGTTAGAAGATGGCCCGCCGGATGTTCTCGGCCGAGGAGGTATACGCCCTGCTGCACTCCAACTCCGAGAGCCCCAGCCAGTGAGGATGAGGATGACCCCACTTTGCTGTTGTCATACTTGTTCTCCTCATCTAGTGATGATGATGAGGCCCCAAGGTGGCGGAGACGCCGCCAGGCGGAGCCAGGAGCTCCCCGTGCTAGGGACCATTTGGCCCACAATAGTATGAGCAGCCCTGGGGCTCGTACTAGTTTTCTGGCCCACCAGGCAAGTCCACCTGAGCCCCCTACCGGTGAACTTGGAAAGAAGGGACGGTCCCAAAAAAAGTGCAGAGTGTGTAACAGGAGGGGGATACGGAAGGATACCACCACTCAGTGTGACACGTGCCCCGATCATCCTGGCCTCTGAATTGACAGTTGCTTCAGGGAGTACCACACTTCCATGGAGTACTAAATTTATAATTCCATTTCCCCATTTTAATTTATTTGTCCACAGTCTTCCAAATTTTAAAACCCCAAATTCTCTCTCCAAAATCCCAATGGCACTCCTTCTCTTCTGAGCTGCGTAGTTTGCCCGGAGAGCACATTACGTCCACATATGGGGTATGTCCTTACTCGGGAGAAATGGGGCTACAAATTTTGGGGCACTTTTTCTCCTATTACCCCTTGTAAAAATGAAAAATTTGGGGTAACACCAGCAATTTAGTGTAAAAAAAATCACATTTTTCATTTTTGACTTTAACAACATTGCGCCAAACACCTGTGGGGAGTTAAGGGACACTGTACCCCTTGGTATGTACCTTGTGGGGTCTAGTTTTCTAAATGGTGTGCCATGTGGGGGTCTCTTGCTGTTCTGGCACCATGGGAGCTTCCTAAATGTGATATGCCCCCAAAATAACATTTCAGAAACATCCTATGTTCAAAATCACAATAGCGCTCTTTCTTTTCTCAGCCATGTAGTTCACCCGCAGATCACTCCACATCCACATATGAGGTATTTTCTGACTCGGGAGAAATTGGGCAACGGATTTTGTGGTGCTTTTTCTCCTTTTGACACTTGTAAAAATGAAATAAAAGGGGCTACAAGAACATATTAGTGTAAAAAAAGGAGATTTTTAATTTTCTCCTCCACTTTGCAGCTATTCCTGTGAAACACTTAAAGTGGTTAACAACATTTATGAATGTCATTTTGAATACTTTGAGGGGTGCAGTTTTCATAATGGGGTCATTTATGGGGTATTTCTAACATAAAGACCCTCAAATTCACTTCAAAACTGAACTGGTCCCTGAAAAACTCAGATTTTGAAATACAAGTATTTACGAATGTAGACATGTCAGGAGAGCTGACTGCTCCTCTTAGGGGCCTACAGTGTGCCCAGCAGCTTTAAAAATTACATTTAAGGGATCAGGCTTAAAAAAAAATTCCCTGTCATATTACATGACACAAATAGGACAATTTTTCTCCATGTATTCCATTTTGCTCCATTAATAAACAAAAAATACTTACCAGCTCTGCAGTTGGTAAATTGGGTCAAGTAGGCCCCACCGAGGGAACAGTCCAAACCATGCACTGCTCATTTATGCACCGGTTTACATACAGTAAAACCCACCTACTTTCAGCCCAGAACAGTCCTAATTTACAGGGACTGTCTTAAAATTAAGGACAGTCCCTGCAAATTCAGGACTGTTGTCAACTATGACAAAGCAAGATTAGAACTATTACCAAAGCATTGAAAAAAGTGCTTACTGGTGGTGGATTATATAGATGTAAGCCTTGTTATATATACTGTATTTTTTGCCCTATAAGATGTACCTAGGTTTAGAGGAGAAAAATAAGAAAAAAAATATTTTATTAGACTGCCAATAATAATTAGATATAATATAACCCCCAGTGATTCTCAGATCTCAGGTAAGACCCCTAGTGTCGAGACCCCCCAATTAGACCACCAGTGCGTTTCATACCACAAATCAGACCATTAGTGTTGATGAGACCCCCCCAATGAGACCCCCAAAGATTCTCTCACACCTCAGATCAGACATAAAACAACAACAAAAAAATCACCTCTCCTGCTCCGAATAACGCCGCTACCTGGGACATCCACTTCCTGATGCGCTGTGCTGGGACCTGACGTCGCACAGCATGAGGTCACAGAGTGCGATACCAGGAAGCCGTGAATACAGTAAGCACAGAGCACTGTATTCAACGCTTTCCAATCTGGCTGTACTAACGACCGCTTCTATAATGGAAGCAGACATTAATATATGCCCCCTAAGACGCACTGTGGAGGGAAAAAAGGCCATCTTATAGGGCGAAAAATATGATAATTTGGTAAGATATGTCAAATATTATACTATAACGAATAGCGCCTGGTATCAAACTTGACTGTAGTACATTTAGAGCTAGAAAATGTCTCTCACTTTGCATGTTTTTCTTTTTTAGGACCTTCGATCTGTTGTGCTGAAAATATGCAAATTTGTGGATATAAAACTTGATGAGAAAGCAATAGACATAGTGTTGGAAAGAGCAACTTTTAACAAAATGAAATACGATCCTCATGCTAATTATTCATTTCTTCCAAAGGATCTGCTAGACCAAAGCAGGGGAAACTTTCTACGTAAAGGTACTACTACTGATATTTACAGAGCATAAGTGATCATTTTATTAGTAGGATTATAAGAAGTTGATTAGTTCAGAAGCCTATATCCCGTTCTTATTGGTCACAAACTGGGATGAGGCAACCTTGTGTCTCTTGAGTGCAAGACATATAATATAACTCATACTGTACTTCCATGTGCCTCTGATGTTTTTTTTTTTTGTAAATCAAATGTCATGGTGGCAATCCATGCCCACCGCCGTCCCCCTATCAAATGTGGACACTGGCACCACATTACTCACCTATCCCAGCTGCTGGTCCCTGCTATCTCTCCTCTGCCTTCCAGTAGCGAGGACAACTACTGTAATAAAGTGTCCAAAGGTGAAAGGTTACTACCGGTAGGGCGCATGCATCTCCCTGCTCTTAAAGGGAGCCAAATTACATCAATATCTGTCAGTCGATGGCTTGTTTCCTTGGGGTATTTAAAGGGATTCTCTAGAAATTAAAAAAATGAAAATACTTAAGTATTACTTTATTATAAATATATTCCCATTAGTTGTAATGGCTTGTTTTATCTAGTGAGCAATCATTAGGAAAAACAAAATGGCTGCCATCCTATTAGTACATACAAAACATGTCCTAATCACACAGCAGGACAAGTTCTTTCACCACACTGAGGCAAAGAGCTGCTTCATCCCCCTCTCTGATCCTAAATACAACTGATCTTTAGCTGAATGTCAGTAGGAATAGAGTTTAGGATGAGACATGGAGTGCAGAGAGGAGGTGGGGATGTGGGTAATGAGAAGCAGCACTTGTATGCAGTCTCCATCACCACAGCCCAACATTACCACAGTCTGTCCTGTCTGTCATCTAGGCACTTCACATCTCCTCATGAACTCCATTCCTACAGAGATTCAGCTAAAGATCTTATCTGTATTCAGGATCATAATTCCTGACAAGTAGAGCAGGGAGGAGGATGAGGCAGCTCTTTACCTCAGTGTTGTGAAGTAACTTGTCCTGCTGTGTGATTAGGACAGGTTCCGTGTGTACTAATAGGATGTTGGCCATTTTACTTTTCCTAATGATTGCTCCCTAGATAAAATGGACCATTATAAATAATAAAAGGAATTTGGAAAAATATTAATAATAGAGTAATATTTTCATTTTCTTAATTCCGGGAGAACCCCTTTAGGGAAGGGTGCCTGAGCTTAAAGTTCCTAGCTTGCTTGTTTACCAGTGAAATCGTGTTGTTTATTTTGATTGTCAGCCCATGTACAGTAGTCTGCCCAATTATCACCTCTGACTTTCTGCTACCTGCCTGACTGCTGCCTGTTTACCATGTTAACCCTCTGCTGCTTACCCTGATCTTGGACTATTTTATGTATACGCAAAAACTCTGCCTACTCTGACTGCTGCCTGTCTCCTGACCACTAGTATTGTCGGATCCCTACATGCTCTGCTGCTACTGGGACTATTCCAAGAGTTAGCAGCCTGGTGACTCCCCTGCAGTGAAAGCCACATCCCAGTACAGTGGTTAGAGGCTGAAAACAAAGGACTACCAGGGCAACACCCATAGGTGTAGCCCATCACCAAACCAGTTAGTTGGTACAGTGGATCCACGCCCAGTGTCTGTTACACCAACTTTATGGTATTTTCCATCACGTGTCATATTACAGAGCTATGCTTCCTTAGGAAAGAATACATTTAGGGGAAGTTATGAAAGCCTCCTGCACTAGAAAAGTAGTGCCAAAAAGTCACATCATTTTTGCAAGTCCCCTTTTTTTTAAAAAAATCTTTGATTTTTTTGTTGGTTTACGCTGCATTCTACACTATTTTTACAAATTTGTAGGCGGGAGGGGATGGGTTCTACATGGCTCTACAGATTTAAAATTACCAACACTAGAGATGAGTGAATTTCTAAAAAATTCAATTCGGTCCGAATTTTTTTGTGACGAATCACGTTAAAAAACAGCTATTTCCTGGCTGCAGAGAGCCTGTATAGTGATGTAGAACACTGTGCCTTGCAGAAGCATGCATAGGGAGTCTGCTGTGGTAGTGAAACAGTACTGTCAGTCAGTATGACACACAGATGACAGGAGTCACTCTTAGAATCACTTCAAATTTCACTTATTTGGTCAGTTTCGGTGCCAAAAATGACCAAATAATTCAAGTGTAAACTCAGCCTTACAGGTCAATGTTAGAGTCAGGTATGAAGAATGGTGAAGCAGCCCAATATTCTACTATAGTGTGAAAGAGCGCACTCCTTTTGCACCGTCAGCTGATTCCACATAGATATCTACAGAACCTGTTCTGTAAGCTCTGATACAAGTTGAGCCCCCCGACAGAGTGGAGAGGGTGTCAGCAGTAAGTTTGTGTTGACGTCACTAATTATTTTGCCCGTCTTCTGATCTGTCAAAAGAACAACCCTAAAAACGGATCCTGTCTGTTGAGCATCTGCCTTTACTCGGTCAGCATTTGGTTAGTAATTCATCAGTATTGCTAAGGCCCAAAAAAATAAAATAAAAACAGGAGTGGATCCAAAACAAAGATGACACATGAATGAAATATTTGCATATTTGTCTTCTGTGTTTTGTACCCACTCTTGCTTTTGGCTATCAAATCATGAGCATATCCTGATGCAAAATAGGGACCATGTGATACAGGCCTTATGGCTGCTTCAAAGACAGGATCCGATCAGAAGAAGGGTAAAATAAATGGTGATGTCAACAAGGCCAAAAAGGGAAAATGGCAGCCCCGTCATAGAGTGGGGAGGGTGGGGACAGCATGAGAAGTCCACAGAGTGGCCAAGCGACAGAGCGTTCAGGTGGCAGCAGCATGAGGAGACCACAGAGTGCCCCATTGACAGTGTTGAGGTGGCAGCAGCACAAGGAGACCACAGAGTGGTGAGTTGGCAGCAGCATGATGAGACCACAGAGTGGCCCAGTGACCGAGTGTTGAGGTGGCAGCAGCACAAGGAGACCACAGAGTGTTGAGGTGGCAGCAGCATGAGGAGACCACAGAGTGGCCCAATGACAGAGTGTTGAGGTGGCATCAGCATGAGGAGACCACAGAGTGGCCCAGTGACAGATTGGTGACATGGGAGCAGCATGAGGAGACTACAGAGTGGCCCAGTGACAGAGTGGGAAGGTGGGTGGCAAAAGCCTAGCCAGTACCAGCACAAGATGTTGGGTCGCAGTACGATGCCCTGGCAGCAGGTGTGTGGCATCAGGCAGATGGCAGCATCAGAATAGTAGCTGAAGGTCACTTTTTAAAAAGTTGGGGTGTGGCACCATGGATGATCCAGTCTGATGCATCAGGCATCGGTATGTGGAAATCCTGGCTGATCCATGCCTGATTCATCTTCATAAAGGTCAGTTTCTCCACATTTTGGGTGGAAAGGCGAGGTTTCCTTGGGGTAGCTATGGCCCCCGCCGCACTAAACACCCGCTCAGATGCCACACTACTGGCCGGGCAGGAAAACTTGTACATGGCAAACTCGGCCAGTTGTGGCTACGAATCAAGTTTGGCTGCCCAGTAGTCCAGGGCAATGGTCCTCAACTCCAGTCCTCAGGGCCCACCTGCCGGTCATGTTTTCAGGATTTCCTTAGTATTGGGCAGCTAATATAATTAGTGTCCATCCATTAGGATTTACCACAGGTATTCATTCTGTGGGATACTCCTAAATCCCGACCGGCAAGTAGGCCCTGAGGACTGGAGTTGGGGAACCCTGGTCCAGGGGATCTTCTAAGTGCGGTGGCAGGGTGCAGTCCAAGTATGCCACCACCTGTTGGTTCAGGTTCTGCTCCATGTCTAGCTGCTGCTGCTGGTGAGTAGTTTCTTAACTAGACAGGTGAAGAAAACTTCTCATCAGAGAGTCTAGACTTAAGTTGCTGCTGATGCAACCATGGGAGTGGAATGTGAGTGCTGAGGGCCCCCCGGTCAGACCTTCATGAGGATGGGCAATAGCGCACATAGGCAGCGGCCAACTAACTAAATAGGATGTCTCGATAGTAGTTTAGTTTGTCCTCCCTCTCACCAGGTGGAAAAAAGGCCCCCATTTTGGTCCAGTAGTGACCGTCTAACATGGTGGAGAGCCAGTAGTCATCCCTCTGCCGAATGGTGATAATTTATCTGTCACTACGCAAGCAACTGAGCATGCATTGTGCCATTTGCGAAAGTGACTCAGAGGAAATCCCCATCTCCATTTCTGCTGCATACTGCCACGGTGTGTCTGGGTCATCTTCCTCGTCTTCCTCATCGCCCTGTAGCTCCTCCGACTGCTCCTGCTCCTCCTCTCCTGTCACCTGTGCAGGAAAATCACCCATTTCTCTACACATTGCATGTGCACGAATATCCTCCTCCTCCTCCAGGTAAGCCCCCACGGGGTTCATGTGGCCGTGAGATGTAGACACCATGTCTCCTGTCCCCTGGCCAGCCACATTTAGCAGCATCTGTTCTAGGACATGAAGCAGTGGAATGACTTGGTTCATCCTGTAGTCCTGGCAACTGACAAATAAGGTGGCCTCCTCAAATGGCCCAAGCAAACATCAGGAGTCACGCAGGAGCTGCCATTGGCTAACATCGAAGTTACACAGTACCTCTGTCCACCTGTATCATCAAGAAATCGTTCATGGCCTTTTTTTATTCATATAGTCGGTCTAACATATGGAGGGTGGAGTTCCAACGGGTGGAAACGTCACATATCAGCCGGTGTTGGGGAACGCCATTCTTTGCAGCTCAAGGAGGGTGTGCTTTGCAGTGTAAGAGTGGTTGAAGTGCATGCACAGTTTCCTGGCCATATTCAGGATGTCTTGCAGATGGGTGTAAGACTTCAGGAACCTCTGTACAATCAGAAACAACACGTGCGCCATGCAGCACACATGGCTCAGCCCTCCTTGACGCAGCGCCAACACCATGTTCTTCTCATTGTTGGTAATCATGGTTCCGATTTTTAATTGGCGAGGAGAAAGCCAGAATTCTAGTTCTTGATGGAGGATGCAGAGCAGTTCCTCCCCTGTGTGACTCTATTCGCCCAGGCAAACTAGATGCAGAACAGCGTGACACCGCCATGCCCGACACATGTGGTATGCGGGATTGTCCCTGCAGTGGAGGCTGAGGACACGGTGGAGGATGAGGAGGCAGAGGCGGACATTGGCACAGGACCCACAGCTTGAGAACGTGGGGGCGGCAGTGGCGTCACCTGGCCAAGCTGCTGGTGTGGCTGGGCAGGAACCACATTTACCCAGTGGGCCGTAAAGGACATATATTGTCCTTGACAGTAGTTACAGCTCCACACGTCGGCTATTTTTCGCAAAGAAATGATGGCTTTGGACTCTCCACCTTGGCTCGGCACAAACCATCAGTTCTCTGAAAGATGCAGAATCCACAACTTGGAAAGGGAGGGACTGCAGTACCACCAACTTGGCCAAGAGCACATTCAGCTTCTGCACCGTTGGATGAGTGCATGCATACTGCTGTCTCTTTGCAATCTCTTCGGTGATCGACTGCTGATGAATTGACTGACAGGAAGTAGGAGAAAGAGGAGCAGGAGCTTCAAAACCAGTAGATGATGGGAAGGAAAGACAGCTCCCTTCAGCTGAGGTGGTGGAGCCTTGACTGCAGAAAAAGGGGTGCGGGCCACTGGGCGATGCATCGGTTGCTGCGGCATGCTCGACCACTACATTGGAGCCTCGATTCTCCCAGACCACTCTACGATGATGCTGCATGTGTTGACACAGGGCCGTGGTGCACCCTGGCCACGCTTCACCTTCTGCCCACAGATTCTACAAATGGACATATTCTCCTCCTCTGACTTGATGAAAAACTGCCACACTACCAAGTATGGCATTTTCTCCCCAACGCTCCACGGTGACTACCTGCTATCGCTGCCTCTGTGAACCCCTGCACCATTACTTTCCAGGCAGGTAGACTACTGCGAAGCGGGCGGTCTAGCCCGGGCACATTTGGCTCCCAACCTCGCACTGCTGCCACCCTGCTGACTCACTGCCATGCTACCACCTTGCTGGTTCAGCTGCTGCCTCACGCACAAGCTACCACCCTCTTCTCCTGATGATGATGAAGCCCCTTCTTCACCCAGCTCCCAAAGGCAATTGGCTACATCATCATCCCCTACTATCTGCATGTCAATGATGTCCCCCTCAACGGTCTCAGGACCAGGAGCCTGACTGCTCGCAACACCAGCTCCCATGCAACTCTCATCATCACTTCATCACTAATTGCCCGTCTACAAAAGGAAGCGGCGGATCTCTCCTCCACATGTTGACTGGGCAGTAGCTGCCGACTGTCCTCTAGAAGTTTGTCCTCACTGAAAAGTGGAGCCGAACCTACGTCATAAAAAACTTCTCGAGTTGAGGGAACTGTAAATGACAGAGGAAGGTTCAGGACAGGTGGGGGCACAGGGCCTGCTCCTAGGCCAGTGATGGGCAACGTGCGGCTCTCCAGCTGTTGCTAAACTACAACTCCCACCATGCCCTGCAGTAGGCTGATAGCTATAGACAGGCTTTGCATGCTGGGAGTTGTAGTTCTGCAACAGCTGGAGAGCCGCACGTTGCCCATCACTGTAGGCCATGCCAACTAAGCGTTGTGTCCAGAGGAACTCACTGACTCTTGGCTGGGGGTGTCTGATGTCACTTGCAACGAAGTAGAAGACTGAGTCAACCATTCAAGCACCTCTGGGTTGCTGGTCAAGACACGACTGCAAAATGACACTGGGAGATTAGGCCTGTCGCTGCGACTCCTGCTTATATTAATAGTAAACACCACAAAAATTGCTAATTTCACAGCAGAAAGGCTAGTAAGACGTTCTGGCATTTTCAATAAATACACCCCAAAACAGGCTGTGTCACAATGTAAATTCACCGCATAACAATTAATAAGACGTACTTGTATTTCCTATAAATACACCCCCAAAAAATCTGTCACAATGTAAATTTGCCACAGAACGGCTAATAAGACGTATTTGTATTTCCTATAAATACACCACAAAAATGGCTGTATAACAATGTAGTTCACCGCAAAACGGCTAATAAGACCTACTTGTATTTGCTATAAATACACCCAAAAAAGGTTGTGTCACAATGTAAATTCAGTGCAGAACGGCTAATAAGACATACTTCTATTTCCTAAAAATAAACGCCAAAAATGGCTGTATAACAATGTAGGTTCACCGCAGAACGGTTAATAAGCCATACTTATATTTCCTATTAATACAACGCAAAAATGTCTGTATGACAATGTAAATTCACCGCAGAACAGCTAATAAGACGTATTTAGATTTTCTATTAATACACCCCGTAAATGGCTGTATCACACAGAACTTGCACCCCAATAACAAGCAAGGTTTGCTGGAATTACTGATGTATCATATGGTGAAAACAACCTAAAAGCCGCAGTATAACAGCAATTTGGATCCCCAATTAGTGCAGCAAGGTGTAATAAAATCGCTCCCATTGCCCAGGCTGTACACTCCCCTATTGGACCCTGTTCTCCTTTTATAGTTTTGGATGATGCCTCCCTATGCTTTCCCTACACTTTGAATGATCTTTCCCTGAACTTTAAATCATTTTTTTTTGCTGAATAAAGTCTTTCCTAACACTGTCCCTAGTGCCTGTCACATCTCTCCCTGCACTAAGTACACTGGAAAATGGCAGCAACTAAGATGCCTGAGGCTATTTAAAGGGCTGTGACATCACAGTGGCTGGCTGGCTGCTGATTGGCTGCATGCATGGCATTGTGGGTGATCCCTCGTTCCCAGGGTTCTTAGTTCCATGTTCTAACATGTGCAGCAGCCATTTTACGATTCGTTATCACGAAGCATGAGGAAATTCGACTTCGGTGCAAACCGAATTTTTCCTGAAATTCAGATCGTATTACACTTCGTCAACTTCAACTAGTGCACAGTAAATTACACTTGCAATATATGTCAACTCATAGCTGAAACAATTTTCAGTTTCTGAGCATTTAACACCAGCACAGGTGAAGACTATTATATGAAAATGCTAGTCTTGATAAACCCCCTTCATTGTCTGCTAGAGGCACTACACAAAGGCACACAGAGTGGCTATAGGTCTGTATTATGAACAGGGCCGGTTTTAGACAAAATGTGGCCCTGGGCAAAATCAAAAGAGGGGGCCCACATCTTGTAATAATGTGCTAATAACACAGTCCGACGTCCGAAAGCCCCGCCGATGAGCTGTTTGAGGAGACGGCGCGTGCTGTTCACTGCTGCTGTCCCATAGACATACAGCAGCAAAGCAGGAAGAGGGAAGGGAGATGGCACGTGCGCATAGAGCTTACCATCTCCTCAAACAGCTGATAGTCGGGAGTGTCGGGTGTCAGACCCCTGCCAATCTAATATTGATTACCTATCCTAAGGATAGGTCATCAATATAAAGAAAACGGAGAACTTCTTGAAGCTGCCCCTAATACTGTGCCTGTTCTGCTCCCCCCATGCCCACAAACAATACACTATACACCCAGACTGCCCTCATTAGTAATAATGTCCCCAATAGTAATAATACTTCCCAAAATAGCCCCCATTCGTAGCAATGCCCTCCATATTGCGTCAAATAATAACGCCCCTACAGTACTCTAGTATTAATAATATAACCATAATGCTCCCAGTGGCTCTAATGTCCCCCTGTAGTGCCCCCCACCAGTTACAATATATAATACATTTAGTATAAAAAAAAAAAAAACTGCCTCCCTCCCGTTCCCTCGTCTCTGTCTGCAGACCACAGTTTTATCTGTGGCTTTTGTTGCTGTGTCCTGATGCATGCAGTCCCAATGACATCACCACTCCTGCACCCGGTCTCACATGGTGACGTCATCATGTGAGACCCAGAATAGGAGGCTGCAGTGATGTCATTTCGGCTTCTTGCTCTGTTCTAATGCCTCACAGGCTTGAGGCCTGGCGGCCTGAGGCTTGTGAAGTTGGACCGCTCCCCCCTTTTATGGGGCGAAGTGGCACCCTAGGCGGATGACTACCTTCCCGTATCCATCGTCCCGGCCCTAGGGCTCATGCACGCGTCCGTCGCGCGGCCGTTCTGCGCAATTTGCAGTCCCCAATGCATGGGCAACGTCCGTGTGGTGGCCGGGACGGATCGAGACCCATTTAAGTTGAATGGGTCCGTGATCCGTCCGCACCGCAAAAAAATAGAACATGTGACCTGCTACATCCAGTGATTGGCTGAGTGGTCACATTTTCATGTTGACAGGAAACAAAAAGTAAAGGGAGCAGTAGGGGAGCAGTTAGGTAGGACTTCTGAACACCTGTGTGTTCAGAAAACTTTAAAGGGATTGTCCCACAAAAAATATTCTGCAGTTTTCAAACCAGCACCTGGATACCTTTGTAACTGCATATAAATAAAAATGTTTTATGGCTACTGAGTTATTCAATGAAATCTATCTGTATAGCACCAACTGCCATTTGCTCTGTTTCTAATTTGTCTGTCCTACTCACTGAGACGGAAGCTAATGCTCAGTTCCATACTTCAACTGCCACCAGCTGCAGCAGAATAAAGCCATAGATATGAACCTGTTATGACATGGATTATATTACAGCAAGTGTCAAAGAAAGAAATACGGTAGATTTGAAACGTATTGTATAAATTAAAACTGTGGATATTTTGTGAGCTCTTGGTAGACTATTTCTAGGCTTTTACATTTTGACCTTGTAACTGTTATCGGTGCTTTATTCTAATAAATCTGGCTCAGATTTCCTTTATACTCTTAACTAGGGACTATTGGTGACTGGAAAAATATGATGACCGTGGCACAAAATGAGAAGCTGAATCAAATCTACAAAGAAAAGCTGGGAGATCTGCCAATCAAGTTTTTCTGGGACATCAATGAAGAAACTGCATCCTAGAGTTCCATTTGTCCATAAACTTAGAAATGTTAGGCTTTAAAACGGAAACTAATCAGACTTTATTAAGGGAATGTGTCAAATTACTTTTTTGTTACTAATCTGTTTTTCTAATTTTGTTATTGTAGGTTTTTTAATTTAATTTCCTGAACATGATTATGTGGCCTGCCTTCTTGGGATATGCTTTACAGCAGCCACCATGGGCTATATACACAATAGACAGGAGGGGACCTGATTGACTTCTTTGGGAGAAATTTCTAGGTGTGCTCTGTGAATGGTACAGAGGTCAGGAGGGAGTAGATACATAGAAATATCACCTATTGTGAATGGTGGATCCAATATATAGGCGATAACGGCAGTAAAGTGATCTGTACAGACCAAGAAATGGTTCCTATTATTAGGCCTATGGGAAAACAGCTGGATTTAAGTTCTTTTTAATATGGATATTAACATTGAAAATTATGAATAACATCACCAAAAATTCTTTAAAAATCTGTTTAGCCCATTGTTTAAATCGCTTTTTTATGTTTATTTCTGATAACACATTCCCTTTAAATGTTCTTGAGTAAAAATGTAGCTCAGGGCAAGACTCTTTTCCTTAGCACACTTTTGCATTAGGTTAAAAAGTCACGTTTTTTTTAATTATCATATGAGTAAAATATCATTTGATTTCTCTATATTAATGCTGGAACATATGATTTCAGATCCTTCTCTCATTTTAAGAAGTAAATTTGCCATAAATACACCACTTTTCCTTGTTCTTGTGATTATTTATCTCCCTTGCCCAGTTAAGTTGAATAATTATGTATATATATCATATAACTTTCTAATATATTTAGATTTTCATGATACCAGGCCCACCTCTGCAGATGCCCCATGGTGCGTAAGTCCTAGTTTCACTAGTACTGAGCAATATGCTAGTTTTCATGCATGCATAGAGCAAAGAAACTACTGTACGTGTCCCTGAAAAAAGGCCACACTCACTGATCAAGGACACACTAGTTCACTGCAAGACATATCTAGGCTGCAATGGTATTTGACAGAGGTTTTACAGGATGTAGTGTTTGTAAAAAAAAATAACGGGTCAGGGCAATAAACACTACCAGAATGTATAAAAAGAACACCTAAAAAGAGTAAAGATAAAAGGCCTGTTTTACAATTTTGCAAAGCTGTAGGGTGTTACATGTAGTGATCAAAGTTCTAAGTGATCAAAGTTCTTAGATACAGATGTCCCACAAACTTTTCTGTCTGGCATCGCTGCTCTTGTTTTTTCATCTTACATCGTGTTGTTGAAGTGTTCACTATGCCTGCTAGATGGAGGCATGCAATATTTGTCCAATTAATCGACTTTAAACGGGGCTGATTAGTGCAGACTTCAAAAAGCTGGATGGTGCATCTTCCAAGTCTTGGAAAGAGTTGGATGAGAAGTTTTTGTAGTTCACTGGTGGTATTAACAGTGTTCAGAGGAATATTTGGAAGCAACTACTGCCATTATGCATAGTGCAGAGACACGTGGTTCCAACACATTAGCTAATATGCCTTTCCCTATTTGGTATTTGGGGAGGGAACATTGTCCAAACTATCCAGGACATCGTGGAACAAGTCTTACAGCCTTTTTTTCACACAGGAGATGTGGTGTTCCAACAAGTTAGAGCCCGCCCACACATGACCTATGCTACACAATGTGTTCTTCAGGGTATCCTACTGCTTGGGACCCCCACAGATCATGAGAATGGGGGCCCCATACCCCCGGGCCTTCCCGAAATGAAATGGAGTGGCCTGTCGCACATGCACATGGCCGCTCCATTCATTTTTATGGGATTTCTGGAGATAACTGAGTAAAGTGCTCGGCTATATCCAGAATTCCTATAGAATTGAATGGAGCTGCAGCACATATGCCTAACTGGCCACTCCGCCCTTCACCGCTTGTGATTGGTGGGGGTCCCAGCTGTAGGAACCCCCACAATCGAATAGTTATCCCCTATCCTGTGGCTAGAGGATAATTTAATCTAACCGGAATATCGCTTTAATGCTCTAGACTTAGGAGTCACATGTCCACCAAATATGAATATGCAAGATAAGCTTTTTCTTATAATATGTGAAACAAATATGGATATGTAATATGGACCATAATGATTCAGTCCTAGTATAATCCAGTTAGAGATGATCGAAGTTTAAAAAAAATAGGATTCAGATGATTCGCCAAAGTTCTCAAAAAATTTGATTTGTTCTGAATTAATTTGTCACGAATCGCAAAAAATCTGGTATAGCCAGGCCACTCTGCCTAATCATATGCATCCCACTTGGTGGTCCAATCTCAGTGTGAAGGCTTGGAACTTAAACTGCAGGGAGAGTGCATGGAGAGTGTATAGAGAGTGTATCACTATGTGCATTACGTTCTAGTGCACATGCGTTCATAGTTAATCCATTCTGTAGGTACTGTGCTGTCAGTATTACAGGCAGGTGTAATTTATAACTTTCTACATGACTGTGCAGGGCACCATGATTCATAGCTTTTGTTAGCTGTGGAATTATTATGCGTCAGTATTACAGATCAATAAAAGCGTCAGGCCTAAATTATCGCCTTGGATTTAACCGTGCAGTGCAAGATTCAAGTACTGGCCTTATGACAGAGTGGGTAGGGTGGCGGCAGCAGCAGTAGCAGTAACTCTGACAAAAGTAGACCCATGACAGAATGTGGACACTGGAAGCAGCAGCAGTAGTGGCCCCATGACAGAGTGGGGAAGGTGACAGTGACAGTAGTGTCCCCATGACCGAGTGGGGATGGTGGCCGCAGCAGCAACCGTAACAGTGTAGTGCTTCCAAGGGTTCCGCTCAGTCCTTCCGCACCGCATCTCCCGGATCACAGACCCATTCAAGTGAATGGGTCCGTGATCCGTGATCCGTGATGCGGGATGCACACGGCCGGTGCCCGTGTATTGCGCGACCCGCTGTATCCAGGCCGCAATACGACCACGGCCGGCACATGGTTGCGTGCATGAGCCCTTACGCATAGAAAATGGTCTTAATCTATGCCAGCAAGGGAGCTAGTGTAGATTTAGACAGGCAATGGATACGCCAAAGTTATGTAGAGGCTGGCGCATCCACTTAGGCACATCCACTGCCAGCGCAAGGGTCTAAAATGCTGGTCTTAATAAATTACCCCCTTTATACCCACATATGCAAACAGTTACTTTCCAATTCCATCCCATTGAGAGTTTGATCCTATTGTTCCTTATTTATGCTGAGATAAGGCTACTTTCACACTCCGGCCCGCCCCCATTATAGTCCATGGGGCCGGAGTGGATCTCCGGCAGCCTGCGTGAATTAGGGGCAGCACAGATCCGGCAGGCTGTTCATCCGGCGGAACAGCCTGCCAGAGAAGGCTGCCGCTAGTGAAAATCTCATGGGGACCATGAGAACATTGTGAACCAAAGAATTTTGCACCTTGCCAATAGATGGAATGAGACTCCACTACATCAATCACAGATTTGCGAGATAACGGGAGAAGTGCACGAAAACTGTTCACTCCAGGAGGAGACACTTGCACCGCCGGGCGCGCGTTGGAGAAAGAGTCTTTGATACCGGGTCGTTCCGCCGAAATTGCAGGAGAGAGACCACAGAGAAGGCCCCCATTGAATCTGGTAAGACTGTTCCGATTCCTTCTGGTATTTAATATTACATCAAGCGATCGCCTACTGCAACTATTTAGTGGGACGCCGCTACAACATACGCTGGGAGCGGGACTCCGCTCGTACCAGCTTAATCCATACAGAGACTGGATATCGACATACTGACTCTCGATTTTATGATATAGGTGGCTAATACCCTTTCTTTTATACGAATATTAGGGTCGCTTTTAATATCGAGCTCTTTGTATTGAGCTTTTATACATATATCTTTTAGAGTACTACACGATTTAATTTAATATATATTGTATATTGCTTTTAGTAAGGTACGCTATTCTCTGTTAAATAAACTTAACCCCATAACACAAGGTTATTCTATATATTTTATTTTATTTTATATATTTATTAACATTTTAATTAATACTACTAATTCATACAGATACTCAGAGTGTGCCCCTCTACCTTTATACTGTATAGAGTATAGACTATTGAATGACTTGGTGAATCTTATTAGGGGTGTGCACCGCCACAGTTTTCCATTTGCCCTAGTGCGACATTTTTCCACTTTGATCATGTTTTTGAATATGTTTGCAGAATTAACAGCTGCATGGAGTTCATGCAGCTGTAACAGAGGAAAGCCTGCTGTCAGTGACAATTGGGCTCGAATTGAGAAGGCAGATACTTTTTTTTTATGTCCATGCCTTTCCCATCACTGTACACAGTGTCCAATGCGGGTGAGTTATCAAACTGGTGTAAATTAAAACTGGCTTAGTTGCCCGTAGTAACCAGATTCCACCTTTCATTTTCCAAAGGAGCTCTGAGAAATGAAAGATGAATTCTGATTGGTTGCTATGGACAACTAAGCCAGTTTTTCTTTACACCGGTTCTAATAAATCACCCCCAATGAGTGCCGTGTATACAGATAAGGAAGCGGCCGTTTTCCGTTCTTCCGATCTGTCAGAAGAACAGTAAAACACCCCAAGCCGTTTCCGTCTGAGATCCGTTATTTTAGATTAAAATACTTTGCGTGAATAACGGATCGCCTCTAAAAATAACGGATCTCAGACATAAATAGTTAAAACAGATGCAAAAGGTGCATAACTGAAAATAATGGATGCTTAACCACTTCATTACCGGAGTATTTATCCCCCTCCTTAACAGGACAGTTTTTCAGTTGTAGCAATGCGTCTATCTAACTGCAAATAACTGATTAATTTTTGAGCCAGCCTACATTTATTTGATATTTTTCTCAGGACACCTTAGACCTTTCTTTTGTGCCATTAGATGATGTATTTATTTATAATATTTAAAAAAATTAAGGAAAAATTTTTTTTCTAACTATTACAAAAGGGTTAAAGACAAGACATCTCTAAAACCATTACCGCACTATTGTACTCTGAAAATAAGCGCTATTTATATAATTTATCTACTGGCTGGGCCCACCGCAAGACTTCAGCGCATTTTGGAACGCATTTTGGATTTTGGCGGCCTATTTTTCAATTGCTGGTTCTATAGCACTGTACTGCAAGAAAAATTTTGTACAGCGCCAAAACTCTACAAGGCCCTTGAAAGTGAATTTTTTTATATTATTCTCCCATTTATTCATCTTGGGGAAATTTGGACATTTTAAGTTTTTTTGTTTTTTTTTACATTTTAACGTGCATTTGCATATTTTACGCAGAAAAAAAACACCTGCTATATGAAATATAGCTAAAACAAATACCTAGATTTTTAATATAAACAAATGTGTGTATGTTTGTATATTTTACACATACAGATTCTACTATACTTTTGCTAAAACAAATAAATATAATAAATATATAATTTAATTTTTTATGAATATAAAAGGGGCGGGACGTTTGTATGGGTGTGTACGTAGTATAATTACTATTGCTAATACTAGTAACTATTGCTATATCTTTTTTTTTATGTTTTTTATTATTATTATTTTTTTTTACTTTTACTCAAGGCAGGAGGAGGTTAAGTCCCAACCTGCTGACATTTAATTTTAAAGCCAGTAGGTGGCGCTCTTACATAAGAAAAAAAAACTCCTTCCCGGCTTTCAACTTCCTCAATATAAGGGCTCATTCACACGGCCATAGGTATGCCGTTCTGTGCATTGGGGACAGCAATTTGTCTTCTACCAAGTTTCTTCTCCCTTTATCTCTAGGAGAGAACTGCAAATCATCAGCATATTGGCGAGGGTTCAGGAGATTATGAATAACCATGACTCTTCTCAAGTAGATTTGACCTGTGCTGCAATGATTATGATGCTGGTACTCGGCAACCATTTACTTTTAGTTCATGAGTGACACACCGCTGAAATCAGCATTTCTATCACTACTTTATGCTGCCCTCAGACAGGTTCCCTTTAAATTCCTCTTTTGTAATTAAATGTCTTTATTTTGCTTCTAGAAGCACAGGACACAGTTAGTCATGTAAAGCAATGAATAGGAGTTCTGTAAACTTTGGATTTGTCTTTCTCAATAAATATAAAACATATAGTCCAAAATGTATCACTAACATGGAGTACGATGTGTCACAAAAAATATTCTCAGAACTTGGATAGGTAGGTGAATAGGGAGGTCACTGGTGACAGATTCTGTCAGGATTCGCGGGCGTAGATTCGGGAGGGGAGCCTGCAGGGTCACACTGGACCTGCCTTTATCAGAACTCCTTCCTGAAACTACTCAATTTTAGCTGCCGCCACTAGTCATTTCTGGCTGACGAGACTACTTTGCATGAAATAACACCTAAGTACATGCTACAACTGCTAGCATTCACAGGGTTAATAACTAGGTAATGCTTCTTCTAAGGTCATGGAATCATTAAAACACAAGAAGGCTCTTATTAAAGTGAAGTTTTAATATAAAAAAAGGACAGTGCGTACAAACAATGGGGTTATCATAGAAAATATAACATAAAATATACAGACATATGCATACAGTGCAAAATAACAGTTTGTAAAATAAAAGGGATGAAAGCAGAACTTAATATGTTACTCGACGGTTAAGTCAAGTGGCCTGGGGAAGCAGAAATATTGGTCAGTCCATCAGCCTGCATGTGTTAGAAAGGGTCAGTATCATCCACCCCATCACCCCCCCCCCCCTATCTGTGATGTCACAGGAGGCCAAAGAATATGGTAATGAACTTTTATGACAGTTTTTACAACTACTTGCTGGAAACCAAGTCTGCCTCAAAATCTTTGTATGGAAATATCTTTTTGGTAATTCACTTTAGCAATTTCATATTACCTCCATCCACTCCTTCCGAATTTGCTGCACACATGCGTACCAAACATAGCGGTGGTATTGGCAGGATGAATGGAGTTATCTTCTTGCTTCCTGGTACTGAGCTGAGATTGGTTTTAACCCCTTAGTGCAATTTGACATGTATACTTGTCATGCACTGCTATTTGGCGCTCCATGATGAGTATACACATCATGGCATTAAACTGTCACAATGTCTGCAGACATGGTGACAGTGCTGAGACCCTAGCTGTTATACACAGCCAGGGATCTCAGCTAACTGGCAGGAGACCAATAAGGGAGGTCCCGGGCCAGTGATTGCTCTGATTGGCTAGTCTGTACAGTCTGTTTCTTCACTTTGTACAGATTTAAACCTAAAACTACTCTGATTCATATCCTCTTCGTGTACTCTGAGTCTGGCTTCCATAATCTTAACTTCTTTCTGCCTTTCCAGATTTTTCTATTTCAGCTTCCATTGGATAGAGTTGTGCATCCTTTTCAGCTATCAGTTGGCGCTGCACCTCGATTTCAGATTCCATCTTAATTTCTGCTCTCTTGTCAACAAGTTGTTCAGCTAATTCTTTTCTTTTGGCTGAAGTACTTGATATGTGTCTGGCACGTCTGCTAGCGAAGGAAGTCCCACTTGAGATTATGGTTCCACCTAAGGACTTAGCATAGTCTCATAGAAAGCTCGTTCATTCTCCTTCTTGCTTTAACTTCATTATAGTTTGCTGCAGATGATAGTTCTCTCATGAGCTTTACTAAATCTTTAGTCACCGCAGTACATGTGTCAAATGTTCCTTACAATATCCTGGGAAGGTGTTGTAAACGACCACAGTTTGACATATGCTGCCATAAGCTCCAATTCAGATTCTTCTACTGTCTCTTTGTTAAAGATGCCCTCAATCGGGGCTGATTATGTTTGCTCTACTGCTCCAAATCAGTGGTAAGCCAAGGCTTTTACATGCACGGAGAAAATAACAGTGACACACATTGGGGTCAAAGTAATTTCTAATTTATTACAGGAAGTACAGCAGTTTATATAGACATCAGAGGGGCATTCCCTCTGAGGCATGTGGCATGGTTACATTGGCTGGAATATGAAAATATGAAAAGAGATAACACTTGGCATCTGCGCAGTGTGCATTGTTTTATTAACTCTGGTATGTAAACATCTAGCTATGGAAGCCATCTTGTAATGGACTCTGTGCTAACAGCAGAAAAGCATATAAGACGTAGCAAGGAGGCATGGTCTCTTTGGTAGGATGGAACCTTTGTGCTCTGAAGGAGAAAAGATGTCTGAGAGCTGGAGTACATGGGAGCTTTCTTAGCTGAATCAAAGAATGATGTCCACATCTCTATCAGTCCCCCACTTGGACCTCATTCTTTCCCTAATGAAAGCCTAGCACATCTGCCCCAATGCCTTGGCATCCTCTTCTCTAGCTTCTGCAACAACCTATCCCTTGTGGATAACCTCCCACGACACTGGGTTTTATGGACATAGGGGTCAGATGTCTGTCCCTATGGTAGATGATCTCCAGGTGGCGTTATAAGCGAGGGGGGACCAACAGATCGAAGTAGACCTTGTCTCCCATCCTCATCAAGCTCTTGCATGATCATCTCCGGGGTAGCCTTAGCTATGACTTTTTACAAAAACCACCTAATGCAGGGGATGACACAATGCACATAGCAGAATTAATGATATGTTCAGAAATAGGAAGTAAGCACTTTTAGGGCATTCATGATCTGGCTATTAATTATTGTGGACATAAGAACTATTAACACTAACTATCTTCGAGCAATATTGTCAATGGATCACTGGGCTAGAACTATCGGACCGTAACAACTTTGTTTTTCCTTTTCACAACTTTTTTACGGTCCAGAAACCTATTTGTACGGTCTCGATTAGGATCCATATGGTTTGAGTCAGGATCTCAGCAGTCACACAAGGGGGGAAAAAAAACATCATCCTTTCAAGTCTCCAGACTCAACACTTTCTTGAAATGACTCGAATGAAGCTTTCCTTTGACCTTCACTGATGTGCTTGTGGTCAACAACACTTTGAATGGACCATCAAATGGTTTGAGGACTTATCTGAACTGTCCTTTTACCACCACCCATCTCCAGACACAAGTGGGTGGGTTCCTGGTACTTTAGCAAAAACTCAAGAATATATTCTAGTCAAATGCTTGTGCAAACTGATCATATAATCTGTCAGACAACCATGTTGCATCTTGTGCCACTGTGGGAAATACAATTCTGTCCTAGGGACTGACCTACTAAGGACCTTATAGGGACTAAGGCCTGTCTTACGGTTAGGCGTATACCTTACTAAAAAGAGGGCTACCAGTAGGCACTCTGTTCATGGCTTTTTTAATCTTTTACCTTTAGTGTCCCGTTCAGTTCCTTTTTGTCCTACCCTACTGCTGCTTTGTGGATGGTATGAAGCACGTAAGGCCTGCTCTACACCCAAAACCTTCATCTCCTGCATCACTTCACCTGTAAAGTGAACACCTCTGTTGTTTTCAATGGTCTCAAGCACGGGGCATTGTTGCTGGCCATGCAGTTGGTTGAGGATAGCTGAGGCATGGCCATTGACTTCTGTACAATACAATCTAAATGTAATAATCTAATAGGCACAAAATTGTCAGGCTTGGGCATGAAAGGCATCTACCCCCTCATCTGTAAGGTAGAAGGGACTAAAAACAGACAATCATAAAGAGGCTGCATCAAAGGTGCATGTCCAAGGTCTGCAATAAGAATCAGGGCCTAAAAATGTCCTCAGTGCATTCATGTTTCTGGGCAAAGGGATGTCTTTTCCTCTCCCTTGCAGCCACGATCAGCTAAAAGGACAGGAGTGACATGGCTGGATTATACATACTAGGTGAGTTCTAGGCTCCCTGCTGCAGCACCCCCCAGGTCACTGTTTACCCTCATATGTGAAGACAAACAAATACCAACTGTCTGGATGTAGTATTGCTGAAAAGAAAACATTTGCCAAATCAATCACAGTGGAGTGGGTAGAGGTAACGGGAACCTGAGCCAACAAGGTGTGTGGGTTGGGGTGTTAAAACTTTTGGCTTCATTGACGGCACGTAGCTCAGGTACCATCCGATACTAGGTGGGTTTGTTCTCACTTTTCTTTCTCACAGGGTACAAAAGAAGGGGATACAATCTCTTTTTTTTTTTTTTTTTTAGTCTCAGACTATTTGAGATATGTCATCTGACTGTGCCATACTCAAGAGATACTTCCAGGGAAGTGCACCAGTTTTCATTTCCACTTCCACTGGAGGAACTGGGAGCTTGCCAAAATCCATGGGTTGCTTAGCCCACAGATGTCTCAGCATTCCTGCAAGTAGGCCTTCCTTCTTATCTTCTGGGAGTACTAACACAAACATGGACCAGGGAGTTTTATCACTAATGGGCAATAAACAAAGTTCCTGGTCATTGAGGTCACCTGTGAGTTTCACAGCACCATCCTTCTGATATGAGATGCTGACATGTACTTTTGTAAACAAGTCTGCACATAGGAGGCAACAGGGGACGTTACCACTGACCAGCAACTGGGCAAGCAATTCTTGGGTAAGGGCAAATCTAACACGGATGGGTTCTGTTAAAAGGGGAGTGTACTTGGATAGAAGTGGATGGGAAAATATTCCCATCCACTTCTATCCAATGACTGGTGTCTTTAGAGATTAAGTCAAGGGAGGATATATACATCTTTACTGCTCCAGTATCAATAAAAACGGGACTACTTCTTTATCACCCAGAGTGAGCAATATCATTGGGGCTGGACTTGGATCTGCTAAAACGTTTAAATGTACAGCAGATACAGGAGATACTGAATTGCCTGTTTCCTAATCTTGGTCTAACTTTCCCCCCTCATCTGTGTCATCCTTATGACAAAAAACATGGGTGTCTGTGGGGATGGACAGTGATCCAGGCATAGTCAACACAGAATACAATCCTCTCAGGTGGTGCGGACGAGGAGTACCACACACAGCACAACTCTCTCTCCCATCTGGGTTATAGGTCCCACAGACCCCGCAGGTCCATCTCTCAGGACCATTATAGGGCGGCAGACTTACTTTTTTCTTTTCTCTGTTGAGGAGGTGGTTTAACCATATCATGATAACACTCATAACGATACTTTCCACTTTCTCTGTCTTTCTACACCTCCACTTTGCACTTTCTTCACTACTCACAGACTTCTACCTGTCCTGTGAGCTTGTTATCTTTCAGCACCCTTTATTTTCCCTACATGCTTTTTTTCTCACTACTCTGCATTCAGTTTACCATCGGAGATCAGGGGGGCATGTCTACACCTTTCATTAGCTCGCTGATGTGTTTTTTTTCTTTTCTTTTTTTTTCACTGCCTGTCTATATTCTTTACTACTTCTGCAGCAGCTTATCTCAAGGGCAGCATTCTTTGGCAACATATAAAAGACAGAAAGAACAGAATCTGTCCCGGCTTAAAGCTACAGTTTACCACGGTTGGGACCATCTCCATTACAATCCCCTCCTTTTGCGATTCTAGCAACTGGGCAGGAGGGGGGCTTCACTTAGCTTTACTTGAAAAACAAAAAACATGTAAGTTAAGGAATTTCATCAGAATAAAACAATTAAACAATACTACTGGTCATAACTAATCATAGGTATATGTGTATCCTTCACTCACTGACTCAAGTTAGTACTCCTTGTGGTGCTACTTGGGCTGCTGGTATTTATGCATATCGTTTTGTGCACAGTAGCCGTATCAGGAAAAATATCAGTAACTAAGATGGTCGCTGAGCAGGGAAATTCCCTCAGTTAAAATGGCCGCCGTGCCAGAAGTTGCAGAAGTTAAGATGGCTGCCAGACTGGACTCAGGATTAGTTAAGATGGCCACCAGAGCGGAAATCAAGACGTAGGGGGTGCCATCTCGTGTGATAACCAGATACAAAGAGGTGGGCCTAGGGCATGGTTTTGGCACTTACATACTTAACAGGTCCACCCCTCTGGACTGGAGGGGTCTGGTGATTTGGTGGGGGATGTGCCTGCGGATATGTCTGTGTCTGACTTCGATGGCAGCAAACTTGGCTGCATGACATCCTCTATCAGTCAGTTTTCTAGTTGGCAACACACAAGGTCAGATTCCCGGTCCACACAGATATAATATTCAATGTTTAACAGACATATAGAACACTTTCTCATACTTTTACAAACACAAGTCTTTGAACTTATTAACAAATAACATACGATTAACATACACACACGCTCAGTACCTCACATACAGTACATGGACTTTTGATTACTCTTCGGCTGGCAGACAGCATTCTTGCTACCACACACTCCAATGTCATGACACCCCTGCACAGCTATACAGCTCCTGATTTCTCCCTCTGCTCTCCCTCTGGACTCATCCATATTCACCGGGCAACAGAGACACGCAGGGCACTCAGATACACGGATAGACAAGATATAATACTTCCTCAGCTCTGCACTGCAACATCACTAAACTTTCCACAATGCTTCACATGCTTACTACTTGAATTTACATTAATTTACTCATTTGAACACAACCAAGACAGAAGCAGGCACCTCCTTTGTCTAGTCGTCCCCAGGATTTGGGTCTGGCTCAAAGGCACTTCAACATTCCAATTCCTATCTTCTTCTTACTCCCAAACAGGCTCACTCCTGCGCAGGTTATTAACCGTTTCTTCCCTGGCTACCACATCTGGTCAGCCAGTCCAGGACCAATCCTACACCACCCCAGGTAGATGGTCCTGCCGGGACTCCCAGGGGCTAAACCCTCTGCTCCTGCTGTGGTGCTGGCACAGAAAGTTTTGTAATCCCCTGCTTTTTGTCCCGTCAGGGCTACCAGGAGTTACTCCCTCTATGTCTAAGGCATGTAACCCCCGGATAAAGCTCAAGCCCCATACCGGAGCACCAGAGGTACACCTTATATCTTGACCGATAGGTTCCAGTAGCCCCAGAACCAGCTCCGTCCAGGAGCAGAGCACCAGGGCTACACCCTCTATCTTGACCGATAGACAGGTTCCAGCAGCCCCTGATCCAGCTCTGCTCCCCCTGCTGCGGGGAAACCTCTTGCTCTGCTTAACCGTTAACTGTGAAGGGGCCTGACACAAACTACACAGACAAACACACACAGTAGAGCAAACTCAACCTTTCCTTTTAGCATTCTAGGAAGCTCAGGATTTACTGTCAACCAAAGTTGCTACTATCCACAATGTAACATCAAAAGCAGAACAGGTTACCACAGCACAGCGGAGTACAGCATGAGGCAGGTGAGATAATCAAAATTTTCTCACCTTGTCTGAGGCTGCAGTCCTCGTCCTCCAGCATTGTCCACCGTGCTCTGGGAACCCCCAAACTTCGGCTACTGACGCAACTTTGGGCGCCAACTGTTAAAGATGCCCTCGGGGCTGATTATGTTTGCTCTACTGCTCCAAATCAGTGGTAAGCCAAGGCTTTTACATGCACGAAGAAAATAACAGTGACACACATTGGGGTCAAAGTAATTTCTAATTTATTGCAGGAAGTACAGCAGTTTCTATAGACATCAGAGAGGCATTCCCTCTGAGGCATGTGGCATGCTTACATTGGCTGAAATAGAAAAATATGAAAAGAGATAACACTTGGCATTTGCGCAGTGTGCATTGTTTTACTAACTCTGGTATGTAAACATCTAGCTATGGTGGCATCTTGTAATGGACTCTGTGCTAACAGCAGAAAAGCATATATGACGTAGCAAGGAGGTGTGGTCTCTTTGGTAGGATGGAACCTTCGTGCTCTGAAAGGAGATAAGATGTTGTCTGAGAGCTGGAGTACATGGGAGCTTTCTTAGCTGAATCAAAGAAAGCTGTCCACATCTCTATCACCATGTCACTCAAGTTACTTTTTATTCTTTCTTGTTTTAGCTTACCACGAATGCCTCTAATGTATAATTTCCACTTATTATACATTCGGGTGAACTTTTTCTCTTTTAATGCTGCTTCTTGGTCCATACTTTCCAGCATCTTTGGAGTCGGTTTTCTGGCAAGTGATGAACGTCTTAGTTCATTTGCTTGGGCTATATTTATTTGCGGCAAGACTAATGCTGCATCTGACTCTTCTACTTCAGACAGGTTCCCTTGCTCTTCACCGTCTATCCTATCTATCTTTGTATCCTCTAACAGTGGCATGGTAATACTAGGATCAGACATTTTACTTTAAATGCTATAAAATCACTTTAAATGCAATACTGACAAATGCAGAAATAAATGACTCACTTTAATGCAATAGCAATAAATGCAGGCAATAAATGACTTTCACTTTAAATACTTTAGAGTCTGTGTACTACAACTGTCCTTTGTTTTACTTTGTAGTATTTTATTCCTGAACATGAAAATGTCTTTTTATGCCAAAGCCTATATGCAATGATAAGTAATAAAAAGGAAAGCTCTGACCTTATTCTGAAGAGCAGGATACTGTGATCTGCAAATTGCTGGAACAAATGTCAGTCTTAAAGGAGACTTGTCTTTTCTTGATGTGATGCGATGCTTGCACTAACCTGTGATGCTCTATGCTGACTTGCGATGCTCTGTTGCAGGCTTTGGGCCTAGTGGCCGGAAATTAGCTGGTTGCAACACGTGGCCTCTTCATAGATAGCGGTGCAGGCACTCTAGCTCTGGACTTTGGCCTCCCATCATGCGTCTCTTTCTCTCTCTAGTGATCGCAGGAAAGTTGGTGCTCTTTCTTTATTTTGCCTTTGCCGTTCTGCCACTTTAAGGGTCCTCTGCAGTTTGACTAATACACACGCTCTATGGCCTCTATGGTAGCTCCGCTGAGGTGTCTTTGCTTGCTCACTCAGGGTACAGTTGCTGCGTGGCGGTATATGCTGGCGCTCCGCTGCTCTAATGCGCTCTTTACTGTGCAAGTTGAGGAGCGCTATTGCTTCGTCCTCTAAGGGTAATAGTTCCAATGTTGCAGGCGCAGCACAATGAAGTGCCTTATGCACTGTGGCATTAGAAGAATTTTGATATCTTTGACTTAGTCTAACCAGACTGTCTATTGCACTGTAATTCCTCTTATTCCATTCTATGGAAGCAGTAGGTTTACCGAGCACACCAAATGCTTGAAATAACTACTTTATTAACTTCAACTTTAGTTCATATATAACTCTGCTGCCTCCGCAGCAGACAGTCCATGTACAAAACACGTGTGGAATAAAGTATCACAAAATGGCGGTTCAACCGTCAATTCAACATAAAATAGTGGATATATTTCTCTCTTCGGTATCTGTACTTTCACTTTAAGTTATTTAAGCACTTTATGATCTCTGTGAGAGGTATATCTGAGGCTTAACCAATAGTTTTACTTGCGCTATATGATCCGGTATAAGCAGTTCGCAGACTGTACGTAGTTTGCGTAGTTTCGTCGCAATTTGGAAATTGCTATTTGGTCTATTCATTTGCTTATTGCATATTGTTCATTTGCTTATTGCATATTGTTCATTTTGTGGAACCATTTTAGCCTCTTTGCTTCCATAAAACTAAACTCTCAGTGGAGTGAATGTCTGTTCAGCTTCTCTCCTCTGGTGTAATGAATTCTAGCACCTCCTGCTAGGGGAATTTCCCAGACAGGTTGAGTGTTGTACAGGCTGGCTGTAATTGGCCAAGACTTCTGCTCAATGTGAGGCTGGCTGTAATTGGTTAAGACTCCTGCTCAATAACAACAGTTTAACTCTATGCTTTCTGTTAATAATTGTGCTGTGTAATTGAGCTTACCTTACAGTCATTATTGAATCTTAAAGGCATATTATATTTTCGGATTCTGTGAACACAATATACAACTGTTACATGACATCCAAAAACATGAAGTCACAGTAAATTACTCTGCTTTTGTCTTTAACATGTAAACATATGAACTATATTAAGGTTATTAGCAGGTCTAGCTGTATAAACATTAAAGCCATATTAGCAACCTAGGACAGGTCTTAGCTGGCCAGCTACACAGTTTGACTGGTAGTTTAAACCTTGCTCTCCTATGTAAATGATCTCCTGTATATTACAGGATTGCATTATCACCTGTCAAATCCCTCCTGTCAGTGTCACGACTGTGACTGATCCAGACAGGTCTGGGAGGAGAAGGTCGCAGCGACTTGCTACTTGCGATAGCTTGTGAGTTTGCTCCGTGGTTCAGGGTATGTCATCCGGGTTTTGCCTTGTGAACCTTTTTGTCCTGACTGGGAGTTTGTAGGCATCCTTCTCAGGTGAGTCCTGTCTGCCACTCCCAGCTACTATATTAGTTTCAGTTTCACTTGCAGTCATTGCCAGATATAGTCCTTACTTCCAGTGCTATTCTGACCTTTGAAGGAGATCGTTTCACAGTATATCTGGCCTTAAAAAAAAAAAAAGGCCAGATTTGCTGTTTTGCTTTGTATTTTTCTGTTCCACTAAGGATCCGGTTACGGTTTTGGCGAAACAGTTACAGGGGTTATCCCTTGAAGTGGCAGGATTAAAAGCTACAGTACTGCAGCAGCAGCAGCAATCCTTGGGTTCCACCGTTGCTACGGGAAACCAAGGTACTCCTGAGCCAAAAGTGGCTTTACCTGATAGGTTCTCAGGAGGGAGAGACCAATTTGTAACCTTCAGAAAATTGTAAATTGTTCTTCAGGTTACGCCCTAGATCCTCCGGCGGTGAGGAACAACGGGTGGGCATTGTAATTTCTCTCCTGCAAGGAGATCCGCAGGCTTGGGCTTTCTCCTTACCATCAGACTCTCCGGCCTTATCGATCAGTGGAAGAGTTTTTTGAAGCCCTGGGTCTCGTATATGATGACCCGGACAGTAGTCTAAGCTACATAGACTTCGGCAAGAGAACCGGTCTGCTGAACTATATTGTTCCGAATTCCATAGGTGGGCTACTGATACATTATGGAACGACTCGGCCCTTAGGAGTCAGTTCTGCCAGGGGTTGTCTGAAAAATTAAAAGACACGCTGGCGGTATACGAGATCCCTGGGTCTCTTGAGGCGGCTATGTCTCTGTCCATAAGAATCGATAGACGACTCAGGGAGAGACTATTAAATTCTACAGAGGCCTCTATAGGGCAGGAATCGGTTTGTTATGAACCAGTCGAACCAATGCGAATAGGGGGCGCCACTAGACGGGTGAATCCTCCTAAGGTCCGCCGTAGGTCAGAGGTTTGTTTTTGTTGTGGGGGGAGGGGTCATTTTGTAAAGGTATGTCCCTCAGTACCCAAGAGACCACAAACAAAGGTGCCGCCGGAAAACTAGAGTCCCCAGATTGTGCGGAGGATAACAGTCTGGGCGTATTCGTTTCCTCCATACGCATGTCTCAGTTTTTGTTGTCCGCTACCGTTGTGGTGGGCAATAAGACTGAGATCTGTTCCGTCTTTTTGGACAGTGGGGCAGGGGTCAACTTGGTGGATTCACGGTTTGCTCAGGCTCTGGGTTTTACTCCGGAACCGGTACGCAGAACTATTCCTGTTTTTGCCATCGACTCCTCCCCTCTTACTCAGAGAGAAGTTAACTCAGATCATCCATAATATCCATCTGCAAGTAGGGGACCTCCATAAAGAGCATATCTCTTGTTATATCCTGAACGGTCTTCCGGCTCCTACGGTATTGGGGCTTCCCTGGCTGGTGACTCACAATCCAGTGGTGAATTGGCAGGCCGGGGAGATTGTGGAGTAGAGTGAACATTGTAAGGACAACTACTTGAGTAGTAGGTGCTCAACACGCTCTGTAACATCTCTACATGCCTTTCTGTCAGATTTTATGGATGTGTTCTCTGAGAAGGGTTGTCAGGGGTTACCACCTCATCGTCCATATGATTGCCCGATTAATCTATTACCTGGGGCAAAACTACCTAAAACCCGGTTATACAATCTATCCGGCCCTGGGAGGAAGGCTATGCAAGATTATATTTCGGAGAGTTTGGCTAAGGGACACATCAGACCCTCTTCTTTACCCGTGGCTGCAGGGTTCTTTTTCGTTAAAAAGAAAGATGGGGGCCTGCGTCCTTGCCTGGACTTCCGGGAAATAAACCGGATAACTATCCGTGATCCCTATCCAAAGAGGGGGATGAGTGGAAGACGGCTTTTAATACTCCGGAAGGGCATTATGAAAATCTGGTCATGCCATTTGGTCTTACTAATGCGCCTGCGGTGTTCCAACATTTTGTCAACAATATTTTTAGTCACCTTACCGGGAAATTTGTTGTGATACATTGATGACATCCTGGTCTATTCTCCAGATCTGGATACACATAAGATCCATGTCAGACAAGTGCTGCAGATATTAAGGGCCAACAAATTGTTTGCTAAATTAGAGAAATGTGTGTTCGCCGTGAAAGAACTGCCATTTCTGGGGTATGTGTTGTCAGACTCAGGTTTCCGCATGGATCCAGAGAAAGTCCGGGCAATTATGGACTGGGATCTGCCTGAGAACCTGAAGGCATTGCAACGCTTCCTTGGGTTTGCCAATTTTTATGGAAAGTTTATAAAGAACTATTCCTTGGTTGTCAAACCACTGACGGACATGACCCGAAAGGGATCCAATTTTTCCAAATGGTCACATGCAGCCAAAACTGCCTTTACATCTCTGAAGGAGAGATTCACCTCGGCCCCTATTCTCGTACAGCCAGATGTCTCGCTTCCTGTTATTGTAGAGGTTGACGCATCAGAGGTACTATCTCAGGGCCCGTCCCCTGGTGAATGGCGTCCGTGTGCTTTCTTTTCGAAAAAATTGTCTACTGCAGAAAGGAACTATGATATTGGCAACAGGGAACTTTTGGTTATTAAGTTGGCCTTAGAGGAGTGGCGTCAATTTTTTGGAGGTGGCGGTTCATCCCGTCACGGTGATTACTGATCACAAAAACTTATTATATCTGGAGTCTGCTAAACGTCTCACCCCTAGACAGGCTCAGTGGTCGTTATTTTTTTACTAGGTTTAATTTTGTAATAACCCGGGGGCAAAAAATACTAAGGCGGATGCATTGTCTCGAAATTTTCCTGGAGGGGGTGATGTTGATGTACCAGAGCCTATTTTGCAAAAGGGGGTGGTGGTCTCTGCATTACATTTAGGTTTAGAGGGGAGGATGTTGGAAGCGCAGGGGGACGCCCCGGCCTCCTGCCCCTCGGGTTAACTGTTTGTGCCAGAAAATTTATGCCTGGCGATACTAAAAGAACACCATAACTCCACACTGGCAGGACACCCAGGTAGTAAGGCAACCTCTGAATTAGTGTCTCGTCGGTTCTGGTGGCCTAAGTGGCGCCAGGAGGTGTTGAATTTTGTGTCTGCATGTGCTACCTGTGCTCGTTCTAAGGTGGAACATACTCGTCCGGCAGGGCGTCTTTTACCTCTGGCCATCCCCAACAGGCCTTGGACGCACCTATCAATGGATTTCATTACGGATCTACTAGTATCAGCGGGGAAGACTATTATTCTTGTAGTTGTTGACAGATTCAGTAAAATGGTGCACTTTATTGCTCTTACCGCATTGCCTAATGCTAACACACTGGCTCAGGTTTTTATTGACCACATCGTGAAGCTTCACGGGGTCCCTTCCGATATTGTTTTGGATCATGGTACCCAATTTGTTTCTAAATTTTGGAAAGCTTTTTGTTCTCGTTTAGGGGTTCATCTGTCGTTTTCTTTATCTTTCCATCCACAGTCCAACGGTCAGACTGAACGTACCAATCAAAACCTAGAGACGTATTTGAGATACTTTGTTTCCGAAAATCAGGAGGAATGGTCATCTTATTTACCGTTAGCCGAGTTTGCCATTAATAATCGTTGTCAAGAATCCACCGATAAGTCACCTTTTTTTGGTGCGTATGGTTTCCATCCTCAGTTTTGTACGTTTAGTGAGGGGGGGCCGTCTGGGATTCCAGAGGAGGAACGATTTGCGTCTTCACTTTCATCAGTGTGGCAGAGTGTGCAAGAAAGTTTGAAGAGAATTGGTGGTAGATACAAACGTGTGGCTGATAAGAAGCGCTCGGAAGGTCCGGACCTTGGGGTGAATGACTTGGTGTGGTTGTCTACCAGAAATATCAAGTTGAAAGTTCCCTCGTGGAAATTAGGTCCGAGATTTATTGGTCCTTATAGGGTAATTAAGATCATTAACCCGGTGGCTTTTCGTCTGGAGCTACCTCAGACTCTAAGGATCCATAATGTCTTCCACAGATCTCTGCTTAAGAGATATGTAGAACCTCCTGAACCATTGCCACTACCGCCTCCACCGGTGGTTGATGATGGCAGTCTTGAGTTTCAGGTAGAAAAGATTGTTGATTCACGATATGTTCGCCGCTCTATTCAGTACCTGGTGCACTGGAGAGGTTATGGTTCTGAAGAGAGAATGTGGGTGCCAGCATCAGTGATAAAGGCGGACAGACTCATTCAGGCTTTTCATAGGTCCCATCCGGAGAGGCCTGGTCTTAAAGGGGCCGGTGGCCCCTCGTAAAAAGGGGGTACTGTCACGACTGTGACTGATACAGACAGGTCTGGGAGGAGAAGGTCGCAGCGACTTGCTACTCGCGATAGCTTGTGAGTTTGCTCCGTGGTTCAGGGTATGTCATCCGGGTTTTGCCTTGTGAACCTTTTTGTCCTGACTGGGAGTTTGTAGGCATCCTTCTCAGGTGAGTCCTGTCTGCCACTCCCAGCTACTATATTAGTTTCAGTTTCACTTGCAGTCATTGCCAGATATAGTCCTTACTTCCAGTGCTATTCTGACCTTTGAAGGAGATCGTTTGACGGTATTGCTGTGGAGCTCTTGTCTGGCGTGGACTGTCGTTATTGGGATCATCTTCTCTGCTCGTGACTGGATAAGTCTATCTCTGCTGGAGATTGTTTGTTTGTGGCTGTCTTCCCCTGTTGTTCTCCTAGACATGAGTGATGGTGACTAGTGCTCCCATCTGCCTTTCCCCAGTCTAGTCTTCTTAAGGTGACTGAGGGTTTAGGCATACTGCTCGCCGTACGGGTTCACACCCCGTCTAGAGTATCAGGGCAGACAGGTGCCAGCTTAGGGTTAGTCAGGGGTAGCCGTTCTATTTCCCATCCGTAGATAAGGGTCCCCCTTCCCCTCCGTCTGGTGCGACACAACTGCTGCTAGGATTGCGGTCGTGACAGTCAGCTTTCAGACCCCCTCCCCACCAAGCTCCTCTCTTCTTGTTGCTTCAGTGTGTCCCCTCATGTATAGAGATCTGTTGAACACATACTTTCTGTGTACAATATGTATAAATATTAGTGATGAGCGAGCACCAAAGTATTCAGGTGTTCGGATGTTCGGATATATATATATTTCACAGGAAAAATTGTTAGGAAACATTCTTTCCTGTATATTTAATTGTATATAAAGTGCGTGTGCTGCCAAAAATTACAAGCAAGAGGCACTCCAAAACTGCCTGTATATCACATAAAGAAGGGCCTCATTCACATTGTGGTACAATTGTTCAGGTAGTGGGACTCTTACACTCATAAAGCCTATGCACTAAGTGAAAGGGCTGCCAAAAATTACAAGGAACTGACACTACAATACACCCATTATTACACACAAAGCAGGGCATCATACACACCCTTGAAAAATTATGATTGGTAGCCTTGTTCATTTTTATTTGAGTCAACATGTCAGCATTGTCAGTGGACAAGCGAATACGCTTATCAGTTATAATAACCGGCACTACAATACACCCTTTATTACACACAAAGGAGGGCATCATACAAGATTCAACCATATAGACTACAGTAGACTGAGTATATTATAAACAATACATTGAAATTGCCTTTATGTTCATCATCATCTGAGCTCTCCTCTGGTGCAGTGGAGAAGTCAGGGGCAATCCAGGCCTTGTTCATTTTTATTTGAGTCAACATGTCAGCATTGTCTGTGGACAAGCGGATACGCTTATCAGTTATAATAACCGGCATTACAATACACCCTTTATTACACACAAAGGAGGGCATCATACACACCCTTGAAAAATTATGATTGGTGGCCTGCTGGTGACCCTTAAAAACATTACGGGCGAGGGCGTGCTGCTGAGCTGACCCTCTAAAACATTAGGGGCGAGGCGCTGCTGGTGAGCTGACCCTGTAAAACATTATGGTTGAGGACCTGCTGCTGAGCTGATCCTCTAAAACATTAGGGGGGCGAGGGGCTGCTGGTGAGCTGACCCTCTAAGCTCAGAAGCAGGCCCTCAACCATAATGTTTAAGAGGGTCAGCTCACCAGCAGGCCCTTACCTATAATGTTTAGAGGGTCAGCTCACCAGCAGGCCCTCAACCATAATGTTTTACAGGGTCAGCTCATCAGCAGGCTCTCAACCATAGTGTTTTACAGGGTAAGCTCAGAAGCAGGCACTCAACCATAATGTTTTACCCTGTAAAACACTATGGTTGAGAGCCTGCTGATGAGCTGACCCTGTAAAACATTATGGTTGAGGGCCTGCTGGTGAGCTGACCCTCTAAACATTATAGGTAAGGGCCTGCTGGTGAGCTGACCCTCTTAAACATTATGGTTGAGGGCCTGCTGGTGAGCTGACCCTCTAAAACATTATAGGTGAGGGCCTGCTGGTGAGCTGACCCTCTAAAATATTATTGTTGACGGCCTGCTGGTGAGCTAACCCTCTTTAAAAATTATAGTAGAGGGAATATATACAATCTGGATAAGAAGGAGGAGGAGGAGGAGGAGGAGGAGAACACAAAATTTAACCAGATACACTTTTTTGTGGTAGAAAAGGTGCATGGGAATACACTACAGTAGACTGAGTACATTATAAGTAAAACATTGAAATTGCCTTTATGTTTATCATCATCTCAGCTCTCCTCTGGTGGAGTTGAAAAGTCAGGGGCAATCCAGGCCTTGTTCATTTTTATTGAGTCAACATGTCAGCATTGTCTGTGGACAAGCAGATACGCTTATCAGTTATAATGCCACCAGCAGCACTAAATACACGCTCAGACAAAATGCTGGCAGCAGGGCAGGCCAGCACCTCCAAGATGTAGAGCGCAAGTTTGTGCCACGTGTCCAGCTTGGACATCCAGTAATTATAAGGCACTGAAGAATCATTTAGGATGCTAACACGGTCTGCTATGTATTCCTTCACCATCTTCCAAAACTTTTCCCTCCTTGTAGCACTAGGACGCGCTTCAAGGTGAGGTTGCTGGCGGGGTGTCATGAAAGTGTCCCATACCTTGTAGAGTGTTGCCCTACCTTTGTTGGAACTGCTGTGTGTTCCCCTTGTCTCCCTTCCTTGGTTGCCTAAGGAAGTACAGACTCTGCCAGCCAATTTACTCAACAAATATCTTCTGGTATTGCACTGTTTTACTCGTCCTCTCCGCTAGATGAATAAGAGACGAGAAGTTCTCTGTAGCGGGGGTCGAGAAGGGTAATCCGTGTTATCTAAAATACGTATAACGCGAGGGTCGAGGGAAAGGCAGCCTAACATAGTCAGTCATGTGTGCCAGAGTACCAACAGGCAAGATGTCAATGTCGACATCAGGATGACTCTCCACCTCCTCATCCTCCTCCTTCTCTTCTGCCCATCCATGCTGAACAAATGGAATTAAAGTTCCATGGGTGCTACCCTCTGTAGCCGAGGCAACTGTCTCCAGCTCCACCTCCTCTTCATCACCCAATTCACGCTGAGCAGACAAACTGTGGGTGGTCTGGCTATCACCCTGTGTAATGTTCTCCCCCATTTCCTCGTCTGCCACATTCATAGCGTCCTCCTTAATTGTGAGCAGTGATCATCTGAGTAGACACAGCAGTGGGATGGTTATGCTGATAATAGCGTTATCGCCACTAACCATCTGTGTGGATTCATCAAAGTTTTTTCAAACCTCACAGAGGTCTGATATCAATGCCCACTACTCGGTTGTAATTAGTGGCAGTTGAGTGGAAAGGTGACGACCATGTTGCAGCTGGTATTTCACAACTGCCCTCTGTTGCTCACAAAGCCTGGCCAACTTATAGAGCGTACAGTTCCAGTGCGTGCTCACGTCGCACAACAGTCAGTGAGCTGGAAGCCGAAAGCACTGCTGCAGCGTTGACAGAACGGCTGAAGCTGTGGATGACTTACAGAAATGGGCACACACGCGGCGTGCCTTCACCAGTAGCTCTGCCAAATTGGGGTAGGTTTTAATAAACCGCTGAACCACTGTTTAAGACATGGGCTAGGCATGGGATGTGTGTCAGGTTGCCGAGCTCCAAAGCCACCACCAAGTTACGGCCATTGTCAGACATAACCATGCCTGGTTGGAGGTTAAGTGGCAAGAGCCACGGCTCAGTCTGGTCCCTTATACCCTGCCACAGCTCTGCGGCGGTGTGCGGTTTGTCCTCTAAGCAGAACAGCTTCAGCACGGCCTGTTGACGCTTACCCACAGCAGTGCTACACTGCTTCCAGCTAGTGACTGATGGCTGACTGCTGCTGGAGGCAGAAGTGGGGGTCAGAGCCAGTAACATAGCTGCTGGCGGAGACCCTGATGGCCGTAGGGCCCGCAATCCTGGGTGTGGGTAGCACCTGTGCCATCCCAGTGTACGACTCACTCCCGGCCTCCACAACATTCACCCAGTGTGCGGTCAGGGAAATGTAGCATCCCTGGCCACCAGCACTTGTCCATGTGTCAGTGGTGAAGTGAAGTGGACCTTCCTAGTAATTGCGTTGGTCAGGGCACGGGTGATGTTGTGGGACACATGCTGGTGTAAGGCGGACACGGCACACCATGAAAAATAGTGGCGGCCCGGGATTGTGTACCAAGGGATGGCGGCCGACATAAGGCTGCGGAAGGCCTCAGTATCCACAAGCCTAAATGGCAACATTTCAAGGGCCAGTAATTTTTAAAGTTGCGCATTTAGTGCTATAGCCTGTGGGTGAGTGGGTATTTTCACCTGCATGTGTTATTGACATTTGGACACTGCACTAGGACCAGCCTGGCCTTAGCGTCAGTGTTCCCACTACAGCTATAACAAAGGGACGCAATCAGGGAAAGTATTAACGTCCGGACGTTAGGACCCAGCTGCCTACAACCAAGTCATGCGCACAACAAGGAGAAGGAGCAGCAGACCACGTGGGACGCTACTCAGGTCCTGGAAGGTCACAGCAAACACAGCTCTCTGTACCTGCCATAAAAAAAAGAATTCTAACAAATCTCGGCGGAAACAGGTCTGTAACGTTTGCACAAGCATTGTTGGGTAAAGTACAAAATCCATCTGTATCCATCTTTTTACCAATCACTGTGAATGCACTGAATTGGATATAACACAGGGTCTGTTTATCACTTTACTACTGAAGAAATCATTGGAGTGAAGAGTTTGCTATATGCATCAGACCTTTATTTTTTGGAAAACATATGTACTTTAGTCTATGTCATTCGAGTTGATATCACACCATATTTCAATGAAAGCCTAACAAATAAGGGTATCTTATGTAATTGTTGGACATGCATGTTTTAAGAACTGATATATCCTGTAATCAGGGGCGTACATAGAAATCATGGGGCCCCATAGCAAAACTCTGAATTGGGCCCCCCCCCCCCAATAAAAAATACAATTATTAAAGCTGATTAGTGAGGGTGCGGGATACATTAGCGTTTAAATAAAAGGTTAGGCTGTGTTCACATCACGTTTTTGCCATCCGTTTTTACGTATATGTTAGGGGGAGATAAAAAACACTTTTCTATCCTGCAGAGTCCAGTAGAAAAAACAAATACGTTAACATATACATGTTTCTTTCATGATGAAGGATGCCACTGTAGGTATACATGAAACGGATGGAAAAAACGGGATATGAATTCGGCCTTACCCTTTAAGTTTTATTTATTATTAGATAGGTGTAAAGCAGAGGAGAGACTATAGGGTTAATCTTCTGCAGGTCCACAGCATTAGATCTCTGTCTCACAGCTTAACTTCTCCCTTTGTTATTAACAGGGAGCAGGGCTGAGCATTTTTAGTCATGTCCTATCCTTTTACCTTAGAGGTAGTCTGTCTGGAGCACCCAGCACATCCCTCAGGTCCCATATGAAAGAATACATATGCACTACAGGGAGCAGAGCTGAGGCTCCTGTCTGACTCTGACTCTAACAGCTATAAGTACAGTCACCCTGCTCCAGCAAGCAGCCCGTCTTCCTGTCAGCTCCTCTCACCTCAGCTCTGCTCCATAATGCAGAGTGCTTCTGCTGCTGCTTCCTTCTGCCCTCTCACACAGCCTAGGAATAGCGTGAAGGCTGGGGGTAAAAAGGCAAAAAGAAGGGCAGGAAGACCCAGAGGAGGGTAAGCATGTGGGACATCATTGCTGATAATAGTAAAGACAGGGCTGGTACTTTACCAATGCTGTGGTAGCACATCACAGAGGGGTGGGCACATCGGGCACTGAGCTTCTAGCTGATTGGAGGAAGCGGCTGCTCACTCTCCTCTCCCTAGTTGAGGAGAGCAGCACTAGCTCTGCGCCCAAATGAAAGTGTAAATATGTAATGGCACTGGGACGTTTGAGGTGGCAATGGGCCCCTCATTGACACTGGGCCTGGGGCTGCTGACCCAAACGCCCCCTTGCCGTATTTATCCATCTACTGTTATTAATGCAGTGTGTAGTCAGGTCGGAAAGAGGGCGGAGCCATGTAGCCTGGCCGGGCCCCCTAACCTCACGGGCCCCATAGCCAGTGCGTGGTCTGCCTGTAAATTGACGGTACGCCACTGCCTGTAATCTTTGGGTGGTAATTACTAGGCTTAGATCACCTCTGAGAAGTGGTAAATATTGCAATATCTGGGTGGTAGCAATAACCCTTCAATTGCCTAATATTGATATGTGTTTCTGGAGGTTGAATTGTTTTTATTGGTTTTATTTTCTATTTGCGGATCCGGGCGGGACATAGTTTGTCCCCATAGAAATGAATAGGTCCACGATTCCATTCCACAAAATGCGGAACAGAATTGCGGACTTGTGAATGGACCTTTACATACACACACACTGCATCCCTTACATACACAGAAACATACCTTGCAGCCTTTACACAAACACAGATTCACACAACGCATTCCGTGTAAACATTTAGAAACACACAATACATCCCTTAGGGTGCTTTCACACTTGCGTTCTGAGGATCCGGCAGGCACTTCCGTTCCACCGGATCCGTCAGAACGCAAGTCGCCTGAAAGCATTTGAAGACTGATCAGGATCCTGATCAGTCTTCGAAATGCTTTCAGGTTACCATGGCAGCCAGGACGCTACTGAAGTCCTGGCTGCCATGGTACTCTGCAGCAGTGTACTTACGAAACGACATTTAGCTTAATTCTGGATTTGGATTAATGCACTTCAATGGGCATTAATTCCGCATCCGGCGTTACGGCAAGTATTCCGGATTTTTGGACGGAGACAAATCCGCAGCATGCGGTGGTTTTGTCAATGTCCAAAAAAACGTTACAATGCTGAACGGAAGACATCCTGATGCGTACTGAACGGATTTCTCTCCATTCAGAATGCATGGGGATAATTCTGATCATTTTCTTTCCAGCGTAGAGACCCAACGACGGATCTCTACGCCGGAAAGTAAAAACGCTAGTGTGAAAGCACCCTTATACACAAACACAAACTTCTTTCTATCCCTTACATGAAAACACACTGCAATTCACTACACACACTGCATCACCTACACACACTGGTATCCCTATACACTACAGTCCATAAGCACACACATTAGATTCTCTACAGCCACACATAATACATCCCCTACACACTTCACCTACTGTGAACAAACTCATGGGTGGAACATGTAGGTGAACTTATGGGTGGGCCTTATGAGAATACTCACCGTCAGGCTCTGGGGCCCAGACCTTGAGCTGTGTAAAGAGCCCCAAAAAATGGAGCTGCTTCCCGTTCTCCCAGAAGTGTAAGTAGGTAATCTAGGATATTATTTGTGGCACTAGTCTATAATTTACCTCACATTAAAGCAGCGTTTCTCAAATAGTGGGGCGCGCGTAAAGGGGGGCTCCAGGTGACAGGAGATGAACGCTTCCACTGTGGAAGCGTTCATCTCCATAGTGATCTGTATCGCCGTCCTCTGGACAGCGATACAGATCGCTGTGCTGTGCTGCAGTGGAGGGAGAGGCGTCTCCCTCCCCTGCTCCTCTGATAGGCTGCGGGCCTTGTGCCGGCAGCCTATCAGAGCGGTTCAGGCGGCGCGATGACGTCATTGCGCCGCCTGAGCAGAGTGCACAGCGGGACACAGGCCGGAAGAGGCCTGCACCCAGCGCTTCCAGGGAGGTAAGTATTGGGTAGGTGGGGGGGACCCTGGACCCTATTGGGGGAGAGCTTGCACATAATTTGGGGGAGAGCCTGCACATTATTTGGGGGAGGGGGAAGCCTGGACCCTGCACATGATTTGGGGGAGGGGTTAATGTAGCCTGCACATGATTTGGGGGAGGGGGTTAATGGAGCCTGCACATGATTTGGGGGGTTAATGGAGCCTGCACATGATTTGGGGGAGGGGGGTTAATGGAGCCTGCACATGATTGGGGAGGGGAAGCCTGGACCCTGCACATGATTTGGGGGAGGGGGAAGCCTGGACCCTGCACATGATTTGGGGGAAGGGGGTTAATGTAGCCTGCACATGATTGGGGAGAGGGGTTAATGTAGCCTGCACATGATTGGGGAGGGGGGTTAATGGAGCCTGCATATGATTGGGGGGGGGGGGGGTTAATGGAGCCTGCACATGATTTGGGGGGGGGGGTGTTAATGGAGCCTGCACATGATTTGGGGGAGGGGGGGGTTAATAGCCCTCACCTGTGGGGAGATTGGTGTACTTATAACAATTTTATAGAGAAATGATACTATTTACAGTCGCGCGGGGGGCGCGATATGTTTTCTTCTTCCTAGGGGGGGTGTGACAACCACCCGCCAATCCCGTCGTACTATGCCACAGTTGCCATACAGGTCTTCACTAGAGACTTCTGGAGGCGAATCCACTGTGAGCACAGTAGACATTTAAGATTGGTTGGTGGGCCCAGAAATGATACAATCGCGATTGCATATACAATCGGTAAAAATAAAATTATCAATTTCACACTGTAAATCGATTTAATTTGCTGCCACCACTCTTCGTATTGAATCGGAGCGAAGAGACCCCGCCTAGCTATTCCTAAATGGAAGAACGGGTATTGGTAACCTAGCTAGTAAATTAACAAATTATAAAAATAAAGCAATTTGGTAGTATGTCTCCTGAGGACAGAGTTCTTAGCATAGATCAGATGATCAAGTAACAAGGGCAAACTGGAACGATGAAATCGTTAGTTTTTATTCTAAACTATACACAAAAAAGATATACATTAAAACTGACAGATAAATATACCTACCAGCTGAACAGATTGGTTTGGATAGTGATAGAAGAGATAGAAGGGAATAAAATGTCTGTAAATTCTGAATTACCGTAGTAAAGTCCAGTAAAAGGCAAAGTCTTTGTAAGGTATAATCCAATATGGTGGTATGCCCGTGTCCAGCGGGCAGTCGGGATGTTGTTCGACGTCAAAAGAAGGAAAAGGACCCAGGGCTGGATGTGTTGCAGGGTTTTACCCACTCTGTAGTGGGGAGGGGTTGTGACCCGCACAAGTCCGGCCTTGGGTAATTGGAAGAGGGGCAGTTCCTGCCCTGGACAGAGAAAATCTGGCTGAATCTTTGCCGTGCCAGTTTCTCTGTATCCGTGGGTCAAATTAGGACATAGAGGCCATATTGATGATCAGCACAATTTTACAAATTCTCTGATACCAAACAGGATAGAATTACCATTTGGATTCCCTGAGAGCTTTGATATCTGAGAGAGAGAATCTTTGATTGACTGGCCGATTCCCTGAAAGGTGTATTATTGGGGCTGGAATAATCCCTAAAGAGATGGTTCAGTGCATTGGTTCCGAACCCAGGAAATATGAGGAAATATGGATGCAAATATGAAAGCTATGTATTAGAGGTGGCTGCCCAGTGACCTCTTCTTGTGTCTCAACCAGCTGCCTGATAAGGATCTGTCCTGCTCTCTTTGAAGCGCATTGGCAAGACTGAAGGTGTGAGGACCCTGCTGGTATTGGGGACACTATGGCTGCAGAAAGACCAGGTTTATGAGCTTCTGTCACTAGAGAACTAGATTGATGGCTACTCAACTTGGCATGTGGCAGGAAAGTTTTGTCACAAGGAGGTGGTAATGGCACCTCTGCTCTGTGAATTACTCCTTTAGTGAAAAGAGAAGATTTTTTGTTAAGGCTCTGGTGTCTCTGTGATTGTGAAATATGGCGCATTTGCGATTTCCTAGTATCGCTGTGGATCGCAAAGCGTCACAGGGGGCATGACAGAAAATAATTGAGAAGCACTGCATTAAAGGGACACTATAGTCCCCAGAACCACTGCAGCTTAATGTAGTGGCTCTGGTCTTTATAGCCTGTCCCTACAGGCTTTTTAATGTAAACACGGCGGCACTGCAGCACTGGCGTTAGTTAATATAGCACATCATATGGGTGGGGCATTGTGATGTCACATGGGGGGGCGGCAAACTTTTCTTTTGCCTATGGCGGCAAAAATCCTTGCATCAGCCCTGGCTCGGACAGGGAAGTGGATGTTGTTGCTGACAGTTCATACAAAGGTCAGGGGCAGGGCGAGTGGCATCCGGGCCTGCGCCTTCGACAAGGGATTAACCAGAAGTGCATAACACAGGGGAAAAGGAAGCAGTGGTGTGACCCGCAGACCCAGATTGTGGACCCAGGCATTCGGCCTTCTTAATTGGGTGCTTGGATGCCATGTGGCGGATCATGCTGGTGGTGGTGAGGTTGCTAGTGTTCACGCCCCGGCTCATTTTGGTACGGCACAGGTTGCAAACTACCACTCTTATGTCATCTGCACTTTCCTCAAAAAAGCATACTGTGTAACACCTACCCCATGGCAAGGTAGAGTTACGCATGAGGGTGCTCGGTGTAATGGTTGCGGGCCTGTTTGGTGTGGGCCGACTTCTCCCTTTTGCAACCCCACTGCATCTTCCAGACTGTTGCGGTGCTGCGGATTGCTCCCCCTCTGTACTGCTGTCCTCGCTTGGCTTTTCACCTTCCCATGTTGGGTCAGTGACCTCATCGTCCACTACCTTCTTTTCCACTTTCTCAACCGAATGATTGCCGTTCACCACCGTAATCTTCTTGAGACTGCGATGGTTCAAAAGGTTGGGAATCAGGGCACAATATCTCAGGTACCTCTTCAAGTGTGCTTGGCGAGAGAGCCAAACCAAGTATTGGTGATGAAAAGAGGTCCTGTGAATATTAGAGTGTGGGATCACTTGCTTGGCCAGACTCGACATGATGGGAGGAAGGAGGATCCGCTTGACCAGACTCTTGGCTACAGAGACTGGACTTAGTGGAATCTGAGTGTGGGATCCCTTGCTTGGCCAGACTCGACATGATGGCAGGAAGGAGGATCCGGCTGACCAGACTCTTGGCTACAGAGACTGGACTTAGTGGAAGAGAAGGTGGTGCTTAACCGACTGGAAGCATTATCTTCAGCGATACAACTGACCACCTGTTTGCACTGGTCCGACTTGGACAATGTTGCCCTGCGTCGCACAGCTAAGCTGGACATGAAGCTGGGTAAGGTGGATATTTTTTTTTTCTGGTGCACTGACAGCAGGCACAGTTTCATTGCGCCCAGGGCCACGGCCTCTGTGTGCACCATCAGCATCACGCCCAGTTCCCCTTCCCTTAGTGCTCGCCTTCTTCTTTTTAATGGTTTTGTCTGTAGATGTGGCGCAGATTGTTTTACTGTCTGCTAAAGACACAGTTTTCTGATGCAGGACAGTATTGGTTACAGAACACCACAGATTATGGACACTATACTAGGCCCAGATCAATGGAAGTTGTAATATAGACAGTGTTTTCAGATGCAGTTCAGTATTGGATACAAAAACCAACAGATTTTGCACACTACACTAGGCCCAGATTAATGGAAGTTGTAATATAGACAGTGTTTTCAGATGCTGTTCAGTATTGGATACAAAGACCAACAGATTTAGGACACTATGCTAGGCCCAGATTAATGGAATTTGTAATACTGACAGTGTTTTCTAAGGCACAACAGTATTGGTTATAGAACACCACAGATTACGAACACTATAGTAGGCCCTGATTATTGTAATTTGTAACACTGACAGTGTTTTCTGATGCAGGACAGTATTGGTTGTAGAACACCACAGATTTTGGACACTATATTGTGCAAAGATTATTGGAATTTGTAATACAGACAGTGTTTTATGATGCAAGACAGTATTAGTTACAAAAACCAACATATTTTGGGCACTATACTAGGCCCAGATTAATGGAGTTTGTAATACGGACAGTGTTTTCTGAGGCAGGACAGTATTGGTTATAGAACACCACAGATTACGAACACTATAGTAGGCCCTGATTATTGTCATTTGTAACACTGACAGTGTTTTCTGATGCAGGACAGTATTGGTTGTAGAACACCACAGATTTTGGACACTATATTGTGCAAAGATTATTGGAATTTGTAATACAGACAGTGTTTTATGATGCAGAACATTATTGGTTACAGAGAACACCACAGATTATGGACACTAGATGTGACCCAGATTATTAAAGAGTCAATCTGCGGATGATGTACAAGATATGTCACTAAAAGGTATAAAATAAAAATATCTTGCTGCTGTCAAACACACACAGTAGCCCTTAAAAGGACTTTGGGTTCTTTGAAATGCTTTTGGTTTTAAATACAGAAAATTTCTCTCCCTGCACCAGCTGTTCCTTCCTTAGCACGGATGTCCCTGACACTGCTGTTAAATATATTGTTGATCTAAAACACACACACACAGTAGTCCTTAAAAGAACTTTCGGGTCTTTGAAAAGCTTTCTCTAAAATCTCTAAAATTCGCTCCCTGCTCTGTCTTTCCCTTCCTACCCAATGCTCTCCCTGTCTACATCTCAGCCGAACATGCGTCATTGGGTGCTATATAGCACCCGATGACGCGTTTCGGCCAGCCAATCACTGTAATGCCAGCAGCCAACATGGCTACTGGCATTAGAGTGAGGGCAGTATTTACCTACACCTTTATTGGCTGCTTAAAACCCACGAAAGAGTGGGCGGAGACTCAAGCATTTCCCTCGAGCACATGCGGTACTCGGCCGAGTACCGACATGTGCCGAGCATAGCGATGCTCAAGCCGAACAGATATTCGTCCGAGCATGCTCGCTCTTGACTAATAAATATACCCACACCTGGAAAATCTGGATAGAAAGCCCATACTTCAGAGAATAGGGTTAATCCTTCAGGAATACGTAACTAGCGCACACAAGTATTTAGTCTTCCTTATGTTTGGTTAGCATCTCCCTGACTGTATAGATAGTAAGTTTCCTTTATTTTTTTTAGATTTCTCTCTGTGATTTACTTTTTTACTTCCTTTTCCTCTCCTATACCCTTCGCACCACGTTCCTCATTAATGCTTTCCTAACTCCCATACAATGACAATTACATGAAAGGTTGGTGATTTTGAGTTTGGCGGTGACCTATGGGAATTTCTATTACCGCAAGCTGCAGGAAAGAACACAAACACTTTCCTCTCTCACAATAAAGTTTGTTCTTTATCACATTGTCTATAAGCTCTTCACTTCGTGCTTACAAAATCAAACAACTTTGAGTACACGACCTGTACAATTTTGTGTAAGCTGTGACCAACTCACTATTAGTGATGAGTGGGAGGTGCCATAGTCGATTTTGCAATATTTCGCGCATATTCGATTGAATATTCGTCATATATTCGTCGAAATTGAATATTCGCCATTATTCTATATATTGCGAATGTTACGTGAATTTATATTCACATTGCGAATTAAACTTAGAGCTGAGTTCCTAATGGTTGTAACTTGTATTGCTAGAATTGACGAAGATAACAAATATCACGAATATAACACTATATGCTCAATCTTCGTTATATTCTAGCAACAACCATTAGGAACTCAGCTGTAAGTGGAATTCGCAATGCGAACATATACTCGCATTGCAAATTCAGCTGGGTTCCTAATGGTTGTATTGCTAGAATATAACGAATATCACGAATATAGCACTATATTCACAATCTTCGTTATATTCTAGCAACAACCATTAGGAACTCAACTCTAAGTTGATTTCGCAATGCGAACATATACTCGCATTGTGAATTCAACTAATAGCTGAGTTCCTAATGGTTGGTTAGCTAGAATATAACGAAGATTGAGAATATAGTGCTATATTCGTGAATTCATGATATTCGTATATTCTAGCAACACAACTATTAGGAACCCAGCTCTAAGTTGAATTCGCAATGCAAGTAATTCAGGTTATATTAAATCACATTGCGATAACAACTTAGTCAAATTTGTGAGATCGTTATTCTCACATCCGACAGTACATTTTAGCATGGAGGAGTTCCCATGCAGACAGGAAGTTGGCAGAAGCGGCAACGGGCATTAACTGGAGCGGGCAGGGAGCCAAGAATCCTCCGGACAGGTAAGAACAGCTTGTGGGAAGTGGGAAGACAACCAGAGAGCAACAAGGATTAACAACTTTAAAAAAAACAACCAATATTCGAAATAGTGAAAATATATAGCACTGTATTCACAATATTCGCGAATTTGCAAAGTGCCGATATTTGCTTAAAAAGTTTGCTATTCGAATATTCGCGCTCAACACTAATCACTATATACCATTGAAAATTCCATGTATTTTTTTTTTACTTCTGTATTACCATAGTATTGTCATTGAAGTGTCGTTTACATTTTGTCACGGATATTCCCGCGACAGGTGGCAAGCTATTGGTAAGATTGGCAACACGTGGTTTAATCTGACAGGTTTCCTTGTGGATCAATAGGTGTCTGTGTTGTTTCTGGTAATGGCCACACTCTTTGCCTCAGGTGTTTCTAATGTGGCCATTTAACCTTTCTTATTTATAGTTGCTTCTCCCACTATGCTGTCTGGTTTATAGCTTCAGTCCCAGTTTTAGATTGCTGTTGTGTGGATCTCGGTGGAGTTCCTGGTGCTTCCATTGCTCCTTTGAAGTTAAGTCTTTCCTTTCCCTTTTTGTATTTAGTTTGAGTTCTGTATGTTGCATTTCCCTGTCATTTGTATTAAGGCCTGAGGGAGACTCCTGTTTGTCCTTCCCTTTGGAGGAACATGTTGTCTCAGTCCTGATATTAGTACCCTTTAGGGTGAGTTAGGACATTAGGTATTCCTGTGCATCAACTCACCTAACTCTGGGGTCTGTTCATACTGGTAGTAAGTTAGGACTTTGATTAGGGTTTTACTAGGAGGTGTCCATCTCCTTTCCCTAGTTTCCAGGCCTTATTCCCTCACCCCTTTCCCTCCTATGTTCGGTGTGGTGTTTCCTACCCACACCCGAACGTGACACATTTTCACTGTATTGAAAAATTTTGTTTTCAATAAATATTATTGTCTCCAAAATGTTTCGGTGCAACTGAGCTATGATGAGTATGCATTATTTGTCAATTTAAAAAAAAAACACATGTTTTATGGAGGGTGGAGGCACATTGAATCTTCCACCTTGGTGAAGGTACAACCCATCAACAGCTCTGTTTATAAGTTCATTTCAGGACAAGATTGGTTAATAATTAACAGATCAAATTACAAGCTTACCTTTTCTGCTTATTTAGCACTGCTTAACCAGAACAGAGGAACCACACTTTCCTAACAGGTTATAAGAGATTATTTTTTGTTAAAAACGTTACTCTAAAAAATATATACAGTTGAGGCATTTTTTGTTTTAAGGAAGCACAATGGAAACAGATGCTCTTGAAGCCCTGAACTCTCTATGGTTTGAACATAAAGGGATATATTTTGATGCCAGTATTACATCACCAGAAATGATAGATTCTGTAAAGCACATGGAAATAAGGGACAGTGATGTGTTTCTTGTCACTTACCCAAAATCAGGTAAGTGCACAGGTTGAAAATGTTTACTTTTATTTGTTTGGCGTAGTATGTTATAGAGAATCTTACATATAATATACAATTATAGAAAACATACATTTTTTACATTTCAAAATTCAAGGTTAATGTTTAGAAGTGGTATACCACTTGTAACCTGTCTCTCCTCAGAATGCACACCAATTACAACATCCAGGTGTCAGTTCATCAGCCTAGCCTAGGCCATGTGAGGTCACGTTCATCCGTCACATGGCCTATGCATGACTCAGCCCCATTGAAGTGAATAGGGCTCGGCTGCGATACTAAACACTGCTGTTGCACAATGTATGTAACTCTGTGCTTGGTGAGCTGAGGGAAGGCTGCAGTGTTACTGAAAGTAATGGTACCTTTTTACACAGCTGATCTGCAGGTGTCCTCGGTGTTGGACCCCCAATGATTAGATATTGATGACCTATCCAGACGATAGGTCATCAGTATAAAATCTCAGAAAAACCCTTTATGTCCAATCCTCCATAATTCATCTATTACGGTAGCTCTTTATGTGGCGCTGTATCAAAGGCTTTGCAGATGTCCAAGTAGGCAAGGTCCATATCACTATCTTCGTCCAACACTTTTAAAACACAGTCAAAGAAATCAATAAGATTAGTTTGACATCTGCTCTTGGTGAATCCACACTATTTTGGATTCAACAAGTTACTAGTTTTGAGGTGGTCAACTACCTTTTTTTCAACAGGATTTCTATTATTTTTACTACTACTGAGGTCAACCTAACTGGTCTGCAGTCTCTGGCTTGTTTTCTACTACCCTTCTTGTGGATAGGTACAATGTTGGCCATTCTCCAATTTCCAGGAACATCCCCCTGTCAAGAGGAATAGGTTAAACAAGTCCGTAAGAGGAGCAGCAACTACACAGTTCTGTAAGGACTTCGGGGTGGATGCCATCTGCACACATTGCTTTGTCTGACAATCAAATGTGTCAATTCAACTATAACAACATCCTCCCAAAACACTGTGGCTGAGCCTTTAAAGCTAGCAGTAATGTCATGACCATAATGTAACGATTTTGAAAACAGTCTTCTAAAAAAGTAACTATTCAAATGGTCAGCGACAGCCTTGTTCCCATCAATACATTTCTACTTTTAGTAAATATATTATCATGAGATCTGAGATTTGGGAAAAATAGACTTAACATGACTTAGGTGCATAAAGAGTTTACTAAACTTAGTTTTTTTGCAGCCCTGGGAAAAACTGTCGCTACAGGAGGGATGTGTTATCAGTGATTGATAGGATTGTGTATGTGTGTAACATTAAATTCTGCCTGGTATGTCACTTTAATACTCAGAGATATACAGTGCCTTCCAAAAGTATTCACCCCCTTGACTTTTTTCGTGTTTTGTTACATGACAGCCTTAATTTCAATGTTTTTTTAATCTGAATTTTATGTGATGGATCAGAACTAGTGTTGAGCGAACAGTTCGAGCATAGTTCGAGTTTGCACCGAATTTTGGGGTGTTCGGGACACGGACCCGAACATTTTCAAAAAAGTTCGGGTTTGGGTCCGTTGTTCGGCAATTTCTTCCCGCTTTCTGAAGGGCTGCACAACAGCCAATCAGCAAGCTTTTTACTTCTTGCCCTAAGAAGCCATCACAGCCATGCCTACTAATGTCATGGCTGTGATTGGCCAAGTGCAGCATCTGACCCAGCCTCTATTTAAGCTGGAGTCACGTAGCGGCGCACGTCACACTGCTCTGATTAGTGTAGGGAGAGGACGCAGCTTCTGTGAGGGCGAGATTAGGCAGGGAAAAGTCAGCAACAGCACCTAATGAACTGATCGATCTACAGCTGTGAATGATTTAACTTCTGCTAGTTAATTGCTCACTGGTTTTTAGGCTGCACAGAGCGTTTTTCTGTCACTTTTGTCTGGGGTCATCGGCGGCCATTTTGTGACTTGTGGTGCACCATAACAAGCTGCCACCAAGTCCATCAATCCATCAATACTAGTTTTTTTTTTTTTTGCTATATCCCACATCAGGGGCTTGGCTGTGCTTATTGTCACCCCTAGAAACTCAGGATAGCAATTTCTATATTTTATTAAGGGGTTCTGTTCTGGGATGAAATACAATTGCCAAAATACCAATCCCCTAAATCTGGTGTTCCAACTTGAGCTAGCCAAGTATAATGCTGTCTGCTGTCTGGCAAAGGATAGATTATTTTCTGTGGTGAAATTCAATGGCCAAAATAGCAATACCCGGAATCTGGTGTCCCAGCACTGGCTGGCAAAGTATAATAGTATCCGCCAAAACATATATTTTGTTCTGGGGTGAAATTCAATTGCCAAAATAGCAATACCCTGAATCTGGTGTCCCAGCACTGGCTGGCAAAGTATAATAGTGTCCGCCAAAACACATATTTTGTTCTGGGGTGAAATTCAATTGGCAAAATAGCAATACCCTGAATCTGGTGTCCCAGCACTGGCTAGCAAAGTATAATAGTGTCAGCCAAAACATATATTTTGTTCTGGAGTGAAATTCTATTGCCAAAATAGCAATACCCTGAATCTGGTGTCCCAGCACTGGCTGGCAAAGTATAATAGTGTCCGCCAAAACATATATTTTGTTCTGGGGTGAAATTAAATTGCCAAAATAGCAATACCCTGAATCTGGTGTTCCAGCAGTTGCAGGCCTAGTTTAAATCTGTCCGTAACAGGGTATATTTTGTTCTGGGGTGAAATTCCATTGCCAAAATAGCAATACCCTGAATCTGGTGTCCCAGCACTGGCTGGCAAAGTATAGTAGTGTCCGCCAAAACATATATTTTGTTCTGGGGTGAAATTCAATTGCCAAAATAGCAATACCCTGAATCTGGTGTCCCAGCACTGGCTGGCAAAGTATAATAGTGTGCGCCAAAACATATATTTTGTTCTGGGGTAAAATTCACTTGCCAAAATAGCAATACCCTGAATCTGGTGTCCCAGCACTGGCTGCCAAAGTATAATAGTGTCTGCCAAAACATATATTTTGTTCTGGGGTGAAATTCAATTGCCAAAATAGCAATACCCTGAATCTGGTGTTCCAGCAGTTGCAGGCCTAGTTTAAATCGTGTCCGCAACAGGGTATATTTTGTTCTGGGGTGAAATTCCATTGCCAAAATAGCAATACCCTGAATCTGGTGTCCCAGCACTGGCTGGCAAAGTATAATAGTGTCTGCCAAAACATATATTTTGTTCTGGGGTGAAATTCAATTGCCAAAATAGCAATACCCTGAATCTGGTGTCCCAACACTGGCTGGCAAAGTATAATAGTGTCCGCCAAAACATATATTTTGTTCTGGGGTGAAATTCAATTGCCAAAATAGCAATACCCTGAATCTGGTGTCCCAGCACTGGCTGGCAAAGTATAATAATATCCGCCAAAACATATATTTTGTTCTCGGGTGAAATTCAATTGCCAAAATAGCAATACCCTGAATCTGGTGTCCCAGCACTGGCTGCCAAAGTATAATAGTGTCCGCCAAAACACATATTTTGTTCTGGGGTGAAATTCAATTGCCAAAATAGCAATACCCTGAATCTGGTGTCCCAGCACTGGCTAGCAAAGTATAATAGTGTCAGCCAAAACATATATTTTGTTCTGGAGTGAAATTCTATTGCCAAAATAGCAATACCCTGAATCTGGTGTCCCAGCACTGGCTGGCAAAGTATAATAGTGTCTGCCAAAACATATATTTTGTTCTGGGGTGAAATTCAATTGCCAAAATAGCAATACCCTGAATCTGGTGTTCCAGCAGTTGCAGGCCTAGTTTAAATCTGTCCGTAACAGGGTATATTTTGTTCTGGGGTGAAATTCCATTGCCAAAATAGCAATACCCTGAATCTGGTGTCCCAGCACTGGCTGGCAAAGTATAATAGTGTCTGCCAAAACATATATTTTGTTCTGGGGTGAAATTCAATTGCCAAAATAGCAATACCCTGAATCTGGTGTCCCAACACTGGCTGGCAAAGTATAATAGTGTCCGCCAAAACATATATTTTGTTCTGGGGTGAAATTCAATTGCCAAAATAGCAATACCCGGAATCTGGTGTCCCAGCACTGGCTGGCAAAGTATAATAATATCCGCCAAAACATATATTTTGTTCTCGGGTGAAATTCAATTGCCAAAATAGCAATACCCTGAATCTGGTGTCCCAGCACTGGCTGCCAAAGTATAATAGTGTCCGCCAAAACACATATTTTGTTCTGGGGTGAAATTCAATTGCCAAAATAGCAATACCCTGAATCTGGTGTCCCAGCACTGGCTGGCAAAGTATAATAGTGTCTGCCAAAACATATATTTTGTTCTGGGGTGAAATTCAATTGCCAAAATAGCAATACCCTGAATCTGGTGTCCCAGCACTGGCTGGCAAAGTATAATAGTGTCTGCCAAAACATATATTTTGTTCTGGGGTGAAATTCAATTGCCAAAATAGCAATACCCTGAATCTGGTGTTCCAGCAGTTGCAGGCCTAGTTTAAATCTGTCCGTAACAGGGTATATTTTGTTCTGGGGTGAAATTCAATTGCCAAAATAGCAATACCCTGAATCTGGTGTCCCAGCACTGGCTGGCAAAGTATAATAGTGTCCGCCAAAACATATATTTTGTTCTGGGGTGAAATTCAATTGCCAAAATAGCAATACCCTGAATCTGGTGTCCCAGCACTGGCTGGCAAAGTATAATAGTGTCCGCCAAAACATATATTTTGTTCTGGGGTGAAATTCAATTGCCAAAATAGCAATACCCTGAATCTGGTGTCCCAGCACTGGCTGGCAAAGTATAATAGTGTCCGCCAAAAGATATATTTTGTTCTGGGGTAAAATTCACTTGCCAAAATAGCAATACTCTGAATCTGGTGTCCCAGCACAGGCTGGCAAAGTATAATAGTGTCCGCCAAAACATATATTTTGTTCTGGGGTGAAATTCAATTGCCAAAATAGCAATACCCTGAATCTGGTGTTCCAGCAGTTGCAGGCCTAGTTTAAATCTGTCCGTAACAGGGTATATTTTGTTCTGGGGTGAAATTCCATTGCCAAAATAGCAATACCCTGAATCTGGTGTCCCAGCACTGGCTGGCAAAGTGTAATAGTGTCCGCCAAAACATATATTTTGTTCTGGGGTGAAATTCAATTGCCAAAATAGCAATACCCTGAATCTGGTGTTCCAGCAGTTGCAGGCCTAGTTTAAATCTGTCCGTAACAGGGTATATTTTGTTCTGGGGTGAAATTCCATTGCCAAAATAGCAATACCCTGAATCTGGTGTCCCAGCACTGGCTGGCAAAGTATAATAGTGTGCGCCAAAACATATATTTTGTTCTGGGGTAAAATTCACTTGCCAAAATAGCAATACCCTGAATCTGGTGTCCCAGCACTGGCTGCCAAAGTATAATAGTGTCTGCCAAAACATATATTTTGTTCTGGGGTGAAATTAAATTGCCAAAATAGCAATACCCTGAATCTGGTGTCCCAGCACGGGCTGGCAAAGTATAATAGTGTCCGCCAAAACATATATTTTGTTCTGGGGTGAAATTCAATTGCCAAAATAGCAATACCCTGATTCTGGTGTCCCAGCACTGGCTGGCAAAGTATAATAGTGTCCGCCAAAACATATATTTTTTTCTGGGGTGAAATTCACTTGCCAATATAGCAATACCCTGAATCTGGTGTTCCAGCAGTTGCAGGTCAAGTGTTAATCTGTCCGTAAATAGGTATATTACACTCAAGGTGTATATACAAGTGCTTAGAGGGTCATCCTCAATAACTTCACATGCTACCGTGCATCTCCCATTGTATTTCTGTCCGTTAAAGGGTATATTACACAAAGTGTTAAAATACAATTGCTGAAGGCATAATCCTACATATTTTTACATGCTACTCTGCATCTCCAAGTGTAAATCTGTCCATAAAAGGATACCTTTCATCCAGGGCCTAAATACTAGCCCAAAAAGAGATATTTCCCTAAATCAGTGGTTACTGCTGTGCCTGGATTAGTATAATATGCTACATAAATAATTAGGCAGATAGTGTTAGGTGCCTGTAAAAAAAAGGACTGAATTTGAAATCAATACATTGGGCCAAATATTTTTTTTCTTATTGTGGTGCTTAGTGAATGGTAACAATGAGGAAAACATTTAGTAAGGGACGCAGACGCGGTCGTGGTGGTGTTAGTGTACCCTCTTGTGCTGGGAGAGGACGTGGCAATTCTGCCACAGCCACACGTCCTAGTGAACCAACTACCTCAGGTTCCGGTACCCGCCAGAATTTACAGCGATATTTGGTGGGGCCCAATGCCGTTCTAAGGATGGTAAGGCCTGAGCAGGTACAGGCGCTAGTCAATTGGGTGGCTGACAGTGGATCCAGCACGTTCACAACATTATCTCCCACCCAGTCTTCTGCAGAAAGCACACATGTGGCGCCTGAAAACCAAGCCCATCAGTCTGTCACATCACCCCCATGCATATCAGGGAAACTGTCTGAGCCTCAAGTTATGCAGCAGTCTCTTATGCTGTTTGAAGACTCTGCTGGCAGGGTTTCCCAAGGGAATCCGTCTAGCCCTTCCCCAGTGGTGGAAGACATAGAATGCACTGATGCACAACCACTGATGTTTCCTGATGATGAGGACATGGGAATACCACCTCATCGGAGTCCGCACATCTCTGATGATGACGAAACACAGGTGCCAACTGCTGTGTCTTTTTGCAGTGTGCAGACCGAACAGGAGGTCAAGGAGGAAGACTGTGTGGAAGACGATGCAGGGGACGATGAGGTTCTAGACCCCACATGGAATAAAGGTCGTGCCACTGACTTTCATAGTTCAGAGGAAGAGGCAGTGGTGAGACCGAGTCAACAGCGTAGCAAAAGAGGGAGCAGGGGGCAAAAGCAGAACAGCCGCCGCCAAGAGAGTTCGCCTGCTACTGGCCACTGCCACCAGGGACCGAGCACCCCAAAGGCAGCTTCAAGGAGTTCCCTGGCTTGGCACTTCTTTAAGCAATGTGCTGACGACAAGACCCGAGTGGTTTGCACGCTGTGCCATCAGAGGCTGAAGCAAGGCCTTTACGTTCTGAACATTAGCACAACCTGCATGACCAGGCATCTACAGGCAAAGCATGAACTGCAGTGGAGTAAACACCTTAAAAGCATGGAACTCACTCTGGCTCCCCTGCTCCCTCTTCTGCTGCTGCCTCGGCCACTTCCTCCGCCTCGGGAGGAATGTTGGCACTTGCCGCCCACCAAACAGAGGATGTGCCACCGACACCACCACCTGCGTCACCAAGCATCTCCACCATGTCACACGGCAGCGTTCAGCTCTCCATCTCACAAACCTTGGAGAGAAAGCGTAAATTCCCACCTAGCCACCCTCAAGCCCTGGGCCTAAATGCCAGCATTTCTAAACTACTGGCCTTTGAAATGCTGTCATTCAGGCTGGTTGACACAAACAGCTTCAAACAGCTGATGTCCATGGCTGTCCCACAGTATGTTGTTCCCAGCCGCCACTACTTCTCCAAGACAGCAGTGCCTTCCCTGCACAACCAAGTATCCGATAAAATCAAGTGTGCACTGCGCAACGCCATCTGTGGCAAGGTCCACCTAACCACAGATACGTCGACCAGTAAGCACGGCCAGGGACGCTATATCTCCCTAACTGCACACTGGGTAAATGAAGTGGCGGCTGGGCCCCAGGCGGAGAGTTCCTTGGTGCACATCCTTCCGCCGCCAAGGATCGCAGGCCATCATTCTTTGCCTCCTGTATCCTCCTCCTCCTACTCGGCTTCCTCCTCCTCTGCTTCCACCAGCTCATCCAGTCAGCCACACACCTTTACCACCAATTTCAGCACAGCCTGGGGTAAACATCAGCAGGCCATTCTGAAACTCATATGTTTGGGGGACAGGCCCCACACTGCGCAGGAGTTGTGGCGGGGTATTGAACAACAGGCCGACGAGTGGTTTCTGCCAGTGGGCCTCAAGCCCGGCCTGTTGGCGAAATCTCATCACAGCTCTGGGACTAGCCGGTTTGACGCACATCCCTTGCCTGGCGCATGTGCTGAATTTGGTGGTGCAGAAGTTCATTCACAACTACCCCGACATGTCAGAGCTGCTGCATAAAGTGCGGGCCGTCTGTGCACGCTTCCGGCGTTCACATCCTGCCGCTGCTCGCCTGTCTACGCTACAGCATAACTTCGGCCTTCCCGCTCACCGCCTCATATGCAACGTGCCCACCAGGTGAACTCCACCTTGCACATGCTGGAGAGACTGTGCGAGCAGCAGCAGGCCTTAGTGGAGTTTCAGCTGCAGCACGCACGCATCAGTCACACTGCGGAACAGCACCACTTCACCACCAATGATTGGGCCTCCATGCGAGACCTGTGTGCCCTGTTGCGCTGTTTCGAGTACTCCACCAACATGGCCAGTGGCGATGACACCATTATCAGCGTTACAATACCACTTCTATGTCTCCTTGAGAAAACGCTTAGGGCAATGATGGAAGAGGAGGTGGCCCAGGAGGAGGAGGAGGATGAGGGGTCATTTTTAGCACTTTCAGGCCAGTCTGTTAGAAGTGGCTCAGAGGTAGGTTTTTTGCAACAGCAGAGGCCAGGTACAAATGTGGCCAGCCAGGGCCCACTACTGGAGGACGAGGAGGATGAGGATGAGGTGGAGGAGGATTAGGATGAAGTAGGTTCCAGTGGGGTGGCACCTGACACAGCTCAGGCCCATCACTGGTGCATGGCTGGGGGGTTACGAAGGGCGATGAGGATACGCCTTCCACAGAGGACAGCTTGTCCTTACCTAACAACAGCAGAGTTGCCCACATTTTAACGTGTGCGGACTACTGGGTTGCCACCCTGCTGGATCCCCGGTACAAAGACAATGTGTCCACCTTACTTCCTGCACTGGAGCGTGATAGGAAGATGCGCGAGTACAAGTGCACGCTGGTAGACGCGCTCCTGAGAGCATTCCCAAATGTCACAGGGGAACAGGTGGAAACCCAAGGCTAAGGCAGAGGAGGAGCAAGAGGTCGCCAATGCAGCTGTGTCACGGCCAGCTCCAGGGTTAGCATGGCAGAAATGTGGAAAAGTTTTGTCTCCACGCCACAGCTAACTGCACCACCACCTGATACGGAACGTGTTAGCAGGAGGCAGCATTTCACTAACATGGTTGAACAGTACGTCTGCACATCCCTCCACGTACTGACTGATGGTTCAGCCCCATTCAACTTCTGGGTCTCCAAATTGTCCACGTGGCCAGAGTTAGCATTTTATGCCTTGGAGGTGCTGGCCTGCCCGGCAGCCAGCATTTTGTCTGAACATGTATTCAGCACGGCAGGGGGCGTCATTACTGACAAACGCAGCCGCCTGTCCACAGCCAACGTGGACAAGCTGACATTCATAAAAATGAACCAGGCATGGATCCCACAGTACCTGTCCCTCCCTTGTGCAGAATAGACATTTATAACTGCCTCCCCCTCAACCATGTATTCTTGTACTCCGGGGCACTTCTTTATTGAATCCTCATTTTTTTTTTACTTTACCATGATCTTGCGTGAAACCCAAAGTTGAATCAACCTCTCCTCAATCTGGGCACCGGGGCCTAAATAACTGAAAGTGGCATGTTACAATGGTGGGTGACATGAAGCCTGAACCTCTGCCATGCGACCTCTCTCCTCTGTCTGGGTGCCGTGGGCTAAATATCTGGAAGTGGCCTTCTCCAGTGGTGGGTGATAGGATGCCTTATTACTTGCTGTGGGACCTCTCTCCTCTGTCTGGGTGCTGTGGGCTAAATATCTGGAAGTGGCCTTCTCCAGTGGTGGGTGATAGGATGCCTTATTACTTGCTGTGGGACCTCTCTCCTCTGTCTGGGTGCTGGGGCCTAAATAACTGAAAGTGGCCTTCTCCAGTGGTGGGTGATATTACGCATGATTCCTTGCTGTGGGACCTCTCTCCTCTGTCTGGGTGCTGGGCCTAAATAACTGAAAGTGGCCTTCTCCAGTGGTGGTTGATATGACGCCTTATTCCTTGCTGTGGGACCTCTCTCCTCTGTCTGGGTGCTGGGGCCTAAATATCTGGAAGTGGCCTTCTCCAGTGGTGGGTGATATGACGCATGATTCCTTGCTGTGGGACCTCTCTCATCTGTCTGGGTGCTGGGCCTAAATAACTGAAAGTGGCCTCCTCCAGTGGTGGGTGATATGACGCCTTATTTCTTTCTGTGGGACCTCTCTCCTCTGTCTGGGTGCTGGGGCCTAAATAACTGAAAGTGGCCTTCTCCAGTGGTGGGTGATATGGCGCATGATTCTCTGTTATGGGATCTCTCTCCAATTGATATTGGTTAATTTTTATTTATTTTATTTTAATTCATTTCCCTATTCACATTTTTTTGCAGGGCATTTACCTACATTTTGCTGCCTTTTGCAGCCCTCTAGCCCTTTCCTGGACTATTTTACAGCCTTTTAAGTGCATAACTCACAGAAAAAAGATGCACCACATGGATAAGCAACTGACAACACTGGCTAATCCCTCACTCTGGTGTTAAAAGCTGAGAGATTCGCCAATATTTCCAATCAGGAACATATTGGAGCCCCTTTAGGCACCACTACACGGTATCTCAGCATGACATGGGGTCCTACCACTAGACTACCTATGGTGTGTGAACAAGGTCTGAACAGGTATTAAGCAGCCTACAGCCCCATCCCACTCACCTGCACTGCAGGACCAACAATGCAATGGGGAACAAATGAGGCCGCAAGCTACACCCACAACAGACCATGTGACACAGGCTTCCAGGTGCAACAGAATGTTTACCAGCCATATGCAATGGCACATTCAATACATATAAAACAAGAATCACAAAAATAAACGTGGCCTAAATGGGTGGGACTGCTCCAGACCCCAAACACTGTGGCGTGTTTCTAACTGGGGGCAGTTCCTCCGCATGTGGTTGCAGCGACAGCTATCCCCAGCAAAAATTGCATACAATGGAGGATGCCGGCGCGAACCACAAGCACCACACAAACATCCTACACAAAATAAAACATGTGCGGATGAAAATATATAAACACATAACTCACAGAAAAAGATGCACCACATGGATAAGCAACTGACAACACTGGCTAATCCCGCACTCTGGTGTTAAAAGCTGAGAGATTCGCCAATATTTCCAATCAGGAACATATCGGAGCCCCTTTAGGCACCACTACACGGTATCTCAGCATGACATGGGGTCCTACCACTAGACTACCTATGGTGTGTGAACAAGGTCTGAACAGGTATTAAGCAGCCTACAGCCCCATCCCACTCACCTGCACTGCAGGACCAACAATGCAATGGGAACAAATGAGGCTGCAAGCTACACTCACAACAGACCATGTGACACCGGCTTCCAGGTGCAACAGAATGTTTACCAGCCATATGCAATGGCACATTCAATACATATAAAACAAGAATCACAAAAATAAACGTGGCCTAAATGGGTGGGACTGCTCCAGACCCCAAACACTGTGGCGTGTTTCTAACTGGGGGAGCAGTCCCACCCATTTAGGCCACGTTTATTTTTGTGATTCTTGTTTTATATGTATTGAATGTGCCATTGCATATGGCTGGTAAACATTCTGTTGCACCTGGAAGCCTGTGTCACATGGTCTGTTGTGGGTGTAGCTTGCGGCCTCATTTGTTCCCCATTGCATTGTTGGTCCTGCAGTGCAGGTGAGTGGGATGGGGCTGTAGGCTGCTTAATACCTGTTCAGACCTTGTTCACACACCATAGGTAGTCTAGTGGTAGGACCCCATGTCATGCTGAGATACCGTGTAGTGGTGCCTAAAGGGGCTCCGATATGTTCCTGATTGGAAATATTGGCGAATCTCTCAGCTTTTAACACCAGAGTGAGGGATTAGCCAGTGTTGTCAGTTGCTTATCCATGTGGTGCATCTTTTTCTGTGAGTTATGTGTTTATATATTTTCATCCGCACATGTTTTATTTTGTGTAGGATGTTTGTGTGGTGCTTGTGGTTCGCGCCGGCATCCTCCATTGTATGCAATTTTTGCTGGGGATAGCCGTTCGCTGCGAACCACATGCGGAGGAACTGCCCCCAGTTAGAAACACGCCACAGTGTTTGGGGTCTGGAGCAGTCCCACCCATTTAGGCCACGTTTATTTTTGTGATTCTTGTTTTATATGTATTGAATGTGCCATTGCATATGGCTGGTAAACATTCTGTTGCACCTGGAAGCCTGTGTCACATGGTCTGTTGTGGGTGTAGCTTGCGGCCTCATTTGTTCCCCATTGCATTGTTGGTCCTGCAGTGCAGGTGAGTGGGATGGGGCTGTAGGCTGCTTAATACCTGTTCAGACCTTGTTCACACACCATAGGTAGTCTAGTGGTAGGACCCCATGTCATGCTGAGATACCGTGTAGTGGTGCCTAAAGGGGCCCGATATGTTCCTGATTGGAAATATTGGCGAATCTCTCAGCTTTTAACACCAGAGTGAGGGATTAGCCAGTGTTGTCAGTTGCTTATCCATGTGGTGCATCTTTTTTCTGTGAGTTATGTGTTTATATATTTTCATCCGCACATGTTTTATTTTGTGTAGGATGTTTGTGTGGTGCTTGTGGTTCGCGCCGGCATCCTCCATTGTATGCAATTTTTGCTGGGGATAGCCGTTCGCTGCGAACCACATGCGGAGGAACTGCCCCCAGTTAGAAACACGCCACAGTGTTTGGGGTCTGGAGCAGTCCCACCCATTTAGGCCACGTTTATTTTTGTGATTCTTGTTTTATATGTATTGAATGTGCCATTGCATATGGCTGGTAAACATTCTGTTGCACCTGGAAGCCTGTGTCACATGGTCTGTTGTGGGTGTAGCTTGCGGCCTCATTTGTTCCCCATTGCATTGTTGGTCCTGCAGTGCAGGTGAGTGGGATGGGGCTGTAGGCTGCTTAATACCTGTTCAGACCTTGTTCACACACCATAGGTAGTCTAGTGGTAGGACCCCATGTCATGCTGAGATACCGTGTAGTGGTGCCTAAAGGGGCTCCGATATGTTCCTGATTGGAAATATTGGCGAATCTCTCAGCTTTTAACACCAGAGTGAGGGATTAGCCAGTGTTGTCAGTTGCTTATCCATGTGGTGCATCTTTCTTCTGTGAGTTATGTGTTTATATATTTTCATCCGCACATGTTTTATTTTGTGTAGGATGTTTGTGTGGTGCTTGTGGTTCGCGCCGGCATCCTCCATTGTATGCAATTTTTGCTGGGGATAGCCGTTCGCTGCGAACCACATGCGAGGAACTGCCCCCAGTTAGAAACACGCCACAGTGTTTGGGGTCTGGAGCAGTCCCACCCATTTAGGCCACGTTTATTTTTGTGATTCTTGTTTTATATGTATTGAATGTGCCATTGCATATGGCTGGTAAACATTCTGTTGCACCTGGAAGCCTGTGTCACATGGTCTGTTGTGGGTGTAGCTTGCGGCCTCATTTGTTCCCCATTGCATTGTTGGTCCTGCAGTGCAGGTGAGTGGGATGGGGCTGTAGGCTGCTTAATACCTGTTCAGACCTTGTTCACACACCATAGGTAGTCTAGTGGTAGGACCCCATGTCATGCTGAGATACCGTGTAGTGGTGCCTAAAGGGGCTCCGATATGTTCCTGATTGGAAATATTGGCGAATCTCTCAGCTTTTAACACCAGAGTGAGGGATTAGCCAGTGTTGTCAGTTGCTTATCCATGTGGTGCATCTTTTTTCTGTGAGTTATGTGTTTATATATTTTCATCCGCACATGTTTTATTTTGTGTAGGATGTTTGTGTGGTGCTTGTGGTTCGCGCCGGCATCCTCCATTCTATGCAATTTTTGCTGGGGATAGCCGTTCGCTGCGAACCACATGCGGAGGAACTGCCCCCCCAGTTAGAAACACGCCACAGTGTTTGGGGTCTGGAGCAGTCCCACCCATTTAGGCCACGTTTATTTTTGTGATTCTTGTTTTATATGTATTGAATGTGCCATTGCATATGGCTGGTAAACATTCTGTTGCACCTGGAAGCCTGTGTCACATGGTCTGTTGTGGGTGTAGCTTGCGGCCTCATTTGTTCCCCATTGCATTGTTGGTCCTGCAGTGCAGGTGAGTGGGATGGGGCTGTAGGCTGCTTAATACCTGTTCAGACCTTGTTCACACACCATAGGTAGTCTAGTGGTAGGACCCCATGTCATGCTGAGATACCGTGTAGTGGTGCATAAAGGGGCTCCGATATGTTCCTGATTGGAAATATTGGCGAATCTCTCAGCTTTTAACACCAGAGTGAGGGATTAGCCAGTGTTGTCAGTTGCTTATCCATGTGGTGCATCTTTTTTCTGTGAGTTATGTGTTTATATATTTTCATCCGCACATGTTTTATTTTGTGTAGGATGTTTGTGTGGTGCTTGTGGTTCGCGCCGGCATCCTCCATTGTATGCAATTTTTGCTGGGGATAGCCGTTCGCTGCGAACCACATGCGGAGGAACTGCCCCCAGTTAGAAACACGCCACAGTGTTTGGGGTCTGGAGCAGTCCCACCCATTTAGGCCACGTTTATTTTTGTGATTCTTGTTTTATATGTATTGAATGTGCCATTGCATATGGCTGGTAAACATTCTGTTGCACCTGGAAGCCGGTGTCACATGGTCTGTTGTAGGTGTAGCTTGCGGCCTCATTTGTTCCCCATTGCATTGTTGGTCCTGCAGTGCAGGTGAGTGGGATGGGGCTGTAGGCTGCTTAATACCTGTTCAGACCTTGTTCACACACCATAGGTAGTCTAGTGGTAGGACCCCATGTCATGCTGAGATACCGTGTAGTGGTGCCTAAAGGGGCTCCGATATGTTCCTGATTGGAAATATTGGCGAATCTCTCAGCTTTTAACACCAGAGTGAGGGATTAGCCAGTGTTGTCAGTTGCTTATCCATGTGGTGCATCTTTTTTCTGTGAGTTATGTGTTTATATATTTTCATCCGCACATGTTTTATTTTGTGTAGGATGTTTGTGTGGTGCTTGTGGTTCGCGCCGGCATCCTCCATTGTATGCAATTTTTGCTGGGGATAGCCGTTCGCTGCGAACCACATGCGGAGGAACTGCCCCCCCAGTTAGAAACACGCCACAGTGTTTGGGGTCTGGAGCAGTCCCACCCATTTAGGCCACGTTTATTTTTGTGATTCTAGCCTTTTAAGTGCCCAAAGGTTCGGGTCCCCATTGACTTCATTGGGGTTCGGGTTCGGGATAAAGTTTGGGTCGAATTCGGATCCCGAACCCGAACATTTTCGGGAAGTTCGGCCAAACTTCTCGAACCCGAACATCCAGGTGTTCGCTCATCTCTAATCAGAACACAATAGTCTAAGTTGGTGAAGTGAAATGAGAAAAATATATAAATAAAAATATATAAATAAAACTATTGTTTAGAAATAGAAAACTGGCATTAATGAGAGAGGCAGCACAGAGACCTAAGGTAACCCTGGAGGAGCTGCAGAGTTCCACAGCAGAGACTGGATTATCTGTACATAGGATGACAATAAGCTGTAAGCTTCATAGATTTCTATGAAAAGGTAATCGTGCTGCCGAATTCGACAAAGGTTTCCGAAAAGTAATCGGACTATTAAACCCCCTGGTAGACCCATTGTATCGGGTGTTGAGTGTCTAACTAGTGCACTGTCAAAGTATGTGGATCAATACCTACAGCCATGTGCACAAACACTACCAACATATTTGAAGGACACCAAACATATACTACAAATCTTGAATGACATCAAGTGGAAAGAGGGTTACATTATAGGTACGTTGGATGTCAAAGCCTTATATACCGTAATCGAAAATGAAAAAGGCTGCGCTGCAGCCAAACACATTCTTTATCAAAAAGGTGACTTGGCCAGTACCCAAATAGAATATATAGGAGAGTGTATTTTATTTATTTTACAAAAAAATTACTTTAAATACAAACAAAATTTCCATTTACAGACGTGGGGTACAGCGATGGGGACGAAGTTCGCAGCAGGGTTCGCTAATTTATATGTTGGGCGGTGGGAACATGATTTTATACACCGCCACGGCGAACTCCGACCGGGCCTCGTTTTCTGGCTGCGTTTTTATTGATGACGTGATTTTTATTAGGGAGGGGGGTGAGACAGCACTGTTGGATTTTTTTAACGGAAATAAATAAAAACGTGTTTTTTTTTACTTTAACTCATAGTAGGAATGAGATAGACTTTTTAGATCTCACTATTTTTATAATGGGGGAAAATATTTATACAAAAACATACGAGAAACCAACAGACTCGAACAGCTATATTGAAAGGAGCAGCTGTCATCTACCACAGTGGCTAGATAACATACCCAGGAGCCAATTCCTCAGTATTAGAAGAAAATGTACAGAGGTGGCAGAATACGAAGAAGAGGCAGAGATGCTGTACAATAGATTTGAATTCAAGGGTTATGATATCAATAAGCTCAGAGAACAAAAGAATGAGAATAAACAGATTGACAGGAAAATACTCCTAGAAGAAGTATCGGGGAAAGGGGAAATAGGCGAAAAAAGAACAAAGAGTGTACAGGAAGATAATGAAAAAATCCCGCCTATAATTGTCCCATATAATGCCCAGACTTATATGCTTAGAAAAATTGTGAGGAAACATTGGGATATTTTAAAAGAAGACAAAATAATAGGGGGTATGATACCAACAACCCCAGCATTTGTATGCAAAAAAAGCAGCCAATATAGGAAATTTAGTAGCACCAACAAAAAAATGTGCGGCCTTAAATAAAAATGTATTAACAAATAAACATCTATTAAAAGGTTTTTTCCATGTAAAAAATGTATGGGTTGTAGAAAAACCATGGGGGGTACCACCAAACAAATCTCCATAAAGAACACAGAAGGCACATATGAATACAACATTAGAGACCACATAACCTGTAACACTCAGGGAGTATTTTATGCCATAAGATGCCCCTGTGAGAAAATCTATATTGGCAGAACAAAAAGACGCCTAAAAAAGCGTATAAGCGAGCACGTATATAATATAAAGAAAAAATCTGAGGGACACCCCCTGTTAAGACATTTAAAAAAAAGGCACAATGGTAAAATAGAGGGTTCATCTTTTGTAGGGCTTGAAATAGTAAAAGAAGAAGTGAGAGGAGGGGATTATATCAAAAACCTATCAAGAAAAGAAACGCAGTGGATTTTCAATATGGATACATTAATGCCAAGAGGTCTAAATGCCGAAGTTGAGCTGTTTGACTTTGAATGAGAAACCTAGAGAACAGCAGCGCTGGAAGAGTTAATACAGTGGAGCAATGTCTATATAAAGAAGAGCTGTAGCAGTACCTCATTAATTCCCTGACGAAGAGCGACGTAATTCGCTTGAAACACGTTGGATGGTATTGTGGAACTAGCGACAATCTGTAGCTCTCAGTGGTGACGTCACCCGCTCATCTGTGAGCGCGAGCGAAGGAATATTGAAAGTTCAGCCACCGGCCGGGGCGATCTCCAAGAAAAACAGCTTTCCATAGACAAAGATCCCCTGCGTGAAAAGAACTTCAGAGACCAGCGTCTATAATCGGGTGTGACACACACCGAACCTCCAGGATTAACAGTACACTGATGTCAGTGCTCAGATCAAGGTAGGCTTGAATCATATCTGACACAACACTGTGTCTTGTACCTGTATAAAGCAGCAAGGAGATCGTTGTTAGGTTAGCTGAGCGCAGTGTCTACAGTTTTTATTGAGTATGTTCGCATAGTATTTTAGCACGTTACAGGAGTGCAGTGACACTGCAGCTTTGTATATAGCGACAGTGGTTTTAACATGTTTTCTATAAATAAAACTATTGTTTAGAAATAGAAAACTGAAAATTGGCCTGTGCGTATGTATTCATCCCCTTTGTTAGGAAGCACATAAAAAGCTCAGGTGCAACCAGAAGTCACATAATTAGTGAAATAATGTCCACCTGTGTGCAATCTAAGTGTCACATGATCTGTCATTACATATACACACCTTTTTTGAAATGCCCCAGAGGTTGCTACACCTAAGCAAGGAACTCTCCAAACAAGTAAGGGACAATGTTGTTGAGAAGTACAAGTCAGGGTTAGGTTATAAAAATTATCCAAATCTTTGATGAACCCCAGGAGCACCATCAAATCTATCATAATCAAATGGAAAGAACATGGCACAACAGCAAACCTGCCAAGAGACAGCTGCCCACCAAAACTCACCGACTGGGCAAGGAGGGCATTAATCAGAGAGGCAGCACAGAGACCTAAGGTAACTCTGGATGAGCTGCAGAGTTCCACAGCAGAGACTGGATTATCTGTACATAGGATGACAATAAGCTGTAAGCTTCATAGATTTCTATGAAAAGGTAATCGCGCTGCCGAATTCGACAAAGGTTTCCGAAAAGTAATCGGACTATTATAGTCTTTTTAGATGCAACCAAACATCAGTGTATCCAACAGGGATATCCTTTCTCAAAACGATCCTTCTGTGGAAGTTAGAGGTTTGTGCACATAGTGAAGTACCACCAAAATGATGGTCATAAAAAAGATTTATTATACTCACAAGGGAAGTATGTCAACAAGCATTGAAATAAAATGCATCCAGCCGCATTGATCTGCCCGACCTAGGTTTTGCCTATTTGGACTTACTGCATCAGACTCATTGTCAACAGGCAGTCTAATATATATGCAGATTTTTCTAGTTTATCTGCCACGCCACTCATACTTCTAAAACTTCATTGATCTGTTACATTACTGCCACTGTCATCCTCTGGTCGTGTTTTGACTAACAATCCAGCTGTACTGGAATGGTTGACTCATTCTTCAACATCATCTCAGGTGACAACACATACACAGAGCCAGGAATCACCCTCTGTGCGCTCATCTGTCCTACAACTGCCTCTTTCTTTTGCTGCTCCTTCTGCTTTGGAAGTAATGCATGCTGCCAGTTCTGCTTCACTTATCAGCGAGGACAAGCTTAGTGAGGACAGTCAGCAGTTACAGGCCAGCACAGACTTGGAAGACAGGTCCGCTGAGTTCTCCATTAGGCATGCAACTAGCAATGACAGTTGAGTGGGAGCAGGTGTTGCGAGTGGTAAGGGACGTGGCCATGAGACTGGTAAGGGTAATATAAATACTGACTAAACATTAGTGGATGATGATGTAGTTGATCACACGTGGGAGTCGGGTAAAGAGGGGGCATCATCATCATAAGGGGTTGAGTGAAGGCAGCAGGCCAGTGAGACAGCAGCAGGGTGGCAGCGTGCTGATGAGGCAGCAGAGTGGAAGCATTGGGAAATCTGGAGAAAAACATGCCCGGGGCAGACCAACTGTTACTCAGGAGCTTACCTTCAAGAAACAACTAGCAGTGCACAGGTTCATAAAGGCAGAGGCAGTCAGCACGGAGTGGTGGGGGTAAAATGCCATACTCTGCAGTATGGGAATTTTTTATCAAGTCGCTGGAGCATGGCGGTATGCAGAATATATGAACAAAAGGTGAAACGTGGTCAGGATGCTAATGTTGGCATTACAGCCCTGCATTAACACATGGAGCATCACCATAAAGTGGCCTGAGAAAACCGTGGTACTTATAAAGTGGTACAGCCTGACGCAGCAACCGCTGCATCTCTCAGCGGCCGGCACGCCTTCTCCAGCAGTCAGGGCTCCTCAACCTGAGCAGAAATAACTGTTGTTTATTCCCTTCATCTACAGCTCCTGATGCTTCTCCACATCCCCCTCCTACCTCATGTCATGCATTTCACGAGCAATCAGTCACCGAGGCTATTGCAAAGAGACAACAGTATGCATGCAATCATCCATTGCCACAGAAGTGGCCAAGTTGCTCGTACTGCAGTCCCTCTCTTTCCATATCGTGTCATTACTTCTCTAAAAAAGCTGTACCAGCCCTGCACACACATGTTCAGCAGAAGGTGGGCCAGTCCTTGAGCCTGTTGGGGTCTGGTTTAGTTAATGCCAGCGACGACGTTTGGAGATGTAACTATGGTCAAAGAAAATATATGTCCTGTACAACCCACTGGGTAAATGTGGTTCCGGTCCAGGCACACCAGCATCTTGGCCAGGTGATGGCAATGCCGCCTCCGCATTGTAATAATGGGATTTCTGTGTCAATGTCCTCCACTGCCTCCTCATCCTCCACCTTGTCCACAGCCTGCACTGTAGGCACAGTCTAGAGGGGTCCTCCAGCATGCCACCTATGCAAAACACAGCTTTGTTGTGCGGTTCTGCACCTGGTCAGCCTAGGCGAACGGAGTGACACCGGGGAGAAACTGCTCCACCAATTAATCAAATCCTGGCTATCTCCTCACCAACTGGAGATAGGAAACATGGTCACCAATAACAGGAAGAACATTCTGTCTGTGCTGCGTCAGGGATGGCTAACCCATTCACCCTGCATGGCACACGTTTTCAATCTGTTTGTCACCCAGTTCCTGAAGTCTTCCACACCACTGCAAGATGTCGTGAAAATGTCAAGGAAACTGTGCATGCACTTCAGCCACTCTTACCATGCAAAACACTACAGGTCAGTGTGTGGATACAGTCAGTACAGTACAATAGGTAATAGTTCAGGAAAAAGATTAAATATCATAAACCCCCACCCCAAAATATAAAAACTATAATGCAACATAGAGAAGGCAGTCTGTGTCTCCTGTCCTTGGAGGATTATCATCCTGCAAATGTTTCCAAATTTACTTGGTAATGTGGTTATAAAAAGACATAAGTCCATCAATTTCAACCAAGGGATAGGTGGGGACACGAATCCTACAAGGATGTATTTAGTATTTTAATGTTTCATGAAAAATGAAAGAAGTGACCAACAAAAGTTTTCTAGAAGCCACTCTAATTTTTGCATAGTGGGCATACAGGGAACAGTGGTGGGATACCTAAGGGACAGAGTGGTGGAATCCAGGTGGAAAGTGATGGCATATTAGGGATCAGAGCTTTCTAAAATCTGCTGTATTTTTTCACACTATGAGTTTTAATGCAAGTAAATAATAAAAGCTATAAATTATTTTACAGGCACAATTTGGACACAGCAAATTCTAAGCCTAATATTTAATGAAGGCCATCGAAATGGAACAGAATCTATTGACAATTGGACAAGAATGCCATGGATTGAAGCAAATGTTCGTAATGTTGACTTTAAAACCCATCCATCTCCTCGAACCTTAACAACTCACCTGCCTTATTATCTAATGCCAAGAGAACTGAGGATCAGAATGGGAAAGGTAAATCACAGGAGTATTGTCTTACAGTGTTTCTTGTATTGATTCATTATTGTTTTGCAGCGCATAATATTTGTTTTTGATTCGTTTTTCCCAACAAGAAAAAGATATATACAGTAGTTCTATTTTCCAATTTTATTTATATATAAGAACCATCTCCTAGAAATTCCAATTATTTTCAGCATTTTCCTCCACCATAAAATATTCCGGTTGTCATACAGCATAGAGATAGGGCATGCATAAACAGCAAAATGATAAGCATGGAAGGACTCAAAATAATGAAGGAAATATGCCAAACATTTTTCCTGAGGTAGTCATATTATTAATGAAAAGGTACATACACAGGTCAAAATAATGGGACTACAGCCATCCTCTTATAGATCCTGTCAGACACTGTCAGAGAAAGCCTGTGGTTATTGTATCTACAGTTACAAGAAAAAGTAAGTGAACTCTTTGAAATTACCTGCATTTCTATATTGATTAGTATACAATATGGTCTGATTGTTACAGTGATAGTCTAAGGCTACTTTAACACCTGTGGTAAAACTGGCAGGCTGTTCCAGAGGATAATGCCATGCACCGCCAGACCCAGTTGAGTATAATGGGATTCAACTTGCTTCTGGCATAAGTGCCGGGTTTAGGCTTGACAAAAACTGGTAACCATCTACAGTGCAGGGGAAAATAAGTTAACCTCCAAGGTACCAGTCGGAACCAAAGCCGAGTTCGGTTCCAAGTTTTAAAGTGGTTTTCCACTTTAAAAATCAAGTACCGAAGTTATTCAACAAAGTCTTGCGGGACTTCTCAAATAACTGACTTCAACTCATCTGAGCCCGTACATTTGAATGCTGTACAGAGAAGGATCTCTGTACAGCATTATTCCGAAGTATTGAATGAAGCGTGTAGCATCCGAAGTTTGCTTCGCTCAACACTGGTAACAAAAAAAAGATCTATAGAAGATTCTGCAAACACTGCAAAACACTGATCGATAATGATATTCATGGGAGAACTTCACCAAGGAAGCCACTATTGATGAGACAAGAGTGGAACCCTTTGGCACAAATGCACAAAGCACAATGTCTGAATGAAAAATAACACTTCACTGCAATGCCAAAGCCTTATCCCAACTGTGAAGCATGAAGGAAAGCAATATAATTGTGGGCTGCTTTGTTGCCACAAGGTCTAGATGCATTGCAATGTTTGAGAGAACAATTAATTCTAAGGTGTATTAAAACATTTGACAGGAGAATATAATGGCAACAGTCTATGACCTGAAGCTGAAGAGGAATCATTGGGTAATGCAACAAGACATTAAGCACACAAGTAAATCAACCAAAAATGGGTGAAAAAATAAGATTTGTGTTTTGGAATGGCAAAGTCAAAGTACTGATTTAACACTATCGAAATGCTGTGGCAAGATCTGAAGAGAGTGTCCACGCACTGCATCCCGAGATTATTGACGATGACGAACTGAAACACATTTCCAAGGATTAATTATCCAAATTCCTCCTCAATATTATGCAAATCTTTTTTTTACAGCTACAGAAAATATTTAATGGAGATGATTGTTGCTAATGGAGTATCTACAGGTTATTCCATTCAAGGGCTTCACTTACTTTTTCTCCCAGCATTGATGTTTACTGAATATGCTCAATAAAAGTCAAAAGCAGTTCATCTATTTGTGTTACTAGATTAGTTAGATTGTGTTGGCCTATAATTGTGACTCAAATAACAGACCGCATTTAACTACTAGTGTTAATCGAGCACCAACGTGCTTGGGTGTTCTGGTGCTCAAGTAGAACACTTTGAGATGCTCGGGTGCTCTACAGAGCACCTGAGCACAATGGAAGTCAATGGGAGAACCCAAGCATTAAACTCCCAGGTTGCTGCGGGAATTTTGTTGTCCGAGTAGTACGCCACTTTTACAGACTAACAATAATGCGCACAAAACCGAACAAAAAAAACGATTTTAGGGGAAAAATTGTTAGGAAACAAACTAACTGTTCTTTCCTGTATATTTACTTACTATAAAGTGCAATTGCTGCAAAAAAATTGCAAGAAAGAGGCACTCCGATACAACCTGCATATCACATAAAGGACGGCCTCATTCACATTGTGGTACAATTGTTCAGGTAGTGGGACTCCTACACTCATAAAGTCTATGCACCCAAGTTAAAGGGCTGCCAAAAATCACAAGGAACCGGGACTTCAATACACCCTTTGTTACACATAAAAGAGGGCATCATACACACCCTTGAAAAATTATTATTGATGGCCTGCTGGTGACCCTCAAAAAGGAGCAAGGGCCTGCTGGTGACCATCTGAAACATTGTGGCTGAGGGCCTGCTGCCGAGCTGACCATCTAAAACATTATGGGTGAGGGCCTGCTGCTGAGCTAACCATCTAAAACATTATGGGCGAGGGCCTGCTGCTGAGCTGATGATCCAACACATTATGTGCGAGGGCCTGCTGCCAAGCTGACCATTTAAAACATTATGGACGAGGGCCTGCTGCTGATCTGACCATCTAATACATTTTGGGCGAGGGCCTGCTGCCAAGCTGACCATCTAAAACATTATGGGCGAGGGCCTGCTGCTGAGCTGACCATCTAAAACATTATGGGTGAGGGCCTGCTGCTGAGCTGACCATCTAAAACATTAGGGTGAGGGCCTGCTGCTGATCTGACCATCTAAAACATTATGGATGAGGGCCTGCTGGTGACCCTCTAAAACATTAGAGGTGAGGGTCTGTTGCTGAGCAGACCCTCTAAAACATTAGGAGTGAGGGCAGCTTAATAAGCATGTTGATATGATGAAGGAGGAGGCGGAGGACAAGAAAAGGAAGATTGAACCATATACCCTTTTTTGTGGTGGAAGGGGTGCATGGGAATACAGTGTATTCAATACACCATAAAAGTCACATTTAATGTGCCTTTATGTTCAGCCGTTTTCCTCTGGTTGAGTAGAGAAGTCAAGAGCAATCCAGGCCTTGTTCATTTTTATAAGAGTCAACCTGTCAGCATTTTCAGTTGACAGGCGGATGCACTTATCAGTTATTATGCCCCCAGGAGCACTAAATGCCCGCTCTGACAAAACACTGGCGGCAGGGCAGGCCAGCATCTCAAAGGCGTAGAGCACCAGTTCATGCCACGTGTCCAGCTTGGACACCCAATAGTTGTAAGGCACAGAGGGATCACTGAGGACGCTGACATGGTCTGCTACTTACTCCTTCACCATCTTCCAAAATGTTTCCCTCCTTGTGACACTAGGCCACGCATCAGGGTGAGGGTGCTGGAGGGGTGTCATTAAACTGTCCCAGGCCTTGGAGAGTGTTGCCCTGCCTCTGTTGGAACTGCTGTGTGTTCCCCTCCTCGGTTGCCCCAGGAACTAAGTAATCTGCCGCCAGCTTTGTCAGCTGGAAATTTTTGGACCAATTTTTCCACAAGGACCTTCTGGTACTGCACCATTTTGCTCATCCTCTCCACCACAGGAATAGGAGATGAGAAGCTCTTCATAGCAGGGGTCGAGAAGGGTGAACAACCAGCAATCGGTGTTGGCCAAAATGCATACAACACGAGGGTCACGCAAAAGGCCACATAACATAAAGTCAGCCATGTGTGCCAGAGTCCCAACAGACAAGACTTCGCTGTCCTCATCAGGAGTATGACTTTCAATCTCCTCATACTCTTCTGCCCATCCACGCTGAACAGATGGAATAAACCTGCTATGGGTACTACCCTCTGTAGTGGAGGCAACTGTCTCCTGCTCCTCCTCCTCATTGTCATCATACAATTTGTGCTGAGAAGACGAACTGAGGGTGGTCTGGCTATCACCCTGTGTACTGTCTTCTCCCATTTCCACCTCTTCCACATGCAAAGCGTCCCCCTTCATTGTGAGCAGCGAGCATTTCAGTAGACACAGAAGTGGGATGGTTTACGCTGATAAAAGCGGCGTCTTCACTCACCATCTGTATTGATTCCTCAAAGTTGCGTAAAACCTCATAGAGGCCAGTCATCCATGCCCACTCGTCTTTTGTGAAGAGTGGAAGCTGACTGGAAAGCGACGGCCATGTTGCAGCTGGTATTCCACTACTGCCCTCTGCTACTCACAAAGTCTGGCCAATATGTGGAACGTGGAGTTCCAGAGTGTGCTCACGTCACCACAAAGGTACGGCCATTATCAGACACAACCATGCCTGTTTGTAGGTTGAGTGGTGAGAGCCACAGCTCTGTCTAGTCCCTTATACCCTGCCACAGCTCTGCCGCAGTGTGCTGTTTGTCACCTAAGCAAATAAGTTTCAACACGGCCTGTTGCTGCTTCCCCACTGCAGTGCTACATCCCAGGGTACGACTCACTACCGGCCTCCACAACGTTCACCCAGTGTGCCATCAGGGAAATGTAGCGTCCCTGGCCACAAGCACTTGTCCATGTTTCAGACGTTAAATGGACCTTTCCAATAACTGCGTTGGTCAGGGCACGGGTGATGTTACGGGACACATGCTGGTGTAGGGCAGGGACGGCACACCGGGAAAAATAGTGGTGGCTGGGGACTGAGTAACAAGGGACGGCCACCGCCATCAGGCTGCCGAAAGCCTCTGTGTCCACAAGCCTAAATGGCAAGATTTCCAGGGCCAGCAATTTGGAAAGGTGTGCATTTAGTGCTATGGTCTTTGGGTGGGTTTCTGGGTATTTGTGCTTTCGTTCAAAGGCCTGGGGTATGGACACATGTACGCTGCGCTGGGACACAGAAGTGGATGTGTTAGCTGATGGTGCTTGCGAAGGTCCAGGTGCAGGGCAAGAGGCATCCGGGCCTGCGTCTGGGACAGGGGATTGGCCAGCACGTAACACAGGGGAAGAGGAGGCAGTGGTGTGACCCGCAGCACTGATTGTGGACCCAGGCATTTGGCCCACCTATTAGGGTGCTTTGATGCCATGTGTCGGATCATACTAGTGGTGGTGAGGTTGCAAGTGTTCACGCCCCTGCTCATTTTGGTATGGCACAGGTTGCAAATGACAATTCTTTTGTTGTCCGCACATTCCTCAAAAAAGCACCAGACTGCGGAACACCTACACCTTGGCAAGGGAGATTGCAGCAAGGGGGTGCTCTGGGGAACAGTTGTGGGCCTGTTTGGTGTGGCCTGCCTTCTCCCTTTTGCCACCCCACTGCCTCTTCCAGCCTGTTGCGGTGCTGCGGATCCCTCCCCCTCTGTACTGCTTTCCACGCTCGGCTTGCCATCTTCCCAGGTTGGGTCAGTGATTTCATCGTCCATCACCTCCTCACTCTGGTCATCCACCTGACTTGTTGACCTAACAAGAACCTCACTTATTGACAACTGTGTCTCATCCTTATCATGAACCTCTTGAGACACTAATTGCCTTTGACGTATTGGCAACGGTGTCTTATCATCATCATCCACCTCGTAAAACACTAATTGCCTTTCCCCACTGTCATCTTTTTCTGACTGTGAAAATCAAGGGCCAAATCAAGGAATGGCGATGAAAAGACCTCCTCGGAATATCCGAGTGTGGCATCACTTGTTTGCCAAGACTCTCCATGGTGGGAGGAAGGAGGATCAGGGTGAGGATTCTGTTGACCAGACTCTTGGCTACTGAGACTGGACTTTGTGGAAGACTGGGTGGTGCTTAGCTGGCTGGAAGCATTATCTGCTGCAATCCAACCGACCACTTGGTCGCAATGGTCTGATTTCGAGAGTCTTGTCCTGCGCCGCCCTGCAAACTGGGACATGAAACTAGGTAGCGTGGATGAGTGTGTTCTTGTGCTCTGGCAGCAGGCACACTTTAACCGCGCCCAGGGCCACGGCCTCTACGTGCACCATCAGCAGCACGGCCACCTCCCCGTCCTTTACTGCTCGCCTTCATCATATTAAATGGTATATATGTTTTCAAGTATGTCACACGTACAGTAGCGCAGGTTTGGGAAGTGTATGCGCAAAAAAATTTAACTGAATGTCACTGATATTTATGATGTGCAAATATTATACAGGAGATGTAGCGCAGGTAATGTCGCAGTCATCAGCAGCAAAAAAATTAAACTGAATGTCACTTATATTTACAGTATGATGCGCAAATGTTTTACAGGATAAGTAGAGCAGGTAATGTCGGTGTCTCCAGCGGCGAAAAAAATTTAACTGAATGTCACTGATATATAACACAAGAGAGTGAATCTGCATCGCACATCCTCAGTACTATGCTTTTGATATAACGACTGTCCTTCAGCATAATTACATGGCATCTCAGCCCAATTTGTAATGCATTCTATGCTGTGCAGAGATGTACACCTGGTCATATATATACTCCAAAAACCTGCAACAAATAGCAAACACTTACAGCTTCAAGTACGGTCCCAGACAGGTACAGACTAATCAGTTGCATCACTGTTACCCCGATACAGGCAGCCTCAGTAAGGCCCAGGCTGAGATTAATCAAAGGTCACATAATAAGTCATAGTGCATCAATACCCAGCTAAAGTAGATTTAGAGAATATAAATAACTCACACTGTCCAGTCCTCCTCCTGTTAAGTCCTCCCCGTACAGGCAGGTATACCGAGTGCCCCTTCCATATATAAGCCACTTCCAATTACGCTCCACGGGCTACATTGGTGGATGGCAGGACTTCCGGTGCTGATGACAGCATCCGGCCAGTGGAACGCATAGCGTTTCAGTGTGTGACTGCCGGTGTTAGGGACAGCATCCAGTCCGTGACACGCACAGTGCTCAGAGCGTCCTGGTGTCCGATCACATGACCTGTCAGGTTTCCTGCAAATGGAACGCAACAGGGGCAACTACTTCCTGCCCATTGTGTTCCACTATTGCGCCGTTATGTTCCAAAGAAAATGTAGACACGGTAATATATAGCAGAATCAGGTCATTGATTCATAGTGAAAGACCAAGTCATGTACCTGTCGTACAGTAGGCTATAAGCATGGCAATAAATGAAATAAAATCCATACTTATACATAGATAGATTGCCTAAATGGACTCATCACATAATTAAAATTATCGATGCATATCCATGGCTAGTCAATACTCCAATTGGAAGCAGATACACATAGACCCTATTTATAGAGAATGATCCAAAAACAGTCCACGGTCAGGGGCTATTTGTAGCACAGCGAAACGATACTCATCGCTATTGTCCAGAAAATAAATAAACTCAAGATGATTCACGCATCCAGCCAATTTTTCGTACAGAATAGGGACATCACTCATAGACACAAATGCTAACATTGTGTCTCATATTTATAAAAAAAAAAACAGGAAAATGTTAGTCTCTCATTAATGCCCATTGCCCAGTGGAGCTTGGGATCTAAAGCGATTTTCCTGTTCCAATCTCTACCCCTGGGAGAGGATGGGACAAGTTCCAGCACAGAAAATTTTAAGCATCTAGGATCACCCCCGTGCATTTCATTCATGTGCGAAGCAGCTGGTGTAACGTTCTTATTAATAACGTCATTCACATGTTCGCAAACTCTCCTCCTCACTTCTCTAATAGTCTTGCCTATATAGTCCATGGGACACGGACACTGACAGATATAAATAGCCCCTTTACTGCGACAATTACAAAAGTACCTGACCTTGAAGATTTGTTTAGTGACCGAGCATGTCACAGTTTTAGAAGTTGATATTAATTCACATGCTTTGCATGAACCACACCTGAACATTCCGGAAGGTTTCCGGTCAAGCCAGGTACCCGCTTTGATGGGAGGTGTGTAGTGGCTATGGACAAGACGGTCATTAAGACTTTCTCCACGTTTATAGCTCACACTCAGGTTCTCTGCCAAAGGTCAGGGACCATGCGAAGTATAGGCCAATATCTCTTCAAGGTCATGACTTTTTGGTTCGCCAAATCAAAAGGAGATATGATCCATAGGGGTTGGCTATTTTATCTCCCCTATGTTTGGGGACCAAAAGGCGTGTCCGATCCTGATGTACTGCATTATTAAAGGCTTCCCTGAGATGTTTCTGAGGTTATCCCCTCTCTCTAAATCTACTTTGAAGCTTCATTATAGAACCCGGAGGTACTGACCTCTGGGTATCCCTCATTTGAGGGGTACTGGGTGATGACTATCCCAGTGTAATAAGGAGTTGGTGGTGGTTGCTTTTCTATGGATGTCAGTAGTCAGATATCTTTGATTGGGTTAAAATTTGGCAATAAAAATACATTTTTCAAAAGTTAGTATTTTTTCAGTATTTAAGCACAAGAAAAACTATATAAATGTGATATCTTTGTAATCAAACTTAGGCCTCATTATGTACATCGCCGTAGGTCACACCGACCCAATTAGCTGGCTATTATATATTCCCTTTGACGGTGGCAAGTATAGTGTATTTTCAACCGAAAATATAGGTAGGTCACATCCAACCCAATTAACTGGCTGAATAACTGTTATATATTCCCTTTGACGGTGGCAAGTACAGTGGTTTTTAATAAAAAAAAAGGTAGGACACACCGCCCTATTAACTGGTTGAATAACTAGTATATATCCCTTTGACAGTGGCAAGTAAAGTTTTTTTCACCGAGAAATTAGGTATGTTTCACCCACACAATTAACAGACTGTTTAACTATTATATGTCCATGTTACTGGTGCAAAGGAGTAGGATTGCACAGAAAAAAATGCCAACAAGTCACCCTCAGACTGAACAGCACAATTAAGTATGGTATTTCTGTCTCACTGGTGCAAAAGAGCTGTATGGGACCCATCAATAATGCCTACAGGTCATCAGCACACTTATAATAAAAAACTAATAAAAGTCTAACATTCTTCCTGCCTGCAGCAGCCTCCTGTATCTACACTAGTCAGAGCAGAATGGCGGTGCTTCATGTTATCCAGCATTAATGCATGTCTGGTCACATGGTGCGCTGGCCAATCACAGCCATGTCGATACTAGTTCACAGCTTAATCGCTTGCTGATTGGCAGCGCTGCAGACTTTCAACAAGCTTTATTTAAAGTATGAACAACGAACGCGGACTTTGGCGCAAAATCCGGGTTTGTGTTTAGTAAACGAACACCCAAATGTCTGGTAGTGTCCCAAATGTGGCGGTCAAGGTTCGCTCATCCCTAATTAGTAGTTAAAATCAGTGACCTCATTGTAGATAAATGTCCACTTTAATTCAAATGCTAATTAGGTGTTTGGAGCACCAAAGGGCAAGCCTATCCCGACAGAGCATTGCTTCACCCCTGCCTTTCCCTCTTAGCCACGCCCCTTAAATGACAGGGAAAAAGCTCATACACAGTTAGTTTCTCAGGGCCACTGATTGCAAGCTACTAAGGTATCATTAAATTAAGCATTATAAACCCTAAAACTGGCAGTATATCTAGTTTAGTAGGTGTAGCTGGCCAGATAAGATCTATCCTAGGTTGCTAATATGGCTTATATGTGTATACAGCTAGACCTGCCAATAACTTATATGTTTATATGTTAAAGACAAAAGCAGCGTTATTTACTGTGACTATGTTTTTGGATGTCATGTAACAGTTATATATTGTGTTCACAGAAGCAGAAAAGATAAATTGCCTTTAAGATTCATTATATGACTGTAAGGTAAGCTCAATTACACAGCACAATTATTAACAGAAAGCATAGAGTTAAGCTGTTGTTATTGAGCAGGAGTCTTGGCCAATCACAGCCAATCTCACACTGAGCAGGAGTCTTGGCAAATCACAACCAGCCTCACACTCAGTCTGTGTGGGAAATTCCCTAGCAGGAGCTGCTAGAATTCGTTGCACCAGAGGAGAGAAGCTGAACAGACTTTCACTCCAGTCAGAGCTGATTTTTATGGAAGAAAAGAGGCCAAAATAGGTATTTAATACAGTTATAGATGTTCCTATTGTTAATAGTATGATTAGAGCTATCTACTGAACTGGTTATATGTGTTTACTTGCAGTTCCACCAAATAGCAATCTCTAATCTGCAAATTGCGACCAAATTGCATAAAAGCATCCAAACTGCTCAAAGCAATTGTATAGACTAAACTGCAAACCAAGTAGAGCATGTAGAACTGTTAGTTAAGCCTCAGATATACCTCTCAAAGAGATCATAAAGTGCATAAATAACGTAAAGTGAAAGTATAGATACTGAAGAGAGAAAGAGAAATATATCCACCATCTTATGTTGAATGACAAGATTGAAAGGTTAAACCACCATTTTGTTATACTTTATCCAACACGTGTTTTATACATGGACTATCTGCTGCGGACGTGGAAGTATTATATATGAAGTAAAGTGGAAGTTAATAAAGAAGTTATTTCCATATTTCCAGTTATGTTTCCATAAAACGGCGCAAGAAGAATTAAGGCAGAGTAACAGACAGTCTGGTTGTACTAAAAAGTTAGAGATATCAAAATTCAAAATCAAAATCAAATAGTGCTGCCCTGCCACAGTAGGGTTGATCATGCTGACAGCAGCTCTTTAATTAGTAATAAACGCAGATATATTGTTCACCTGCTATTTCTTGCAACTGTATACTACTATAGTAAAAAACAGTACAGGAACCCCCAGAGGGTTACTTATTAGGTCTTGTACTTGAAAAATATTGCGCAATAGAGGCCTCTTTCACACGAGTTTGACGGATTGGCTCCAGATGCGTTCACGGTGCGTTCGATGAAACTCACACCATTTTGCAAGCAAGTTTAGTCAGTTTTGTCTGCAATTGTGATCAGTTTTTTTCGCGCGGGTGCAATGAGTTTTGATGTGTTTTTCACACGCGTGATAAAAAACTGAAGGTTTACAAACATCTCTTAACAACCATCAGTGAAAAACGCATTGCATCCGCACTTGCTTCCGGATGCAATGCGTTTTTCACTGTAGCTCCCTTCACTTCTATGGGGCCAGGGCTGCGTGAAAAACACAGAATATAGAACACGCTGCAGTTTTCACACAACTCAGAACTGATGCGTGAAAAAAACGTTCATGTACACAGAACTATTGAAATGAATGGGTCAGGATTCAGTGCAAGTGCTATGCGTTCACGTCATTGCATACACCCGCGCTGAAAACTAGCTTGTGCGAAAGGGGCCTTACATTTTCTTGTATAAACCTTGTTTATTTCTCTCTGCCTCTTCTCACCTATAGATATACATATGACAGGTTGATTCTTCAGTGTATGAACTTAATAATGAGTCTTATAAATGTATTCTTATAAGTGGAGATCACATGTTAAAGGAAATCCGTCAGTTCTTTCAAGTACGTCTAACGAATGGCAATGCATTTTAGGTCAATTCAACATCATCATAACTATATGATGTTAAATCTGCCAGTCAACTGCTCTGCACATGCATGAGATTTTGGTGAGGAGCAGGATGGGCAGGCAGAAGGAGTTTTGGCTACCATCTGACATCACAGTGGAGGGGGCAGTCATGAAGGAACAAGAGCCAGCACTAGGAACTTACAGAGTTACGGACCTGGGCTCTTCATGGAGTCAGGCTTGGGCTCCAGCAACCTTTAAATATGCCCCACCGGGCATTTGAAAGGCTAATTAGCATATTACACAAACTTCATTTTCTGATGATCAGAAACTGGAACAGCCATAACAAAGGTAACTATATAGTTATGATGATGTTAGACTGACATAACATGCATTGCCTTTAGTTAGATATGCTTGAAAGAGCTCACAGATTCCCTTTAAGTCTGTGCACTTGAGGTAGCAAGAAAATGTATGTTACTGCTCAGATGCTGCAGTCACTATTGACCATTGCATCTGATGAGGTTTAGTGTTTCCATGATCAGAGTTATCTCTGATCACACACACTACACTTGGGATTTAGTTGTATGGTGTATGTTAGGCTACTTTCACACTGGCGTCTTGTGCGGATCCGTCATGTATCTGCACAGACGGATCCGCACTGATAATACAACCGCATGCATCCGTTCAGAACGGATCCGTTTGTATTATCATGAACATAGGCAAAACGGATCCGTCTTGAACAGCACTGAAAGTCAATGGGGGACGGATCTGTTTTCTGTTGTGTCATATTGTGTCATTGAAAACAGATCCGTCCCCATTGACTTACATTATATGTCAGGACGGATCCGTTTGGCTCAGTTTTGGTGTCCGCCTCCAGAGCGGAATGGAGACTGAACGGAGCCAAACTGATGCATTCTGAACGGATCCTTATCCATTCAGAATGCATTGGGGCAAAACTGATCCATTTTGGACCGCTTGTGAGAGCCCTGAAACGGATCTCACAAGCGGACCCAAAAACGCGTGAAAGTGTGAAAGTAGCCTTACCAATTAATTAATTTCTTAAAGGATGTTGTCTCGTCTTAGTGACCAGCCTGTTTTGGGCCTTACTGACCAAGTGTTTTATCATCGTCGCCTTCCAAGAACTATAACATTTTTATTTTTCTGTCTATGTAGCTGTATGAGGGCTTTTTTTTAAGGGGCAAGTTGTAGTTTTTAATGGTGTCATTTTGGGGTACACATAACTTTCTGATTAACTTTCATTAACTTATAGTTTTTATAATTTTTCAGTATAAATAACATAATATCTTTTTTCTCTGTGTCAGTGTACAACGATTCGAAATACATATGTTTTTTTTTTATTTTACTACTTTTGTGCAATAAAGCCCTGTTTTTAAAAGGAAGAAAATCTTTTTGTTTCGCCTCTTCCCAAGACCAATAACTTTTTTTATTTTTCTTTCCATGGAGTTGTGTAGGGCTTGATTTTTGCAGCACGACTTGTAGTTTTCAGTGGTATCATTTTTGGATAATTATGCTTTTTTATCACTTGTTGTTATGTTTTATTGGTGGTGACTAAGAATAAATGAGCAATGCTACCATTTTTTTTTTTACCGTGTTCACTGTAGGGGATAATTTACATGATATTTGTGTAGTGCGGGTTGCTACGGATACAGCGATACTAAACATGTTTTTATCAAACAGATTTTATTTTTTGCAATTTTTTCATTGAAAAGTGTATTTTTAATTGAAAAAAAGAGCATATTTTTTACTGAAATGTTTGTTATTTAATAAATGTTTGATTTATTTTTTTCACTTTTTTTTACCACTTAATAGTCCCACAAGGGGACAGGCAATATTTTGATTGCTTTTAAAATACAATGTACTATCCCTATGCTATACTGACATTGACAAAAGAGGCGCAACCTGCTGGAAAACACTCAAAGCAGGCTTGGGGCCTATACCAGGCCCCAGCCAGCCTTTACACACATCGGCACCCTACGATTGCACTACGCTCCCTCTGTCACCATTTATGCGGCGGGCACCATTGCCTGCGATATGTAAGGGGTTTAACAGCCTGGATTGGTACTTCTGCCAATCCGGGCTGTTTGAGCAGGAGCATGGCTCTCATGTCAGAGCTGAGCACCCACTCTTCCCTGCACAGGAGACTCGTGCAGGGCCCCTGTGAAAAGGAATTGGTACAATCTACCAGCGGTGACTGTGCTTGCACTCTCTGGTGGCCGGGACTATGGAAGCGCAGCACCTACATCATGGCCATCTTGTATCTGCTCTGCATTAGTGGCTGTGACCCCTGGACAAGATCATGTATAATGTGATGGAAAAATGAATCAAGCCAGCAAAGGAAGCAATATGGCTAATTACAATACATTAGAAAGTGCCCTGTATTAACTTTATCTACATGATAAATGCCATTTGCTAAAGTGAGAGAACCCCTTTAATGGTCACATTATTAATCATTTAATATTTATATTGTCAATTAATTGCATTACATCAACATATAATAAAATGCTCTTTTTTTTCAGATTATATATGTGTGTCGAAACCCAAAAGATGTCCTGGTGTCCTACTACCACTTCTACAAAATGAATCCAAAATTAAAATATGAAATAAACTGGGAAACATTCATCAACCTCTTCATATCAGGGAGAGGTAATATAGCAGTGAATACAACTATTTTATAATCTGATTATAAGTAGTGTTGGGCCCGAATATTCAAATCGCTAATTTTAATTGTGAATATTGCCACTTCGACAATTTGCGAATATTTAGAATATAGTGCTATATATTCGTATTTTCGAATATTCTACTTTTTTTTTATCTGAACCCATGATCCCTCCCTGCTTCTTGCTTGTGGGCCAATGAGAAGGCTAATATCTTTGTCTGAGCTTAGCAACATCCCTAGCAACCAATAGGAAAGTTGCCTACCCCTTTACTATATAAGAACCTCTCCAGCAGCCATCTTGTGCAGTTTTTTGCAGATCTGAGAGAGACAACAGTGTCATTGCTGTGCTCTCTGCTTTCTTGTGTCATTACATTAGATAGTTAGTTAGCTTATATATATATAAAATACAGATAGTCAGTGTTGATTAGATCGTGATATAGTGTAGCTGATAGGTTCCAGTGCAGGGTATTAGATTAGGTAGTGTGATAGGTTCTGCTGTCCATACATACATACATGCTACAGACATAGTGCTGTGATGTCACAACAATAGTGCCGATTTGCGCAATCGCGAATATATTGGAGCACTCTATCTGAATATAAAGCTATTGTAATGTTCTGCCATGCCAACCATTTTCTTTAGTCTCAGGAAAATTCTAGCATCTTGAAAAAAGTAGCAAAAGCTACCCACGCCTGTATTGCGCGCGCAATACGCGCATATTACATTGCCGATTTTTGCAATCAAGAAAATATTCGCAAATTCACGAATATATGACTAATATTCAACCAAATATTTGCAAAATATCTCGAATTCGAATATTGCCCCTTCCGCTCATCACTAATTATAAACTGAACACATAGCAAATGTATTCTAAAAATAAGCTTTAGGTTAATTTTACTTATGACTTCCATTTATATACAAAGCCGTGATGCTCTGCTGTATCCATCGTATGACACATGCCAGCAGCACCTGAGGGACACCATTAACTTATGATGGGGTCTGTCAGTATTCCATCGATAAGAATGGTGCTGCATTGAATGCTTTTTCTTGCCTCAAATCTGAAGAAATTTACAATGGGAGCTTCTGACACACATGAAAAGAGCCTTAATAATTTTCACCCGAAACAAAAACCATGGGCAGCTGAATACATTTAATAAAGGCTCATGCACATGAACTTGCAGTGTGCAATGCACGGGCACTGACCGCAGGACTGTCATATGCGGACGCAGGACCTATTCACTTGAATGGGGTCCACGATCTGCCCCCGGCAATCCACACCACAAAAAATGGTGCATGCACTACTTTTTTGAGGTGCGAAAGCAAGGACATAAAAACACTTCCGTGCCTCTGTTCCACACCGCACCTTCCGAAAGTGGTGCACAAACCGCTGATGCCCGTATATTGCGGACCCACTGTTTGTAGGCCTCAATATGGGCACCGGCCAACAACGGTCATGTGCATGAGCCCTAAGACAGTTGTCTCTAATTTTTCATGTTCCAGAAAGTGTTATGGTCATAAAAACTAAAGTACTTTTTAGATGGGGTAATCATCAATAAGAAATCTCCAAATCAGTGTTTCAGCCCTACAGTATTGTTACAATTACAGTGACCATAATCTTCAAATCCCTGCCTATTTTGGCCATATAACTACGGATGAGCGAATCGACTTTGGATGAAACATCGGAAGTTGATTCACATAAAACTTTGTTCTAATACTGTACGGAGCAGGAGTAAAAGTTATTGCTTTGAGAAGTCTCGCGAGATTTGGAACTGAACCCGAGTTCGGGAAATGTTTTTTTACAGTACAAATTAATTTATGAAGTTATTGGCCGAAGTCTCAAGAGACTTCGTGAAGCGATAACTTCGGCTCATCAAAGCCAATACATTCTAATACTGTACAGAGCTCCTGCTCCGTACAGTATTAGAACAAAGTTTTATGCGAATGGACTTCGGATGTTTCATCCGAAGTCTATTCGCTCATCCCTACATATAACATCACAATTGTAATACAGCAATGAATAATGTTACCACATTGTTATTGCTAATGTGACTCTGAGAACAAATCAAAAAGGTTTACTTCCTCCTATTAAGTCCCAGAATGGCTGCACGGCCACAGTCATTGATTTCTCTTAGTTGATCCTTAGCAACAAACTGTCACTGTATCAGGATTAGAAGTTTGTCCAATTCTGGCCATTAGAGCAGGTTCTTGGCTGTCTGCTAACACATGTGGCGGGTTAAACCCGCACCACCATAAAAAGACTATGATGCAGCTTTAAAGCTTGTTAGTGAGTACCTTAAAAGTATGTAAGGGCAGTCACTAACTTGTTAAATCCATGCAGTGCTGTAAAGCAAGAGTAATTCACATAATTTTGATGATAAACCATCTTATTTTACAGTCTTCATTGGCTCGTGGTTTGATCATGTTAGGGGCTGGTACACGCACAAAGAGGATTTCAACATACTTTTTTTGACGTATGAGGAAATGAAGAAGGTAATTAGTTGTTTATTTGTTGATATAAAGATAAGCAATATATAAAGTGAATTTGAAAACTATGGTATCCATTTGGAATTTACATCAATGTAAAGATTATGGGGGAGATTTATCAATCTGGTGTAAAGTAGAACAGGCTTAGTTGCCCATAGCAGGAGCTGTGAAAAATGAAGGGTGGAATCTGATTGGTTGTTATGGCCAAATAAGCCAGTTCTACTTTACACCAGTTTGATAAATCTCCCCCTAGTCCTAAAACACAACATCTGTTGATATACACTAAGTGAAGTACACTATTTTTCTAACAATATCAGTGGTGTTAAACCTACATTGTTATTATGGTCTCGCATAGGCTTGAGCTAATTGAGCTTCAGATCCAAGGTCCATTCATTAAAACAATTTGGTTTTAATGCTGTCTCCGTACAGCATTAAAATGTATGGCCTTCATGTAACAAAACTTCATCTCAACCAAAGTTGCGTAAGACTTCTGTGAATGACTTTGGTATTCTTATCTGCGTATTGAAAAAACATTTTAAAATAGGAATCTAAAATGGGCTTTGGTAGCGGCTGGTACCTCAGTACCAAAGCCCACTTCGGATTCCTATTTTAAAATGTTTTTTCAATACGCAGATGGGAATACCAAAGTAATGCACCGAAGTCTCGCGCCACTTCGGCCGAGATGAAGTTTGGCTCCACAGAGCCAATACATTTTATGGCTGTATGGAAACAGCATTAAAACCGAAGTTTTCGAATGAATCGACTTCGGATCTAGGATCCGAAGTTGCAGTCGCTCAAGCCTAGTCTCACATCTGAGCTCCACTCATTGCATTCAATATCCTTTGCCCACTCCAGAATGCATGCACATGGTCACTTTCCATTTAAGTCTATGGAAGATATGAAAACTGCAGAGCAAGCATGCTTTGGAGGGCAGAGGGCAACTACACATGTGTAGTCACCATCCTACAGCAAACAGAGGACACAGGCAAGTGTTCTCAGGACCATAGGGGTCCCAGCCCAATGGCATATATAGGTTTAGAGTAGGACCTGCCTGACTGAGACCACCTTGACACTGGTAGGTGGGCACAGATGTGTGTTGATCAAAATATATTGGCTGAGAGCCTTGGATTTTATCATATCAGAGTGAGGGCTAAGTCCATATATAATGCTTGCATCTGTTATGTTAGTGCATTATTATCTGTTTTCAGTGATTTTTTTCAGAAATGTAGCCATGGACATCCACATATTTATTTATCATATTGTGCAGGATGTTTTTATCTTTGTTTTTTATCTGGTCCCAGCATTTGGGCCTCAAGCAATGAAACATTTGTACCAGATCCTATTTATGTGAGAAACCTTTTTAATGTTTATGATGCCCAAAAAAAGGGTCAGAACTTGAGCATTACAATTTTACCTTTATGACAAACTGCACAATGCACAATCATGAAGCCATAGGTCACATGGTGAACACCAGCGCTGCTCGTCATTGATCTACAGTATGAGACAGGAGCGCAACAGGGGACAATTATAGCTTCTATTATCTTTTCTTCTCTGGTATATGTTTAGCTCAGAATTAATTGTTATTAAAATGGGACTATAATATGTGACCATTGCCTGTGTATTTTGTAGCTATTTTATATGTCTGTTTCAGGACCTTCGGTCAGCTGTACTAAAAATATGCAAATTTGTGGACATAAACCTTGATGAAAAAGCAATAGATACCGTGGTGCAACGGTCAACTTTTAAGAATATGAAGGATGATCCCCTTTCTAATTATTCATTTGTTCCAAAAGATTTGTTAGACCAAAGTAAAGGAAATTTTCTACGTAAAGGTAAATTCTAAATAAATGAGTATCCCAAGAAGCAAAAGTAATGAAAAAAGTACTAACCCCGTTAATCTACACTAATCTACTACCTATGCTTAAGATCTTTGTTTATAGACTGCAAGCATTGAAATGTTGTACCAGCAAGTGACAGCTGCAGCAAATCACTGGTATCAGCAGTAACCTTCTGTAACTATTGGTATCACACCTGGTTGAGCATACATGTTTATGGAGATGTGTTGTAAACCATTGCCAGACATCTCTAACAACGACTTATCTACTGGGTTACAAAAGCCCAGTCTTTTGGATTCCCAAGATTTAAAGAAGTTTTCCATTGCTCTTCACTTCCTGTAAAGAAAAACTGAAAATTACAGGGGATGCCTGCTTAGCCAATCATCGGTCACGTTGTTGACATGCCTCAGCTAGTGATTACCTTAGCAGCATCTCTTGTCATTTTGTTTCATGAACTGGGAGCAACAAGTGGAGAGCAGTGGGGATAAGAACAGTGTCACAACTGAACCAACAGGAGATCAGTGAAGTGAACAATACTTCCTTTTTATTTTTAACCAATTCTACCCCTTTAAAAAATGTAGTTATGCCCGCACACAGTAGTTATGCACTTTAGAGCCCCCACACATTAGTTATTCTCCTTAGTGCCCTCTTCACAATAGAATGCTCCATTAGTGCCCTGAAACAGTAATTATTTCCCCTTACTACCCCCTTCACAATAGGGTGCTCTATTAGTGCCCTCAAACAGTAATTATTCCCCATTAGTGATCATTCACAATAGAGTGCTTCCTTAGTGATGCAATTAAGTAGTAGAACTCCTTTAGTGCCTCCACAAAGTAGTTATGCCCCCTTAGTGCCTCCACAGAATGTGCATACAGATGAAATCAGGACATGCTGCAACCAAAGTTTTGTCCCACCTGATCTAGGACAGTTCAAAGGCATAAATCATGCAACCTACTGCTGGTGGACTAGATGCAGTTGAATTGTTTGCCCTATGGTTAACAGAGCTCTGCCTATCCTAAGGTCAGGGCATAGTATCTGTAGCCCATAAACCCCTTTAAAAAGAAATATGTCCAAATGCTTCATCGTACACTGATACATTAAAGTATAATGTATAAGTGCATCAATTGCCTCCTGGCCTGTGTGTTTGGATTGAATAAACATAAGCAGTAGAACAAATATGATGACATTTATTGCCTGAAAAATTAATTATATTGTATAGAAATGTACTTCTATGGAAACTATTTCATGAAATATTGTCAATCATAGGTACTCTAAACTGATACTACATTCCACATAAAGCCACTGGCTAAACTTCTCTCTAAATCTTTTACTAGGGATTGTTGGTGACTGGAAAAATATAATGACGGTGGCACAAAGTGAGATGTTTGATAAAGTATTCAAAGAAAAGATGGGGGATCTGCCAACAACGTTTTTGTGGGATCTTGATGAAGAAACTGCATCCTAGAGTGTGTATGTGGGATACATGGACCAAGAATTAAAATAAAAATATATTTGAATACAGAACATACAGTCTTTTTTTTCTCAGTGGTGCCTTATTAGCCAGAACAGACTTCCTTGGCCTCACCATTGGTTTGAAGTTCAAGCCAAGTTAGGAGATTGACCAATCAAATTTATCTGGGTCATGGATGAAAAAATGACTTTGTCTCGCTACTGTCTTTGAATGTCATATGCAATTAATAGAAATGTTACTTCTAGCATTCTTAAGCTATGATTACCTTGCCTTGGTTCTCAAAGCATTTTGCTATCTATTAGGTAAAAGTAAACATATAAAAACCTTGCATGGTCTGGCTTACTGTATGTCTACAATGATCAGTTTTCACAGGTACATAGATTTTCTTCCCAAGCAACTTTATCACCAAATTATGATCAGAATTGTCTGGTACATCAGTTATAGCTATAGTCTAGACCAAGAGTGCACAATTTATGGCCAAAAGGCTACATGTGGCCTTCAATACCATTGGGTGACGTCCCCAATCATCTGGTGACACGCCACAGGCATAATTGTCTGTGTCTGGTGGCTCATAGGTATTTTCCATGGGCATTGCAAGAGTTTCAAAAGATTTGGGGCCCAAGGCCCCAATTCAAATTTTTAATCTGACAACCCAGCACCAGTGCTAAAGGCATAATTGGATGGACATTACATTCAGCACTATCACTACATACCTATTAGATCCAGAGACATCTTCTATCATGTAAAGGTTCTCTTATCTAATCTTCTCCATTTGACCCAGACAGCCATGATGACTTCTTCCAGCCACTTCTTTACTCGTCTGCAGTTTTCAACATCTTAGGTTCCTCACTTTTCTGTCATCCTCCTAGTGCCCCAACAATGTTATCTTTCTACTACCCACACTACTGTGCTCAATGTGTCTCCCAATTCCCCAAAATGCAATTCTTACAAATAAATAGTGCCATACAGTTACCAATGTGCTCCCAAAAGTCCCACCAATAGTAATAGTTCTTTGCAAGAGTGACCTCACTAGTAATAGTGCCCCCTACAGTGATAATACCCCCTAGAGTGCTCTATTAGTACATGTGTTGTTCATATTGTGCCCAATAATAATGCCCTCGCAGAAAGCCCTGTAGTAATTATGCCCCCCAAGTGCCCCCTGTAATGATAAAGCTCCTCAAAGTGCCCTCAATAGTTTTAATGCCCCTTATGGTGCCCCCGGTAGTTATAATGTCTCTCTATAATGTCCCCAGTCAGTAGGTATAATGCTCCTAGTAAGTATATTGGCCCCATGTAGTGCCCTGGTAGTTATAATGACCCTCTTAGTGCGCACTGTAGTTATAATGTCTCATATCATGCTCCGATAAGTTATACTGCTCCCTGGTGCCCTTAGTATGTATAAAGACCCCTATAATGCTCCCCATAAGTTTAATGGCCACCTGTAGAATTCTGCAGTCATTGATCCAGGTAGTTATTCTCATTGATTGATTAATTGAAGTCGGTTAAGGATTATTTTCCCCTAAAATGAGGACATTTGGCTTCCACCTCATGTTTTTTTTTTTTTTTGCCTTCCTCTGGATCAATTTGCAGGTTAACAGGCTGAAATGGAATGGCACATGACTTTTTGCAGCCTTATAAACTATGTTGCTATGTTACTGTAGTGCTTCAGTAGTTATTATGCATCCCTGTAGTGCCTTCAGTAGTTATAATGTCCCTTGTCATACTCACAGTAGTTATAATGCCCCCCGTGGGGTTCCCAATAGTTATAATGTATTCCCCCTAGTAGTTATAATGCCCTCCATGTATTTCTATCAGTGGGTTTAATGCCCCCATAGTGCCCTCAGTTGTTATGATTCCCTTTATAGTGCCTCCAGTAGTTACAATGTCCCTCTCTAGTATCCCCAGTAGTAATAATGCTCCTAGTAGTTATAAATGCCCTCTGTAGTGCTCCCAGTAGATATAATATCCCCTGTAGTGTCCCTAGTACATATATATATATATATATATATATATATATATATATAAACACAAAAGAAGAGAGGGAATCCCATGAGGGTGGTGCCACTGGTGCCATAAAGGTCTCATGCACACAAACGTTGCTGTTTTGCGGTCTGTTTTTCATGGATCCTTTGTTCAGTATCTGAGGTTTTTTTTCCTCTAAATTACATCCTATTCCGTTCCGTTATTGCACAAAACATATCCGTATTGTTTCCGTATTTAATCCGCTTTTTGCGGATCGTATACTGAAACAGTAACTTATTAATCACCAAATACATGAGCAATATGTGCTGGGCATAGCATTTCTACAGTATGGATCCGCAAAATACAGATGAAATACGGATGACATACAGAAGTGTTCCATGTGCGTTCCGTATTTTTTGCGGACCCATTGACTTGAATGGGGCCTCTGACCGTGATTTGTGGACAATAACAGGACATGCACTACTTTTTTGCGGAACGGCCATGCGGACAAACTGAACTGGAATGCACACGGAGTAAATTTCGTATATTGTACAGCCCCATTGAAGTGAATGGTTCCGCATATGGTCCACAAAAAAAACGGAACAGTAGCGGAAAGAAAATATGGTCGTGTGCATGAGCCTTAAGAGTGACTGAAGTGCATGTACAGTTTCCTGGCTATTTTCAAGATGTCTTGCAAATGGGTGGAACCTTGTTATAACCAGATTAAAGACGCATGGGTCAGCCCTCCTTGACACAGTGCCGACAGAATGTTCTTCCCATTATCAGAGACCAAGGTTACGTTCTTCAGTTGGCAAGGAGACAGCCAGGATTTGATTTCTTGATGAAGGATGCGGAGCAGTTCCTCCCCGGTGAAGAACAGTCTGACACTGCCATGCTCTGCATAGGTGGTTTGCTGGAGGACCACTCAGAACTGTGCCTACAGTGAAGGCTGAGGACAAGGTGAAGGATGAGGAGACAGAGGATTACATTGTCACAGGAATCACAGCATGAAAGCACAGAGGCGGCATTGCCATTACCTGGCCAAATTGCTGGTGTGCCTGGGCAGGAACCACATTTATCCAGTGGGTCGTAAAAGACATATAGCAGCCCTATATAAGTTCATAAAATAAAAACAATAAACTAGGTGGGCACACCAATAACAGTAGTATTAGACAGCTTATTCACCCCAGTTGGAGAATCAAGGCCTAATAGAATTGCTTATCTATTAAAAAGGAGGACACTTTTCAATTACATAGCTCTGTGCCCTACACGAGGATTGATGCAACCTCGCTGTCACCTATGGATCCCTTCAGCTTCAGAGTGCAGTCTCCCTATGCTCTCCCTACAGTGTGTAAAAATTCTCCCTACGATCTCCCTATACAATCCCTGCACTGTCCATATCCAATATTTCACAATTTTAGCTTTTAGCAACACTGTCCCTTGTCTCTCCCTATGCTCAGCTTACAGTGAAATAGTGGAGACCGCATGGGTTGAGGGTTTTAAAGAGTTGTGACATCACAGGGGCTGGCTAGCTGCTGTTTTTCTGGCTGCACGTCATTATGGGTGATCTTGTGTTCCCAGGATTCTTACTTTCACTTTGTAACACATGTAACTGGAAATTTGGATTTATTGCAAATCACATTTTTCCTAAACTTCGGGTCGAATTCCACTTTGGATTCTTTAATTCGATAATAATGCCCCCCCCCCCCCCATAGTGCCTCGGTATTCCCATGTTCCACAGCGTAATTCAACTGTATAGTGTTCCTAAGGACGGTGATACTGATGTATGGTCAGCAGCCACTACATTCAGGGCACAAGCGCCGGATGTTTTAACCTAGTAATGCGCCCTGGTATTTTCCATGTTAGAGAGAAAAGGAGTGATGGGCAATGTGAAAGCAGGGACAAGCAAGTACTAATGGTGCACTGTGTGACCATCTTAGGGATCCCTATATACCTGGGAGGAATCCCTAAGATTCTGGGAGGGAGATGTGGTAAAAACGGCAATACTACCACAGAGTTTTTACATTATATATTTTGGCGCATTCATTTTTCTGCATAAATTACACAACTTTAATCTCTGGATCAGTACAATTACAGATATACCAAATACATAGAGTTATGTTTTACTACTTTTGAACAATAAAACCCCTTTATTAAAAAAAGAAAATGTTTTAGCATTGCCAGATATAAACACCTATAACTTTTTTTTTCTACGGAGCTGTGTGAGGGCTTGATAAACAATATCATAATTGTGTAGTGTGTGTCATTATAGATGCTGCAATACCAAATATGTGGAGGAGACTTTATTTTTGCAATTTTTTTCCTTTAAAATATGTTTTTTCAATGGAATTTTTTTTATTTTTTACATAGAATTTTTGAACATTTGTACTTTTTTAACCATTTAATAGTCTCACAAGGGTACTATAATAGGCGATCTTTTGATTGCTTCAAAAATGCATTGCACTATTCCTGTAGTTCAATGTACACTGTGCTACACTGACATTCACCAAAAGGCTGCGCTCAAGGGGGGCAGCCTACTGGGACATTCTAGAAGCAGGCCTTCACTAGGCCCTGGCCTGCTTGCACCAACATCGGCACTCCGCAATCTCATTGGTGGGGTGCTGATGGAAGTCCGCTCCCTCTGTAACCACTTACATACCGCGGGTGCTATTGCCAGCAGCATGTAAGGGGTTAAACGTCCCAGATTGCCACTTCTACTAGTCGGGGCCATTAGAGCAAGAGTGCGGCTCTACAGCCCTGCCTCCAATCTCCACTGCACGGGAGACCCTTGCAGCACTTAGACTAAGACTAAGGTCCCTTAGTGACTTCCGTAAAATGGCATATTGTTGGTCACTAAGGGGTTAAAACATCATAGCAAATGCAACGGAGCAGTGCATTTTAAAAAAGGCTGTTTGTTAACATCATTAACTACGTGCTTTCTTTCAGTTATATTTGTCAGGGTCACTTTGACATTAGTTATTATTCTTGTCTTTGCATTAAAGAGCTTAAAGGGGGGGGGATGTAAAAAAATTAAAATTAAAAAAGAGAAAGAGAAGTGACAAAAAAAAATATTAGTCCTAATAAACCTCAGAGCTCCTCAGACCACCCTCAGGCCAATTGGAGCACTTTTTATTCAGGTGGAATTGATTCAGACCCAAAACGAATTTCAATAAATTCATTCATCTCTGATGTACTCATCACTTGCCTTAAACAGCAACATGTGTCTTTTGAAACCTGATATTCCAGGGTTTAAAATGATGCTAAAAGTACTGCTCTAGCCCTATATATTTTAGTCACAGCAATTGGCTAAATTCATGATGTTTACAATACATCCCCAGCAGGGGAAGGGTTAATCCTTTTGGATACATTCAGATTACATTTCTGCCCGGTCTTCCCCAAACACCAGGTTGGGCTCCTGCACATACGTCCAAACTTTTTGCATTGTCAAAAAAATACTGATTGTGAAAGATCAATTTTCCTGCATAGTTACCATGTTTTTCACTTTATAAGATGCACCAGACTATAAGACACACCCAAGGTTTAGACAACAGAAAATTAGATAAAATATTTTCTAGGCCCTTTTTGAAGGGAATGTAGGTTACTGAAGTGGAGGGGTCAAGGTCAGTAACGTTAGGGTATAGCATAAGGGGGTGTTATAGTTTGGTCAGCTCCTTTTACCCTTAGTATGTCATCTGCTCTGGTTCTGGTACACACACAACTTTGCTATACACAAAATGCACTGCCATACACAGATACTGTACAGCTCTGCTATAAACATACAGCCCTGCTACACACACAGCTCTACTACACACACTTACATTTCTGTTACATACATACTGCTGTGCTACACACCTACAGTTCTATTACATAGAAACGCTCCGCTATGCCCATACAGTTCTGTTGCACAAATACAGCTCTGCTAGACCCATACAGCTCTGCTACACCTCTACAGCTATGCTACACACATAGAGCTCTGCTACAGCCATAAAGTTCGGGTAAGGGAGTGGGTGGGTATGGGTAGGAGAATAATGTATTTATGAATACTTATTGAATTAATGTAAAGCTGATGGAAGATTATATGATGTGTTGTTTGCATTGTATTACTAAGTATTTAATAAAAAGGAAGAAAAAAAAGGGTAGACACATAAAGCTCTGCTACACACATAAAGCTCTGCTACACACATACACACATACTGCACTCGTACACACATACACACACACACATATCATCTTTAATAAAAACAACGTTCCCCTGCGCTAGTGCTGAACGTATACTTCTTCTGCTCTGGCTCCTTCAATTGGTGACATCATCAAAGGTCCTTAAGCTGTACTTGGAGTTCTTTCAGTACGGCGTAGGTCCTTCCTCCCTATGTGCTGAATGGATTGTTCTCCTGCTCTTCCGTAATTTGTAGTCAGAGGGTCTGGCCATGCTGGATCTCCCTGACTGCCATTTATAATACAAAGGCACTTTTTAGCAAGATTATTTCTTGCTTTAAAAAAAATGCATCTTATAAAGTAAGAAATAAGTATACACTTCAATAGTTTCTTTTACACAATAACCAAAACTATAGAAATCTATACAATCCAATCCAAATGCCACTTGTAAATCATTCACTTCCTGAAATATACAGATATAGAGAGTAATATTTGGATTCATATTCTAAATGTAATAATACAAATCTATACTTCAGATCAGAAAGAGGGACATTTAAAGGGAACCTGTCACCATAAATAATACGAAATAATCTTCCGTTTCCTTGACTTCAAAGACCCAAATAAGCCCAAATTTAAATGAATAAATTATACGTTATACTATAATTCCTATAGAACTATATATCAATCTCAGTGCCTCAGCGATCTATAATTTGTGGCCTTCAGCTCAGACACCATGTTCAACAAGACAGGTTCCCTTTAAGGAGCAAAGTGGGACAGAGGGACTTGGATCAAAAGTAGGGACTGTCCTTCCAAAAGCTGGACACTTGGGAGGTCTGCCTGCATGTGGCAGCTGGTTTATTATCGTGTACTAGTAGCATCAGGGATGGGATAGAGTTAATGAGACTTAGCACTAGGGTCAAAGCCATATCAATGGCAAGTAAGGCTATCTCTGATAGTCTTTTTCCCTGTGGCACTGTATCACATGTCATATCTGAAAGTGGTTCACAGGCAAGCTGAGGAGATCTGCCTTCGGGTGTATACATATCAGAAAGTAAATGATAGGGGTTCATGACTGCACAAAAGCTTGAGGCATGAGAGTAAGTAATTAAAGTGTAACTGTCATTTCGGTTTAGAGTCTTCTATCAAAGCTTTAACTGAGCGTTACTAAGGAGAGTCCGTCTTCGGTCTTCATAGTTTTACTGAGCAGTAAAGAAGCCTGTGTGTAACAAGTCAGGTAGGGTGATGGACAGGGATAGCTAAGCCACATGTCCATAGTCAAGGACTGAGGTAGTGGCAAGAGGCGGCTGGGAGCCTCTGGAAGTTACACATAGGAGTCTTCAGCAGACTGAATACTGAAGACAGATTCTTCTTAACAACGGTGTTAAAGCTTCACAAAGAAGACTCTTTACACCCTGTTTTCTAGTAGAAAGTTACATCTTTTCCTAATAAAGTACAGTACAAAGATGTTTACCATAACATCACCTGGTGTGCTGTCCGCATTTTCTGCGGTGCCATTGAAATCAATGGGCCCGCATCGAATCCGCAAAAAATGCTGATTGGATGCAGACCAAAAATAGACACAGACACATTTTTTCTTTATGCCACCACCTGGCTAGTGTACATGTATCTGGCACTGCACAGCGTCAAGTCATACTGCACACCTACGCAGTAAGGACGCACGCGCCTCCTACATACTAATGTTTCCATAATGGAAGCACTTGTTAGTATTCGCTTTATAAAATGCATTCCCATCCCCCCACTGTCAGTGTTTAGAGCTGCGTAGAAATACATTGTCAGTACTGCCGTGCATGCGCACAAGTCCTCTCCATTACATTAGAACAGAACAGTATTCCAGACTATTTCAGTGCACCTCTTAGCGCTGACAGAGGGGGAACCGGAGGCAGTAGGAAAATAAACAATAGTGATGCGGACTCGATATCTGCAGTACTAATCATGTATTAGTGTAGTTAATAGTCTAAAATTGGGGTGACAGATTCCCTTTAAGCACAGACAGCTTCTGACTTTTTGTAAATTTTTTGACCATTGTTAATTTTAAAAAAACAGATAAAGAAAGTGTGAAGTAGTTACATAACATCAGGCATAATCTGCGATTTGCTATCAGCAATAATAAGCCATCAGCGAATTCCAGAACCTTGGGCGTTTGTCATCCATCGCCCCAATGCAGTTAGGAAACTGTACTGAATCGAGAAAGTATTCTGCCTTGAGCTGTCGATTCATTGTATCTCTGAGTCACTCCAGAATCATGTCACAAGTCACTCACATGTTCCCAGCAGGAACTCTATGTTCATGCCGCAGATGAATTCGCTGCAAGGAATCTGTAGAAGAAGTCAGATGTAATTGTTACTGCAAGCTCTGTACGGGTGACGGTGGACAATGGGTATTGTCGGTTCTGCTTGCTCTGTCAGGGTGACATGGCAGCAATGCGCAATGGGGCAATTTACCATTCTGCTAGTTCTGGAACGTGAGGCCAGAAAGCAAGTCTGACAGCAGGCAGTCAAAGGTAGGGATTGAAATGCGGCATATAGTAAGTTGTGGAATTTTTCAGGGTGCTGTTGCAGATAAAGTACAGAATAAGAAGGTGCCTTTACTGGCCTGTTGGGAGACAATAGGATGAACCTAATGCCTCTTCCTTGGTTCTTCTTCCAGCATCTACAGTTGTGTTCAAAATTATTCAACCCCCACTGAAATTGAGTTTTTTGGCCAGTTTGACATTGATTTTGATCATTTCAGTCATCTTGTTTACAATTAAATCAAAGAGGCACTTGTAAGTCAGACAAATATAACATAACATTTATAATGAAATAACCACAAATGTCTTTTCTGTGCTCACATCATTATCAGTTTTATTCAACCCCCAAGTGACATTCAATCCTAGTACTTAGTACAACATCCTTTTCCAGTTATAACAGCTTTTAAACGAGAAGCATAGCTTGACACAAGTGTCTTGCAGCGATCTACGGGTATCTTCGCCCATTCTTCATGGGCAAAAGCCTCCAGTTCAGTCACATTCTTAGGCTTGCGCGCTGCAACTGCTTTCTTTAAGTCCCACCAGAGGTTCTCAATCGGATTTAAGTCTGGTGACTGCGATGGCCACTTCAAATTGTTCCAGCCTTTAATCTGCAACCATGCTCTAGTGGACTTGGAGGTATGCTTGGGATCATTGTCCTGTTGAAAGGTCCAACGTCTCCCAAGCCTCAGGTTTGTGACGGACTGCATCACATTTTCATCCAATATCTCCTGGTACTGAAGAGAATTCATGGTACCTTGCACACGCTGAAGCTTCCCTGTACCTGTAGAAGCAAAACAGCCCCAAAGCATGATTGACCCCCCGCCATGCTTCACAGTAGGCAAGGTGTTCTTTTCTTCATAGGCCTTGTTCTTCCTCCTCCAAACATAGCGTTGATCTATGGGCTCAACAGTTCTAATTTTGTTTCATCAGTCCACAGAACACTATCCCAAAACTTTTGTGGTTTGTCCACATGACATTTGGCATACTGCAGTCGACTCTTCTTATTCTTTAGAGACAGCAAGGGGGTGAGCCTGGGAGTTCTGGCATGGAGGCCTTCATTACGCAGTGTGCGCCTTATTGTCTGAGCTGAAACTTCAGTACCCGCATCTGACAAATCTTTTTTCAGTTCCTCAGCAGTCACACGGGGACTTTTCTCCACTTTGCGCTTCAGGTAGCGCACAGCAGTCAAAGTCAGCATCTTCTTTCTGCCACGACCAGGTAGCTTTTCAACAGTGCCCTTTGCCTTGAATTTGCGAATGATGCTTCCTATGGTGTCTATTGGTATGTTGAACATCTTTGCAATCTTCTTATAGCCATTGCCCTTCCTGTGAAGAGAAATCAGCTCTTCTCTTGTCTTCCTGGACCATTCTCTTGACTTCACCATGTTTGTAAACACACCAGTAAATGTCTAGAAGGAGCTGAGTATCACAGTCATTTTAAATCTGCCTAATTGGTGCTTATTATGCTTGATTGCTGCTCCTTGACATCCAGAGGTGTTTTCAATACCTGATCGAAAACACTTGAATGAACCTCTGTTCTTAAGAGTGGTCGTCTTTAAGGGGTTGAATAATTTTGTAAATGAAGAAATCACCAAAAAAAACATTTAATACTGTATTACAAAAACAATTGATGTCATTTTAGTTGCATTTGGTTCTTTAAAAAGTCCTTGTAAGATTTCATTCTGAACACAATTACAAATGTACACTAAATTCCCCAAAACCCTTTACAGCATTGGGGGTTGAATAATTTTGAACACAACTGTATGTATGCTGTGCAAATCACAGAGAGAAGCCAGTATAAGAGAACATCATCCAGAGGATGGAGGACATGTTTACAAGCTACAGTAAAGATTACCAGAAACCAAAGCTGTCCAATGTAACAAAGCTCTCTATACTGTGAAACCAATAGAAAATGGTGCTGGAGCAATCCTGTGGGTGTTTCAATTGGGTTGGGACAATATGTTGACCAATAATTACTCCTTTTATGTTTTGTGGCTGTAATATATGGATAACAGATGGATGCAATACGGCCATTAAAACGGACATATAGAACAGCTGCAGGAGTAAGTAGAATGCAATGCAGCCATAGAAAGGACATGGCTGTGTGCATGACTTATGGTATATACTGTTTACAATTTTGATTAATGCATATATACCTCCTAGTGATTGCTTTCTGTAACTGCATTCTGTATTTCATTTACAGTGAAACCTATCCCAAAGACCGGTAACCAATTTACTGCAAGACATTTTCAATTCACCTGCATTTTGCACATATTGGCTTCATCTTCCTTTTTTTGAGAGTACCACCCTTTAATAGAACAATTTACAGCATTTTTTGGTGGTCATCTCATATGCCGTCTTACTGTATAATAAATTTAAAGTTAATAACTTTTTATTATATATGTTGCATAGTTATTTGATACCTTTGTATAATTATGGATTTTAATATGAATGTATTAAGATAAGAACTATTTTATAGAACTTTGTACTGCTTTTCAATTGTACATCATAAGTCTTATATATCATTTTTTATGTTTTGGTATTTTATTGTCTGTCACATTTTAGTATAGGTTTTTATAAGAAGAATTCCAAAACATAACAAATGACTATGAGCAGTAACACATTTAGTATCATATCCTCAGTAGTAATGTCAAGAATAGGGAGTGTTCATGTAAAAATGTAGAAGCTCCTGACTGGATGCGCACAGATCTGGGCTGAGTCTTCTCGTCATACTTCTGCCTTATAAGTGATGACAATTTCTTGGATCTGTTCCTGCTTTTTACCCATTAGGCTTTCAGTTGCCTTTGAATTTATGTTTAGGCATCATGTCTAAAGGTGAGCACATCTCTCTAACGTTTTCCTATAAATGTAAGTGTTTTGCATGATGTCCTTATTCCTTAACTAAAGTGCATCATTGTAGCCTCAAATCATATTGTTCTATTTACTGTATACAGTATATATAACTAGGTATTTAATATAGTAGCAATTTTCACAACTGCACGTATCATATCCATCGCTAAGCTTGTAACATTGTTAAAATTAATATACCGGTAATTTCTAAACTTTGCAGGTTTTGACAAAGAAATGGACCAAGAACTTCAGGCAGCTTATGATGCTTTCTTGTTCAAATATGAAGGCACATATTTCCAAACTGGTTATACAACGGCTCAAGTTTTAGATTCCTTGAAGGATATGACAATTAGAGACAGTGATGTGTTTCTTGTCACCTTTCCAAAATCAGGTAATCTCTAGAACCATAGTAAAATGTTAATGTTCATTTTAATTCAGCTTCCCTTTGACTGAACAGGTCACATTCCATTATAATGTATATAATCTATACTAAAAATGTGTGTGGATCCTTACATGGGACCTTCTCTATTGTCCTGTACTCTTAAAGGGGGTTATTCAAGACTAAATCCGACCTCCAGGCGTGGCCAACCCACAGTGGTGAGGAAACTCACCTGGTCCCCACTGCTAGATTCAGTCTGTGTGGCTCTCAGGACCAACACTTCCGCTATTCTCTATGCCAATATCAAAATCTGTTTACGAGGAAAATGTGATCTCTGCAGCCAATCACAGGCTTTAGCGATGACTTGTTCCCCTTGTGTCACATGTGACATCACATGTAATCAAGGGGAGCAGGTCCCTGCTGCAGCCTGTAATTGGCTGCAGTGGTCACATGTCCCCCTCTTTGACAGATATCGATATCGCTGCAGAGAAGAGCGGAAGTGCTGGTGCCCGTATGGGAGCCAGACAGATCGAATCCAGCAATGGGGACTAGGTGAATATAACCACCATCAAGGGTCAGCCAAGCATGGATGTCGAATTTAGTCTTGAATAACCTCTTTAAAGGAACGGCTACTTATTTACACAAAACTTAAAGTAAAAAAAAATTGCAGAATTGCTGTTTTTTCCCATTCCCCATTTCCCTCGTTAACAGTTAATAAAAGTTAATTGATAAATTATATGTACCCCAAAATGGTGCCACTTTAAAATACAACTCATTCCACAAAAAACAAGCCCACAGATGGCTACATTTGAATACAAAATAAAAAAAGTTATGGCTCAGGAATATGACGATAGAAAAGCTAAAAAAGGTTGTTTTGTTCTAAAGGTTTAAAGTAAGCCTGTCTTAGTCCTCTTTCACACGAGCGTGTCTGGAATAGGTGCGGATGCGTTCAGTGAAAACTGTGCGATTTCACAGGCACAGCCATTCAGTTTTGCCTGCGATTGCGTTCAGTTGTTCAGTTTTTTCAGCGCGGGTGCAATGCGTTTTGATGCGTTTTTCACGCGCGTGATAAAAAACTGAAGGTTTACAAACAATATCTCCTAGCAACCATCAGTGAAAAACGCAACGCACCCGCACTTGCTTGCGGATGCAATGCGTTTTTCACGCAGCCCCATTCACTTCTATGGGGCTAGGGCTGTGTGAAAAACGCAGAATATAGAACATGCTGCGATTTTCACGCAACGCACAAGTGATGCGTGAAAAAAAACGCTCATGTACACAAACCCATTGAAATGAATGGGTCAGGATTCAGTGCGGATGCTATGCGTTCACGTCACGCATTGCACCCACGCGGAAAACTCGCTCATGTGAAAGGGGCCTTAAGCTAGTTTCACTTATGCAGTAAAGCAGGCTGGCAGGCTGTTCTGGCAGAGGAACAGCCTGCGAGAGTTCACCACTAGAGATGAGCGAATCAAAGCTGACGAAGTGGAATTCGATCCGAATTTCAGGAAAAATTCGATTTGCAGTGAATGCGAAAATAATCAGTGTGAAAAATAAAACTGAAAAAATGATTTATAAGTGCAGGAAAAGGATAGGGAGGAATCATTTCACAGCATTTTAGTGCAGGGAGAGACATCAGAAGGCTAGGGACAGTGCTATAAAAGCGATTTACAAGTGCAGGGAAAAAAATTGGGAATCCAAATAGTCATTATACAGCTCTGTCATTCCAGCAATTTGTTCTTGGGGTGCAAGTGCTATGTTGAAAAGCCCTTAGTGGCTTATATCTGTGGAAAAAAATATATATATACACAGTTCACTTCTGCAGTTATATGTGTTGAAAGCATTTAGTGGCGTATTTCATTACAAAAAGAAAAATATATTCTCAGTTCACTTCTGCAGTTATATGTGGTGAAAGCGTTTAGTGGCGTATTTCAGTAGAAAAAGAAAAATATATACACAGTTCACTTCTGCAGTTATATGTGGTGAACGCGTTTAGTGGCCTATTTCTGTACAAAAAGAAAAATACAGTGCCTTGCAAAAGTATTCACCTCCTTGACTTTTTTCACGTTTGGTGCCTCGCAACCTGGAATTAACATGGATTGTTTGAGGATTTGCATCATTTAATTTACAAAACCTGCCCACAACTTTGAATGTGTTTTTTTTTTATTTATTCTAAAGCAAACAACAAATAGGACAAAATAATAGAAAGTCAATGTGCATAACTATTCACACCCCTAAAGGCAATACTTTGTAGAGCTTGCCACATCTTACCACTGGGATTTTTGCCCATTCCCTCTTTGCAAAACTGCTTCAGCTCCTTCAAGTTGGATGGTTTGGGCTTGTGAACAGCAATCTTTAAGTCTGACCACAGATTTTCTATTGGATTGAGATCTGGGCTTTGACTAGGCCATTCCAACACATTTACCATGTTTCCCCTTAAACCACTCAAGTGTTGCTTTAGCAGTGTTTTTGGGGTCATTGTCCTGCTGGAAGGTGAACCTCCATCCTAGCCTCAAATCACGCACAGAGTGGTACAGGTTTTGCTCAAGAATATCCCTGTATTAGCACCATCCATCTTTCCCTCAACTCTGACCAGTTTCCCAGTCTCGGCTGCTGAAAAATATCTTCACAGCATGATGCTGCCACCAGCATGTTTTAGTGTGGGGATGGTCTTCTTTGGGTGATGTGATTTTTTGTATTTACGCCAGACATAGGGTATTCTGTGATGGCCAAAAAGTTCCATTTTAGTCTCATCAGACCAGAGCACCTTCCTCCATACATTTTAGGAGTCTCCCACTTGCCTTTTCGCAAACTCACAACATTCCTTTTTGTTTTTTGCTGAAAGTAATGGCTTTCTTCTGGCCACTCTGCAATAAAGCCCAACTCTATGGAGCGTACGGCTTATTGTTGTCCTATGTACAGATTCTCCAGTCTCTGCTGTGGAACTCTGCAGCTCCTCCAGGATCACCTTAGGTCTCTGTGCTGCCTCTCTGATTAATACCCTCCTTGCCCGGTCCGTGAGTTTTGGTGGGTGGCCGTCTCTTGGCAGGTTTGCTGTTGTGCCATGTTCTTTTCATTTGGTTATGATAGATTTGATGGTGCTCCTGGAGATCTTTAAAGATTTGAATATTTCTAACCCTTACTTGTACTTCTCAACAACATTGTCCCTTACTTGTATGGAGAGTTCCTTGGTCTTCATGGCAGTGTTTGATTAGTGATGCCTCTTGCTTAGGTGTTGCAGCCTCTGGGGCCTTTCATAAAAGGTGTGTATTTGTAATGACAGATCATGTGACACTTAGATTGCACAAAGGTGGACATCATTTCACTAATTATGTGACTTCTGAAGGTAATTGGTTGCACAAGAGCTTTTTATGGGCCTACTAATAAAGGGGGTGAATACATACCCACATGTCAACTTTCTGTTTTCTATTTCTAAACAATAGTCTTATTTATATATTTTTTCCCTCAAGCTTGAGAGATTAGCCAGTGTTGTCAGGTGCTTATCTTTGTGGTGCACTTTTTTTGAGTGATTTATGTATTTTATATATTTTCATCTGCACTCATCTGCACATTGTTTTATTTTGTGTAGGATGTTTTGTGGTGCATGTGGTTCGCGCCGGCATCCTCCACTGTATGCAATTTTTGCTGGGGATAGCCGCTCGCTGCGAACCACATGCGGAGGAGCTGCTCCCCCAGTTAGAAACACTCAACAGTGTTTGGGGTTTGAGCAGTTCCACCCATTTAGGCCATGTTTATTTCTGTGATTTTTGCTTCATATGTATTGAATGTGCCATTGCGTATGGCTGGTAACATTCTGTTGCACCTGGGAGCCTGTGTCACATGGTCTGATGTAGGTGCGGCCTGCGGCCTCAGTTTTCTCCCATTACAATTGTTGGTCCTGCAGTGCAGGTGAGTGGGATTGGGGCTGTGAGCTGGATATCTGAACCTTTCAAACCCTGTTCACACACCATAGTTAGTCTAGTGGTAGGACCCCATGCCATGCTGAGAAACCTTGACGTGATGCATGAGGGGCTCCGATATGTTCCTGACTGGGTGATATTGGTGAAAGGCTCAGCTTTTAACATCAGCTTGAGGGATTAGCCAGTGTTGTCAGGTGCTTATCCTTGTGGTGCACTTTTTTTCAGTGATCTATAATGTAACAAAACACGAAAAAAGTCAAGGGGGTGAATACTTTTGCAATGCACTGTATATTATCAGTTCACTTCTGCATTTATTTCTGTTGAAAGAGTATAGTGGCCTATTTCAGTACAAAAAGAAAAATATATTCTCAGTTCACTTCTGCAGTTACCTATATGTGGTGAAAGCGTTTAGTGTCCTTTTTCAGTCCAAAAAGGAAAAAAATGTACGCACTTCACTGTTGCATTTATTTGTGGTGAAAGAGTTTAAGTGGCCTATTTCAGGACAAAATGAAAAATATATACGCATTTCACTTCTGCAGTTACTATTATTTAAGTACAAAAACAAAATATATTCAATGTTCACTTTTGCAGCCATGTGTGGTAAAACATTTAGTGACGTATTTCGGTAGAAAAAACAAAATATATTCAGCGTTCACTGTTGCAGGTATATGTGGCAAAACCTTTACTGACGTATTTCGGCCAAAAAACTAATTTTATTCAGCGTTCAGCGCTGTAGTTATATGCGGTAAAATCTCCATAATTGCACTAGATGGGAATAGCTCACTCTCCAGTGTCTATGGGGAAGGTGCTCAGGTCTATAGGCTGTTTCACCCCCACAGAAACAAAGGTAAAATATATTCAAAAGTTAGACCGGCACTCTATATGTGTGTGAGCCTATAGATCAGTTAAATGGCCAACATTGTCATAAAAAAATTAAAAATTTATTACACAGCAATTGATATAAATACGATGACAATAAAAAGTAATAGAGCGTAGATGACTACGCTGTCAGGTGTATTTAACTTATACACATGACATTTGATGGTACACAATGATTCATATATCAGAAGCAGCACATGTAGTTTGCCAGCTAAAATCAAGGTTGAGCTTTGTGAGACATAATAGTCGTCTTCAATATATGTATCCACGCCCACGACTACCCTATTAGTATCAAATGTGTCCAAAATACACCCAATGATGTTTGGGTGTATCCGATGCAGTACGTCCGTAGTTCACCAACTGGTTAAAGTTAGACTATATACGACGTGATGAAAAAACTGCAACATATACACCTGTAGCCACTCAGATGTTTCAATTGTGTCCACACTGTATTTACCAGTATTTGCAGCATATGAGTAAGGTCCACTTTTGTAGATCAATTTATAGTTCTATTGATGTATATCTCTTTGGGCTGGTCTCAATTGCTTGGGTGTCCAATCAGATGTGTTTCTGTTGTCAATGATGGCAAACAATTGCCCGAGTGGCGGTTGAGTTTTTTTTCCTGAGTTGGCAGTCTATGACTCTCATATCAACCATGGTATTGGTGGTAAAAGGTAAACGCTTCTTACCTAATGTTATCCGGGCTTTTCTGTATATACTTACAGACCATGAATTTCACTGTGCGATGCACTTTATCATGGGAACTTGTTCTACCACCGGCAATGGTCTCCGATACCAGCGTCACCTGACTTGCGTCCAAGTCTCGCGGGATTTGTGTACGCTGGTTTGTGTAAGTCAAACAGATTTGTAGAATGGAGCGCTCCAATGTTTCAAGTATCCCGGTATTAGAAGATGATCAACGGCCTCTTTTTACACCTTATCTTTCATTGGGAGAGTGTTGCTTTCACGCCAGACGCGTTTCGGGAATTCCTATTCCCTTCCTCAGTGGCAGCGTATAAGTTAAATACACCTGACAGTGTAGTCATCTACGCTCTATTACTTTTTACGTTTTATTGTCATCGTATTGTCATCGTATCAATTGCTGTGTAATAAATTTTATATTTTTTATGACAATGTTGGCCATTTAAGTGATCTATAGGCTCACACACATATAGAGTGCCGGTCTAACTTTTGAATAAAATCTCCATAATGTCTCCATGATAAAACTGCAGCGTGGGGGGCCGTGTGGCTTCTATACACTTTCAAAATAATCCTTCATCGGAGCAGCGGTTCATTTCTGAGAACTCCGTATAGTGCAGGGGGAATCCAAAGACCCTCTCCATCTCCGTTATCTGTGGTAAAACATTCAACGCTGCAGTTATATACGGTAAAATCTTTTGTGACTTATTTTGGTGGAAAAACAAATTGCATTCAGCAATGTAGTTATATATGGTATGATCTTTATTGACGTATTTCGGTGGAAAAACAATTCTTATTCAGCGTTCAGCGCTGCAGTAGTATGTGATAAAATCTTTATTGAAGTATGTAGGTCGAAAAACAAAATAAGTTCAGAGCTCAGCGCTGCGGTTATTCGCGGTAAAAACTTTATTGAACTATTTCAGTCCAAAAACAAAATGTATTCTGCGGTCAGCGCTGCGGTTATATGCGGTAAAATCTTTAGTGGCGTATCTTGAAGAACATTGCGACTCTTCTGGGCTCAAAGCTATATTGACGCTTTGTCTTTTCATTGTCTGTAGCTACTAGAGGCCTGTTCATGCCACTCAGGTTCCCCCAGAAGTATCTTGGTCAATCGACACTGTCATTGTGCCACTCTTTGGCTTCCTCATGCTGCTGCCAACTCCAGACTCTGTCATCGTGCCATTCTGTGGCTTCCTCATGCTGCCGCCACCTCCAGGCTTTGTCATCGTGCCATTTTGTGGCCTCCTCCTGATGCTGCTGCTGCCAACACCTCCAGACTCTGTGATTGTGCTGCTCTGTGGTCTCCTCATGCTGCTGCCACCTCCTCACTCGGTCATTGTGCCACTCTGTGGCCTCCTCCTGATGATGCTGCCGACACCTCCAGACTCTGTCATTGTGCCACTCTGTGGCCTCCTGATTCTGCCTCCACCTCCAGACTCGGTCATTGTGCCACTCTGTGGTCTTCTCATGCTTCCGCAAACCTCCAGACTTGATCATTGTGCCACTCTATGGCCTCCTCATGCTGACACCACCTCCAGACTCAGTTATTGTGCCACTCTGTGGTCTCCTCATGCTGCCGCCACCTCCAGACTCGCCCATTGTGGCACTCTGTGGTCTACTCATGCTGCTGCCACCTCCACACACTGTCATTGTGCCACTCTGTGGTCTCCTCATGCTGCCACCACTGTCACGATAGGTAGGTAAGCGAGAAAATAACCAAACACAGGAAAACAAACAGAACAAATGACTAGGCCCAAAAGCTAGGGAAAAAGGGTCACCTCCTAGCGATCCCTAAAAGCTTTCCCTAAACTGCTGTGCCCATGTGCATACCCTAATGGTGGATATGCACATGCCCTCTTGCCTAAATCTGTACACCCTGTGCGAACCCTAAGCAGTAGGGAAAAGGGAAGAGGCAACCTGCTTCTTCAAACTCGGAAGAAGCAAGCGTCTCCCTAGAGGCCTAGATAAAAGACACAAGAAGTAGTAACAGAGAGGACTTTTCTAGAGCAGAGCTGGAGCAGACGATCCACCACACATCCAGAGCTCACAGGAAAGAACTATAACCCGCACAGGCCACCTGGAGAAGGAGGGATAAATAGCCTCACTAACAATCAAACCCAGTACACCTGAGGGAAGGTGGATCCAGCTTAAACCAAAACAAAAAGACAAGTCAGACATGTGCAGCCAGTCTGACAGACCTCCGCACATTCACAGGGCAGGGCGTGACAGCCACCTCCAGACTCTGTCATTGTGCCACTCAGTGGCCTCCTCATGCTGCTTCCACATCACCACTATGTCATAGGTCCACTCTGTGGACTTCTCATGCTGTTCCCACCCTCCCCACTTCATCACTGGTCCACTATTTTGGTATTCGGCCTGGCTGACATCGTCATTTATTTGACACTTTTTCTGACTTGTCAGAAAGAAGGAAACATGAGACACACAACAGATCCTGTCTGTGTAGCAGCTTTAAGGCCTGTATGGTCCCTTTAGAATTGGCTTATGATTTAGTAGCCAAAAGCAGGAGTGGGTAGAAAACACAGAAGGCATGCAAATATTCCATTCACACGTCATCTCTGTTTTGGATCGACTCCTGTTCTTTTTTGCCTTTAACAATACTGAAGGATTATTGAGCAAATGCTGACTGAGTGAAGGCATATGCTCCACAGACAGGATCAGTTTTTTCAGGATTATTGTTCTGACGGATCAGAGAATGGGTAAAATTAATCAGTGACATCAACACAAACTTACTGGTGACACCGTCTCCACTTTGTCGGGGGGCTCTACTTGTATAACGCGTTTAATAAAACAGGTTCTGTAGACATTAGAGTTGAGCGAACACCTGGATGTTCGGGTTTACGAAGTTCGTCCGAAATTCACGAAAATGTTCGGGTTCAGGATCAGAACTCGACCCGAACTTGAACCCGAACCCCATTGAAGTCAATAGGGACCCGAACTTTTGGGCACTAAAAAGACTGTAAAATAGCCCTGGAAAGGGCTAGAGGGCTGCAAAAGGCATCAAAATGTAGGTAAATTCCCTGCAAACAAATGTGGATAGGGAGATCACTGAAAATAAAATAAAATAAATAAAAATTAACCAATATCAATTGGCAACCTGGAGGAGGAGGTGGAATAGGAGGTTGGGGTGGCGTCACGTGGGAATGCTATGGGAGTTAAAGTTCTCATGACAGCCAAAAAGGATTCATGTCTGCCTGCAGTGCCACAAGCCTCATTCACAGACTCAGGGTCATGGCAACCATACATGGGAGTTAAAGTTCACATCACAGCCAAGAAGGATTCATGTCTGCCAGCAGTGTCACAGGCTTCACTCACAGACTCACGCCAATGGCAACCATACATGGGAGTTGAAGTAGTCATCACAGCCAAGAAGGAATCATGTATGCCTGCAGGGCCACAGGCCTCATTAAAACATTCAGGCCCACGGGACCCACAAAGAGTGATGGCCCTAAGCTGCGTAGGGGGACATCCTCTTCCATCATCGCCATAATATTTTTTTCAAGGAGACATAGAAGGGGTATTGTAATGCTAACAACGGCGTCATCAGCACTGACCATGTTGGTTGAGTATTCCAAAGACCGCAACAAGGTACACAGGTCTCGCATGCAGGCCCAGTTACTGGTGGTGAAGTGGTGCTAATCCGCAGAGCGACTGACCCGTGCATACTGCATCTGAAACTCCACTATCGCCCGCTGCTGCTCGCACAGTCTCTCCAGCATATGTAAGGTGGAGTTTCACCTGGTGGGCATGGCGCATATGAGGCGGTGAGCAGGAAGGCCGAAGTTACGCTGCCACGCAGACAGGCGAGCGGCAGCAGGATGAGAATGCCGAAAGCGCGCACATACGGACCGCACTTTCAGCAGCAGCTCTGACATGTCTGGGTAGTTTTTAAGAAACTTCTGCACCACCAGATTCAGCACATGTGCCAGGCAAGGGATGTGCGTCAAACCGGCTAGTCCCAGAGCTGCAACGAGATTTCGCCCATTATCGCACACCACCAGGCCGGGCTTGAGGCTCACCGGCAGCAACCACTCATCATTCTGCTGGTCTATACCCCTCCAAAGCTCCTGTGCGGTGTGGGGTTTGTGACCCAAATGCATGAGTTTTAAAATCGCCTGCTGACGTTTACCCCGGGCTGTGCTGAAGTTGGGGGTGAGGTTCTTTCAATGACCGGATGTAGGGGTGGTAGAAGAGGAGTAGGAGGAGGATGCGGAGTAGGAGGAGGAAGCAACAAGAGGCAACGAATAATGCCCTGCGATCCTCGGTGGTGGAAGGACATGCGCCAAACCGCTATCCGCCTCGGGCCCATCCGCCACTACACGTTTATCCATTGTGCAGTTAGGAAGATATAGCGGCCATGGCCGTACTTACTGGTCCATGTATCTGTGCTTAGGTGGAGCTTGCCACAGATGGCGTTGCGCAGTGCACACTTGACTTTATCCTCCACTTGGTTGTGCAGGGAAGGGACGGCTCGCCTGGAAAAGTAGTGGCAGCTGGGAACAACGTACTGCCACCGCCATCAGCTGTTTGAAACAGTCCGTCTCCACCAGACGGAATTACAGCATTTCAAAGGCCAGTAATTTTGAAATGCTGGCATTCAGGGCCAGGGCTCGATGGTGGGTAGGTGGGTATTTCCTCCTTCTCTCCAATGTTTGGGAGATGGACAGCTGAATGCTGCCATGTGACATGGTGGAGATGCTTGGTGATGGTGTTGTATGTTGTGGTGTTGGTGGAACATCCTCTGTTTGCTGGTCGCCAGGTGCCACAGTGACGCCAGAGGTGGAGGGAGAGGCCGAGCCAGCAGCAAAGAGAGAGCAGGAGGAGTATGAGAGAGTTCCTTGTTTTTAAGGTGTTTACTCCACTGCAGTTCATGCTTTGCATGTAGATGCCTGGTCATGCAGGTTGTGCTCAGGTTAAGAACGTTTATGCCTCGCTTCAGGCTCTGATGGCACAACATGCAAACCACTCGTGTCTTGTCGTCAGGACATTGTGTGAAGAACTGCCACGTCAATAAACTCCTTGGAGCAGGCCTTGGTGTGCTCGGTGCCTGGGTGCGGTGGACAGTAGTAGGCATACTGTCTCTGGAACGGCCGCTGCAGTTTTGCACCCTGCTCCCTCTTTTGCTGTGCTGTTGCCTCTGTGCGACCACCGCCTCTTCCTCAGAACTGCACGCCTCACTACCACGACCTTCAGTCCAGTCTGGATCTAGGACTTCATCATCCTCCACATCATCTTCCACCCATTCATGACCCCTGCCCTCCTCGTCGGTTGGCACATTGCAGAAAGCCACAGTAGTTGGCACCTGTGTTTCATCATCATCAGAGACGTTTTGTGGCGGTATTCCCATGTCCTCATCCTGCAACATAAGTGGTTGGGCATCAGTGCATTCAAGGTCTTCCTCTTCTGGGGCAAGGCTAGGTGGATGGGCCAGGGAAACCCTGCCAACAGAGTCATCAAAAAGCATGAGTCTTTCCTACATGATTTGGGGCTCTGACTGCTTGGCTGATTTGCAAGGGGGTGAGGTGGAAGACTGATGGGCATGGGCTGCAGGTGCCAACTCTGAGCATTCTGAAGAGGACTGGGTGTTAGATACTGTGAAGGAACTGGAGGCACTGTCAGCCACCCAATCTACTATTGCCTGTACATGTTCTGGCTTCACCATCCGTAGAGCAGCATTTGGGCCTATCAAATAACGCTGCAGTATCTGTCACCTACTCGCTCCAGAGGAAGGTGTTTGACTTGGAGCAGGAGTTGGCGCTGAATGGCCACGTCCTCTCCCAACAACATGAGCTCCACCAACACCACCATGACCATGCCCAAGTCCCTTATTTGATGTTCTTCTCATTATTTGCTTTCACCCACCAAGCTGAAAGATTAGTCTCTCTACGGTGTCAATTTACCTGCCACTAGTCGACAATTACGTTCGCTAAGGCAGTGCCCGTGTCATAAAAATGCTCTGTGGACCCAGAATAAAGTTTTTTGTGCCCAAAATACACTGATTCTCAATTTCTATGCGGAAATGAGGAAATTTTTCTAATAAAATACAGAAAATAAGTATTTCACTGCTGTAAATTGATTATTTATACGCCGGATGCACAACTGTTTTTTCGGCCTAAAACACGGCTTTTTAAAAAAAAATTGCAGTTTTTAACTGCTGGTCATTAAAAGTAGATATTTATACTATGTATGGACACCAGATTTGGGGACCCAGAACACAGATTTGGTCACCAAAATTCAATAATGCAGTATTAGACTGTTATAAATTGGATATAATTATTTAAACAACGGATGCAAAACAGTTTTTTTGGCCTAAAACACTGCTTTTTTCAATAAAACCTCAAAATGCAGTTTTTTTACTGATGTAAATTTAAATTAGATATTTATACCTTGTATGTACAACTGCTTTGTGAACCAAGAATATTGCTTTTTTCCCACAAAAAAGAATAATGCACTATTTCTCAGCTGTAATGTGAAATCGGTATTTAAGCGGTGCATTTCAAGATGCTCTGTGGATCAGGATTACCACTCTTTTGTCAAAAAAATACACTTATTCTGTATTTCACAGCAGCAATGTAAAATAGGTGATTGTAATGTGTATTGTGTAATGTGTAATGTGACTGTTTGGTGGACCTTGAATAACATTTAAAAAAAAAAAAAGAAGCACTATTTCCATGCAGAAATATAAAATATGTCGTTGGACGGTGTATGCAGAACTGTTTTGTCGACAAGGAATACGTTTTTCCCCCCAAAATTACACTGATTCTCTATTTCACCGCAGAAATGTCAAATATATATTTTGGCGGTGTAAAATAGGCTTGGTGGATCAGGACGACCACTTTTTTTTAACTAAAATACACTGATGCACTAGCTGAAATGGAATATACGGTTTAGTGCATTGTATGCACAAGTGCTCTGTGGCACCACAGATCCCAGGCTAGACAAATGGACTATGTCACTCCTTAAAGGATAACTGTCACATTTAGACCCAAATTTCAGTTTTCATATATGTAGTTACTAATATGATAATATTCCTGAATCAATAACTATTAGACTTACTTACCCCTTATTTAATAAGATTCAGCCCTTAGCAACCAGTCTGCATAAAACTGCAATTTCACTATTCTGTTAAAATGGCTGCCCTCAGCCCTGAGGCTAATCCATAGGACACCTGCAGTGAAGTTAGTGAAGACCAGCACTGTATAGGGGGGTCTTGCAGTGAAGTTCCCAGGTCTGACTGAAGCCTGTAGTCCTTCTACAAGCTCTCCTCTTATCAGATAAGGCTGTCATTTATACACTGAGCAGCCCCATATCTTCTCTGAGCTGTATATTCTCCAGAACTGCTAAGGGAGTGTCTGCCAAGCACAGACATGTGGAGAAGTTCACACACACAGCCCAGCACTGTTATCTCCTGTCAGGAAGAACCTGGCTTTTTATACATTCCCTTACAATGCTGACTCACTATCAGTTCCCAGTGCACGCAGCGTGCTCCGTCCTCTATCTGGTAGACGGAAGGAGCATAGCAACATGATTTTATCTCAGGTAAATATAGCCAATACTGGGGACTTTTAGGTGGCTTTTAGGGGTTATTTATTTAAGAATCAGAAATTAAAACAGGGCCAATAAGGTAATATTAATCACCAGAATCCAATAGTAAAAAAAAAAAAAATTTGACAGTTATACTTTAAACATACGAAAGGCAATATAGGGGACTTGAGCAGCCAAAAAAAAAGTTTTTTTTCCTTCACTGAGCTACAAAATAGGATTTCTGCCCTAATCTGTCCCTGATCGCACCAGCAGCAACCTTGCTCTAATCTAAATTCAGCAGACTGACGTGTGGCACTACGTGACTCTAGCTTATAAAGAGGCTGGGTCACATGCTGCACTCAGCCAATCACAGCCATGCCATTAGTAGACATGGCTCTGATGGCTTATTAGGACAAGAAGTAAAACGCTTGCTGATTTGCAGCCCTTCAGAAAGCAGGAAGAAATCGCCGAACAATGGACCCGAACCCGAACCTAGTAGACATCTATGTGGAATCAGCTGATGAGGGTGTATAAGGAAGGCGCTTCTTCTTGACACTAACATCTACCTGTAAGGCTGAGTTGATACTTGAGTTATTTGGTCAGTTTTGGCCCCGTGACTGCCCAAATAAGTGAACTATGCAGTGATTCTAAGAGCGACACCTGTCATATGCTTGTCATACTAACTCACAGTATTGTTTCACTACCACAGCAGACTCCCTATGCGTGTTACTGCAAGGCACAGTGTTCTACACCACTATACAGGCTCTCTGCAGCCCGGAAATAGCCGTTTTTTAACGCGAGTTTCCGCAAAAAAAGTCAGATCGAAGTAAATTTTTCCCCCAAATTTGGCAAACCAGCCGAATCGAATTTTTGAAAATTTCGCTCATCTCTATTCACCATATCTGGCTTAGCTAGAATCTGCTGTGCACTGCCAGACCCCATTGATCATAATGAGATCCAGTGGGGATTTGGCCGGTTTCTGACATGTGCTGGGTTTATACCTGCACAAAAACCGATGCGTGCACCAGTTTTTGTCTGGCCAAATACTGGCTCTCATGCGGCCAGATACCTGCGGGATCCAACTATAATTAATGGGGTCTGGCAGTGCACCATAGGCTGGATATGGTGAACTCTGGTAGGCCGTTCCTCTCCCAAAACAGCCTGCCAAATTGTTTTACCGCATGTGGGAAATTAGACTTACAGGGGTTAATTTAAAATGATTTCTCTATGTACTTCATAGCTATACCATGATCCGTGGTCATGTTTAAATATATATGGCGCTATCGAACAGATCAATATGTATAACATTTATTTAGGATTTGTATGAATTAAATGTTAATTGATAAGTGATTATGGTTTTGGCGATTACTTATCTTTCATTTAAAAGGTCTACATTATTTTTCCCACAGGAACTGTTTGGCTGCAACAGATTCTATGTCTGATATTTAGTGAAGCTCATATAAATATGGCGGAAGATATCAATTCAAGAAGATCTCCATGGATTGAATATAATTTGGAAAATCTTGATTTTAACAACCGTCCTTCTCCTCGTCTTTTTTCTACACATCTTCCATATTACATGATACCAGAGGAATTGAGGACCCCAAAAGGAAAAGTACTAACATCATGTATACCAAGAAATATCTATTAGAGGGTTTCTGGGCTCCTGGCACCCCACCAATTAGCTGTTCTCTACAGTTGCCGGCCATTTATTTTTGCAGTTGCCGTACAGGGTTACCGCGGCTCAGGTCACATTCACTTGACTAGTAGTGGGATCTACCCACAACTGAGAAAAATGACCAAGGATATGAGCAGTGAGTGATAGTTCAACAATCCAAGGCCTAAAGTGTCTGTACAGGGCCTCACAGTTGCTGACTTATGGCACGTGTTATGGTATGCCCACTCTCCCACGACTGTAGGGTCTGCAGTATTGCTTTAACAGTTCTTTGTGGAGTGACTTCTATAGAATGTCCTGAACCTGAATGACCACCCACCCCACATGTAGTATCTTTGCCTCTATCAGTCTGGAGAGTACTGTATGTTGGTTACATGTAGGTAACACATTTCTCCTAAACAGTACAACATCTCTTTTAATAATTGCAACTCTTAAAATTATTCCAGTGGCATATATACAAAAAGTAAAAGAGTGCCACAAGGATTGGGGTTTACAGCCCACGTTACCGAACAATGCCACGTCTCACTTGGTGTTGGTTATTGACATAATTTAAAGAAGAACTGAGTATAAAACTGGAAGACCACTCATTTTCACAGAAATGACAGAAGTGTCAGGGAACCTTCACACACAAACATATGACGTTCAAGTAAAATGATATTTGTACTATATAGAAAGCTGGTATTGATACCCCCACTGAGAAAAAAGGAGGCTGAATCTTCACCATAAGAGCTAACAAACTGATGTTATTAACCATAGACTATCTAAAAACTATATACAGCTTTACAATATATACATATTTCTATGGGTGGGGGGGACTAACATGTTTAAGTGTTAAACCTTTAGCTAAACACTATTAAAACATTTTGTAAATGTAATGTAAAGAATGTATGATATACTTTATTTATTTGTTTTTCTTTACTTTTCCTAGCGCAATACGCGTAGAAGTTTAGAATCTGTCCTCTCGTACACTGCTGTTAGCTGTGTATGGGAGTATGGACTCATTTGGGGCCGCACTGAGAACTGTACAAGCTGGAGCATTGCTGCTCCTACCTGTACCAGTGCTGCTCTGCTTAAGCTTGGCATAGGTGGGCTATTGGTGGTCCTGATAATCAGGGTAGTATATTAGGTGTTGTAGCTTTTCAAAAGTTGCAAAGCCACAGGTTGGAGACTATTAGAGACATCCCGCTATTATTTTGATGATGTGCCTGCATTTCTGGGTGTACCTGCACATGATCTTAAATTTTGTTTGAATAAAATGATTATTTGCCTATTCAAAAATATATTTTAACACATGATTTAGATTTCTTTTTTTTTTCTTTGCAGATAATTTATGTGTACAGAAATCCAAAGGATAACATGGTATCATTTTATCATTTCTGTAAACTTTTTCCCAGTTTAAAGAAGGCAAACATTACATGGGACGCTTTTTTTGACTGGTACATGGCAGGAAAAGGTATTGTAAACTATAGTAACATAGTAACATAGTATATAAGACCGATAAAAAGACATTTGTCCATCCAGTTCGGCCTGTTTCCTACAAGTTGATCCAGAGGAAGGCAAAAAAACAGTGTGAGGCAGAAGCCAATTTTCCCCACTTAAGGGGAAAAAAATTCCTTCCCGACTCCAATCAGGCAATCAGAATAACTCCCTGGATCAACGACCCCTCTCTAGTAGCTGTAGCCTGTGATATTATTACACTCCAGAAATACATCCAGTCCCCTCTTGAATTCCTTTATTGTACTCACCATCTCCACCTCCTCAGGCAGAGAGTTCCATAGTCTCACTGCTCTTACCGTAAAGAATCCTCTTCTATGTATGTGTATAAACCTTCTTTCCTCCAGACGCAGAGGATGTCCCCTCGTCATAGTCACAGTCCTGGGGATAAATAGATGATGGGACAGATCTCTGTACTGACCCCTGATATATTTATACTTAGTTATTAGATCTCCCCTCAGTCGTCTTTTTTCTAAAGTGAATAACCCTAATTTTGATACCCTTTCAGGGTACTGTAGTTGCCCCATTCCAGTTATTACTTTAGTTGCCCTCCTCTGAACCCTCTCCAGCTCTGCTATGTCTGTCTTGTTCACAGGAGCCCAGAACTGTACACTGTACTCCATGTGTGGTCTGACAATTATGACAATTTAAAGTATCTTACATTGTTAATCAGTATTTTTGTAAAAAAAAAAAAGAATTTGCATGTCTTACCAATTTTTCTATGCTGTACCTGAAACTTAAGGAATGAAACCCTTAAATGGGTTTTCTGGTTTTCATCAACATCTTTTAAAAGAATCATTTATGAAGGTAACTGTAGTATGCCCATTCTCTCTTGAGTCGTCATCGTATTGCACTACAGGGTCTACAGTATTGCTTTAACAGTTCTTTGTGGTGTGACTTCCATAGAACATCCTAAACGGAATGTATTTCTTTTAGCTTTATCCCTGCTACCTTACATTCTGAGCTGTTTATTAGTGATGAGCGGGAGGTGCCATATTCGATTTCGCGATATTTCGCGAATATTCGCTTCAATATTCGTCATATATTCGCCAAAATCGAATATTCGTCATTTTTCTATATATTGCGAATGTTACGCGAATTTATATTCGCATCGCAAATTAAACTTAGAGCTGAGTTTCTAATGGTTGTAATTGTATTGCTAGAATTGACGCGAAGATAACGAATATCACGAATATAACACTATATTCTCAATCTTCGTTATATTCTAATATAACCTGCATTAATCGCATTGCGAATCCAACTTCCTAATGGTTGTATTGCTAGAATATAACAAAGATTGAGAATATAGCTCTAAGTTCCTAATGGTTGTATTGCTAGAATATAACGAAGATGACGAATATCACGAATTCACGAATATAGCACTAAATTCTCAATTTTCGTTATATTCTAGTAACAACCATTAGGAACCCAGTCCTAAGTTTCATTCGCGAAGCGAACATATACTCTCATTCGCATTGCGAATTCAACTTAAAGCTGGGTTCATAATGGTTGTATTGCTAGAATATAACGAATATCGCAATGCGAGTAATTCAGGTTATATTAATCGCATTGCGATTACAACTTAGTCAAATTTGTGAGATTGTAATTCTCACATCCGACAGTACATTTTAGCATGGAGGCGTTCCCATTGGGATAGGGACGCTCCATGCACACAGGAAGTCGGTAGAAGCGGCAACGTGTATTAACTGGAGCTGGCAGGAAGCCAGGAATCCTCTGGACAGGTAAGAACAGATTTTGGGAAGTGGGAAGACAACTAGAGAGCAACAAAGATTAACAACTAAAAAAAGCAAAAAAAAAATGAATATTCGAAATTGCGAATATATAGCGCTATATTCGCAATATTCGTGAATTATCGAAGTTGCGATATTCACGATAAAAATTCGCAATTCGAATATTCGCGCTCAACACCACTGTTTATACAACTCTTTCTTATTTCCTGTGATATTATGTCTATAGAGGGGGAGTGTCTATGTAAATAGATGAGTGGCAGGAGCTATATACTTGCCGGACTACTGCTATTACTACTACGGCCTCATGCACACGACCATTGGTGTTTTGCGGTCCGCAAACCATGGATCCGCAAAACACGGAAGCTGTTCCACGTTCTGTTCCACAATTTGCGGAACGGAACGCGGCCCATTGTAGAAATGCCTATTCTTGTCCGAGAATAGGACATGCTCTATTTTTTTTGCGGGGGCACGGAACGGAACAACGGATGCAGACAGCACACGGTGTGCTGTCCGCATCTTTTGCGGCCCCATTGAAGTGAATGGGTCCATATTTTGCGGCTCGGGCGCGGACCACAACAACTGTCGTGTGCATGAGGCCTACTACTGCTGAAGCTGTACTAGAAAAAGGAGAAATGCATCATGGGTATGGTTGTTTAACAAATAAAGGGACCTAACCTGGGTAAGGGTGAATATATAACACTTATTTACAACGCCTAAAAGGCTTAACTCTATCTTGACCCAGGTATAATATGGTGATTAAGACTTGACTTTTATTAATATCTAATAATAAAATGGCTGTGAGCCAAGACAAACAGTTAAAAACTATGCTGTCACCGAAAAGCACTGAAGTCATTGATATGCTAGAAAATAGAGATGTGCACAATCTCGAAATCACTACTAGCTGTCTGTGCTAGCGCAAGTATGAGGCCAGTGGAGATTCACTATATAGCTAACAGCCGCTCAATTGACATGACTCTGAGTCACGGTGCATGGATAAGCTAGGGGAGTGAGCCACCTGCGGTTTGATCCTAGATAGTGACAATCCTGTAAATGTTTTTGTGCTTAGAACAAACGCACTCAATGACCTTAGAACAAATGCACTCAATGACCTGCACACTTGTCCAACACTACGTCAGTAGCTGTCGAATCACATTCATGCAACAACACACACACCGCACACTGTGACCTATAATCAAATAACGTGATGCCTCGGCTGACTAACTATGCGAACTCAGCTGGCCTCATCTAACGCTGCAGTACTCAAGAAGGTGTCCTAGCACAGAACTACCTAAAAGCTGCATTAGGGTGACCAACATTTGCTAAAAACTGCAACTGCCCCCCGACATTTTGGCGTTTTTGGCAATAGTAAACACGCGTTTTACGCGTGTTTGTGTGATTGACTGCAGTGTTGGCTTCTCTCCGAACTGTGCCTAGCACCTGGGGTTTGGCCTTTCCAGCATGTTGCAAATTCATAAACGCGCGTTCAAACGCGCGTTTTCAGTGTCAAAAACGCGCAAAATACAAGCGTTGCGCGTTCCCATTGAAGTCTATGGGCCAAAACGCGTGACAAATGCCCCAAAAAAAGCTCAAGTACTTGTTTATGCGTCGGGCGTTTTTCAGCGCGTTCGAACGCGCTGTAAAACGCGAAAATGTGAACCAGTCCCATAGGGAAGCATTGGTTTGCATCGGTTATGCGTTTTACAGCGCGTTCGAACGTGCTGTAAAACGCGCAAGTGTGAACTGAGGGTAAAGAGAGGTAGGAGTCACTCAGTCAGTGTGTCAGTTAGGCCTCATGCACACGGCTGTTGCCCGGCCGTGCCCGTATTGAGGCCCATCTACTTGAATGAGTCCACAATCCCATTCTATTTTTTTGCGGTGCGGCCGGGACACGGACCCATTCAAGTTAAATGGGACTGGATCTGTCTGCGGCAGCCGCATGGATGGTACCGTGCACTGGGAACCGCAAATTGCAGTTCCCAATACACGAAACGGCGGGCAACGGCCTTGTGCATGAGGCCTTAGGTTGAGTTCACACTTCATTTATTTGGTCGATTTATTTCCATCAGTTATTGTGAGCTAAAACCAGTAGTGAAGCCTACTCAGAGATCAGGTATAATGTAAAGATATTCACCGGTTCTGTATTTTTGACCCACGTCTGGTTTGGTGTCACAATAACTGATATAAATAACTGATCAAATAAGTGAAATGTGAACTCAGCCTTACGGCTCATGCACACGACCGTATGTAGTTTGGGGTACACAAAAAATGGATCCGCAAAAAATACGGATGACATCCGTCTGCATTCTGTGTTTTGCGGAATGGAACAGCTGGCCCCTAATAGAACAGTACTATCCTTGACTGTGATGCAGACAATAATAGAACATGTTCTATTTTTTAGCGGAACGGAAATACGGACATACGGAAACAGAATGCACACAGAGTAACTTCAATGAATGGTTCCGCACATGGTCCGCAAATAAAACCGAACGGACATGGAAATAAAATACATTTGTGTGCATGAGCCCTTAGGCCTTAGAGCCTGCTGGCCGGGCCCGTGCTGCGGACTGCAAATTGCTAAATCATGTTTCTGATAATGCTCCACTGCCTACTGATGTAGACCTGAGTGATGTGACATCAATTATTCTTTTGCATATCATCTAACAGTACTTTCACACTTGCGCCATGGCTATCCGGCAGGCTGCCGGATCTGCCATGCTGCAGCTACCCGTGTGCTGCCGCTCCGTCCCCATTGACTATAATGGAGTGGGGGGCGGAGCTACGGAGTAGCACGGCAGTGATCGCCGTACTAAAAATTCGGACCTGCAGTTCTTTTAGTCTGGTGATCTCTGGCTGTGCACTGCCGTGCTGTGCCGTAGCTCCGCCCCTTTATAGTCAATGGGGACGGAGCGCAAGCACACGGGTACTTGCGGCATGGCGGATCCGGCGGGCTGTTCATCCGCCGGAACAGCCTGTTGGATAGCCATGCCGCAAGTGTGAAAGTACCCTAATATAGTCTATAAGGCCACAAAAAAAATGATATAGTGTTCTGCATCACTTTGATACAGCACGGTTTTGCTTTAAACTGTATCGAAGTACAAAAAAAAAAAATTCTAATGTAATTTAATAAATTGTGCTGCTTATAGTGTGCCAGATCCTGCTAATACAGATGTGAGTGATATCACTCATTGTTCTGCATATTACCTAATCTAATAGGGTATAGTGCCACTAAAAGTTTGTTTGCTCTCCCTTGCACAGCACACGGATGAGAACTAAGCTTGTCCCAATGAGCCACTATGCATATTGAAACACCTGGACTAAATGGGTGCAGTGCTAGTACCAAAGAAAAACTAAAAGCGAGCCAGACGAATATGCAAATACAACTGTAGAAAACAATATGGACTGCACCTCCACGTCATACACTGATTGCAGCACAATTTATAGCAATGAACATGCTTAGCAGTAATAGATGAATGTATAAACTGTGGATGTGCAGTTCCTGTTTTTAAGTACCGTGCTCATTTTACCTTTTGTTTCACATCTCTTTTTAATAATTAATCTAGCCTTACTTCAGAAAAGCAATATTCACACAAACGTTTTCTTCCAAAGTTAACATTTTGGTCTTCCTGGATCTTGCTCATGAACTTCCAGTGGGAGTACGACATGTGGTTCTTGTCAGCTAAAGTACATCAGAATCACTACTGCTATAAGTGAACAAGGTCCAGGGGGAACCAAGCATTGGCACTTGCCTGAAATGTTTGTGTGAATATACCTACAGTATATAAAGTGGTGTGGGACGGATTAAAGGAGTATTCTGAATGTTTTATACTGATGCCTCTCAAAAACTGAACTTCTTGTCTTTCCCGCATCTACTAACCCACCGAATCGTTCCTTTGTTCCCCATATTCAATCACTTACACGCTCTTGTCGTCTGCACCTCAAGAATATCGCCAGAATCTGCCCTTTTCTTACAGTGGAAGTGACAAAAACTCTTGTTGTTGCCTTGATTAATTCTCGTCTTGACTACTGCAACTAATTACTAATTGGTCTCTCTCACTAAACTTTCCCCCCTTTAGTCTCTTTTAAATGCTGCAGCCAGGCTTATCTATCCATTCAACCGCTACACGGATGCTACTAGTTTGTGCCAGTCACTTCACTGGTTGCCCATCCACCATAGAATACAGTTCAAACTTCTCACCCTGACCCACAAAGCTCTCCACAGTGCCGCACCTTCATATATCTCCTACCTCAGGACAGGGTAATGTGCTCACCCCTTTGTGTGATGTAAGGAGTAAAAGGTGACTCTGATTACGAGGGCTGGACAGTTCCATCTTGAAAGTGTGCTTACTCCTCTCCAGGGGCGGACTAGGAACTTAAAGTGGCCCTAGAAAAAAACCTAACAGTGGCCCCATGTTGTAGGTGGATACAAATTGACAGAAGGCAGGCAACACAAGTAGGTAGGGCCAACATATGTAGGCAGGGTCAACAGAAGTAGGCAGGGCCAGCAATACCATAGTGCAGCACAAAATACTGGCCTAGCAGAACCAAATACCACAGTGCAATGCAGAATACTGCTGCCCTTGCCACAGTAGGAAACTATCATTGTCTTGAGGACAGTAATACTGATGAATTCAGGGGGCACTTGCAGATGCTGGCCGGGTGCATAAGTGTCTGATGCTCCTACATTTATTAATGCTGAGAGCATCAGATCTTTATGTACCTGGCTGGTGGTCCCCTGGGCATCGGACCACCAGGAAATTTCCCAGTTATAAGGTAGCAGGCACAGAGGAGACTGCAAATAAAAGTGTTGCACAAGTGCCAAACGCAGTGCACTTATTAGCACTGGAGACCCAGCCCAAATGTGTGGCGTATTTAGCACAATATATTCATTTATACTTAGTCTAAGACTACTAGCCGCCAGATTTCACATTTGCCATAATTGATTATAATACTTCGCTTTTATTATTCTGCTTTTAAAATAATCTGGGAACTGGTTTAAAATCTCCAGCTGAGGCACATTGTTTTGATTACTGTTGTGGTATTGTTGCCTTTGTGTCTACAACAATTTATCTGTTCTGTAGTGTCTCCCTGATGGGAGCCAGCAGCTGCGCGCCGCTTCCTTTTTACTTTTTCCTTAATGACCGTAACTTAATGTATAGATAGATAATGTAACCATAAAGAGTCTGAGGAATGAGGAATAAGTAAATCCTTCATTCAACCCTAAAGGAGTTAGGCGTTTTAGGCGTTTCAGATATTCAGGTCCTGGTAGGTAGTCACAGGTATTTGGGACCATGCTGCCTGCAGTGCATCCCACAGCTGCTGGAGGGTGTGTGGGGGAGGATCCATAGGGTGAGAACAATGAATGAGGTAGACCCACAGATACTCAATTGGGTTCACTTGAACTTGAAAGTCTTGGTCATGCTGTTCCAACCTGTGTCAGACATTTCTAGCCCTGTGACATGTCACATTGACTAGCTGGAAGATCCCATCCACCCCAAGGAAGACAATTAGCATGTTTGGGTGTACAGGATCTGCAAGGATGGATTCATAGCCAAATAAGCTGTGAGCTCCTTCCACATGGATGAGTGGGTCCAGAGAATGGCAAAAAAAAATTCCCAGACCATAACACTGCCACCACCAGCTTGAATTCTTCGAGAAGTGGTTGCAGAGTGTCTGTTCAAGTATGTTTCCCACCTGACATGCCAGCGTCCATCATTTGGTTGAAGCAGAAAATGTGACTCAGAGAAGGCAACCCTTTGCCGATCAGCAGAGGTCCAATTCTAATACTGCCGAGAAAATGGAAGCCTTTCGCTACCAGAGGTGAAGTGACCATCTGTCTGCTTCAGAGCCCCATAGGCAGTAGGGTTCACTGAACTGTTTTATTTTGGCGGTGAACTGCTCAACTGTAGCGTGTCAGTCTGCCCTTACACACCTTCATAGCCTAGGTTCACCTCTCACATCAGTGGCATGTGTTGCTCCACAGTTTCCTTATGTCTTATTCACAATGGTGCCATTTATCCACTCACTATACATTTTCACCACAGCAGTACACAAACAGTTCACAAACTGCCCACTTTAAGAAATACTACCACAATTGGCCCGAAAGCCAATAATCATCTCTTTTTGCAACTCTAATAAATTGCCCGTTTTACTAATCAAAGCATCAAGGGATATGTGTGCAGACAGCCCACCAAGCGAGTTCACCACACATGACTTCCTTCATGAGCTACGCACTGCCGACCATCAAAATTGGGAAGTGGTCATTCTAAGCACATACTAGTTACTAGAAATTTAGTTACCCACAGGCACTGCACCCTAATGGTACAGTATGTCAGTTTGTTTTTCTCACTCCTGTTATCACATGTATAGCATTTCTAACTGTACACACATTTTCCCCTCAAATTGATTATAATTTGTATATCTCAAACTGTTACTGCAATAGCATCCTTCTGAGAAAGCCTATATACTAGATGGCTTTGATAGCCTTGTGCTGTTCATGGAGAATCTGACTGAACAGATCGCTTCAACAATGCATATGTGAGCACAATCACAGACATCACATACTTGAGGGAATGGGGAAACCAGATTAAGGCCTCATGCACACGACCGTTGTTTGTTTCCGTGTCCGTTACGTTTTTTTTTTTTGCGGATAGGATGTGGACCCATTCATTTCAATGGGTCAGCAAAAATGCTGACAGCACACCGTGTATTATCCGCATCCAAATGTCCATTCTGTAGCGCCGCAAAAAAAATAGAGCATGTCCTATTCTTGTATGTTTTGCAAACAAGGGTAAACATGATTACAATGGATCTGGAAAAAAAAAAACGATCCGCAAAAAAAACAGATACCATACGGAACGTCATACTTTTTTTTGCAGACCGCAAAACACATACGGCCGTGTGCATGTAGCCTAAATAACAGTAGTTGCTCAGTTTTTCATAGTGTGTCATCAATAATGATTAGTTTACCCATTTAAGCATACAATAAAAACATAGGCTCCCATAAAACAGGACCCACATATGCATATCTAACCTCACACGCTAAAGAACTACAGGTCTTTAATTCCCACCGAAACTGCGCTCAGTGCTACCTCTCTGTGGACCAGGACAGTCCTGGCATTGCACCTACATTGCAGAAAGGCAGTGAGCTGATCAGTGATTACCAAACTTTTTTCATTTGTTATAGAAGAGGAAACCAGTGCTATAAATTGCATGTAACATTGTGGAAACCATTAAAATGTTCTCAGTTTCCCACATTAAAAGCATTAGAATTTGGACCAACATGTTTTATATTAAGTCATTGTATCCTTTACAGTATATGGTGGACTGTACTTTGATCATCTCAGGGGCTGGTATACACACAAGGAAGACTTTAATTGCATTTTTTTAACCTATGAGGACATGATAAAGGTAAGCCACAATACTATAAAGGTTTTTTTTCTGAATGGCCACTATGTAATACTATATTTTCGCTAAAAAACAACTTTCCCCAGCAAAATCATCTGCTTATCAGGGGTTTCAGAAGCTGCTGAGGTTACCATATTGAAGGGGTTGTCTGTAGTGAGGTAGCCCCTTTAAAAGGTTAAAATTATGTCAAAACCATCTTCTGATATGCTCTAGATAAGAGATGTCAAACTTGTGGCCCTCCAGCTGTCGCAAAACTACAACTTCCATCATTCCTGGGCAGCCCACAGCTACCGCGGCATGCTGGGAGTTGTAGTTTTGCAACAGCTGGGGACAACAAGTTTGACATCCCTACTACAGATAGATGTCAGTGGGATTGAGCCCAAAAGAGAAGCAGAATAAAGTATTCCTTTACACTTTATTCTCTAGGATCATATGCCAACATTGACCAACAAAAAATAAATAAAAGTGAATTGTATTTTAGGGAAAACTGCAGAAAAACCATGATAAAAGCACAACATGTGAATAAAGTCCCTAATTAACTGCATACTGGTAGCTACAAAACTTTGGGAATCATCTTTATTGAATTTTCATCAAATAATAAACAGTTTGCACTCCTTCTGACCTATTTGGGGAAAAAAACAAGAATGTAAATTGTACATACACTTTCATACCTGATGAAGTGATTTGCAAAAAAATAGGCCTCCCCCTCAAAAAAAAAATGGTAATGTAGGCGTTTCAATAGCTTGGTAATGATTTCAGAGTAACACCTGGCAGCAAAGTTTTAAATAAAAAAGCACAGTATGAAAACCTAGCCCAGAAAGTCTAAAAATGTGCTAGACTTATTAAAGTAGTTCATGCTGGCACACCTTTAGGCCTTTTTTACACGGCCGTAGTTGTCCCGTGCCCGTGCTGCGGGCCATGATTTGCTGCCCGCAATGCACGGGCACCGACCAGGGGGCAGCCGCAGCGGATCGCAGACCCATTTATTTGAATGGGTCCGCGATCTGCCCGTTCCGCAAAAAGATAGGACACTTTCTATCTTTTTGCGGGACGAAAGTACGGAACGGAACACCACGGAAGCACTCCGTAGTGCTTCCGTAGTGTTCCGTTCCGTCATTCCGTTCCACACCGTTCCGCATCTACGGATTTGCGGACCCATTGAAATGAATTAATCCGCATCCGTGATGTGGCATGGCCACGGAACGGTGCCCATGAACACCTAACAAGTATTGCTACTCCACACCATATTCATTATAAAAATAAATTTTTATTGTGCATACACATAATAACATTACAATATAAAATCCACAATAATAGTGAAAGGTAACATTGAGATAAACACATATGCCTACATGTGCCCGAACACTAATACCCTCTTATAGTAAGATCAAATGCAATCAGCCCAGCCTACAAATTGCTAAGTGCGTCCATAGTGCTCACTAGTACAATATAGATATGTCACTGGACTTAATAAGACACAAAGCGTGGGCACAAAAAATATATAATGCTTACATAGAGTAGATAGGGTCCAGGATCACAGCAGGCAGCACACCTAACAGCCGTTCGCACCCTTGCTTCCTCTTGGGGCGTCCCAAGAGGAAGCAAGGGTGCTAAACAGCTGTTGGCTAGTGCCTGCTGTGATCCCGGCCTATCTACTCTATGTAAGCATTATATATTTTTTGTGCCCACGCTTTGTGTCTTATTAAGTCCAGTGACATATCTATATTGTACTAGTGAGCACTATAGGCGCACTTAGCAATTTGTAGGCTGGGCTGATTGCATTTGATCTTACTATAAGAGGGTATTAGTGTTCGGGCACATGTAGGCATATGTGTTTATCTCAATGTTACCTTTCACTATTATTGTGGATTTTATATTGCAATGTTATTATGTGTATGCACAATAAAAATTTATTTTTAAAATGAATATGGTGTGGAGTAGCAATACTTGTTAGGTGTTCTTGGTTCATCCACAACTGATTAGGGATACATTGTTGGTATTGTTGGAACGGTGCCCATGTATTGCAGATCCGCAAATGTGGTCCGCAATACAGGCATGTGACACCTACGGCTGTGTGAAAAAGGCCTTTGACTGTATAAAGGACTTACCCTGTTCCAGAATTGTGCGCTTGAATTTTGGCACAACTTTGGTGCATCTAATTCCATGCCCTTTCAACATTAAAGGGATTCTGTCACCTCATTTTACCCTATTGAGCTGCGGAACCGATCTGGTGCCCAGCCACACCCCCCTGTGAAGGAGCCCAGCACCGCTTGCGTCTGCCGAATCTCCTCCTTCCTCTCAGTGAGATCGCCGTAAATCTCGCGATGCGCAGTTCCGACATAGTGTTCCTTCCCTGTGCTGGCATAAGCCACGGGGAAAGAACTGCGCATGCGGACATGTATATTGCGGACAGTTATATTGCAGACAGGTATATTGCGGACATGCTAGCGAGTAGCGGCGATCTAGCCGTGCATGTCCGCAGCTCAATAGGGTAAAATGAGGTGACAGAATCCCTTTAGGTTACACACCTTTCACTCCCCTCAGCTAGGGAACAAAAAGTCTGAGACAATACATTTTGGTGCATGGTCTTGGTGTCAGAATTTTGGCTCATACTGAGCCATAATTATGGCACATTTGCATTAGTATATCTACCATAGTGTGTGCGAATCCAGCCTTTTGAGGTACATTTTTAAAACCTATCCACCATATTTAATAAGCCTTTAGACATTATGCTATGCATCACTGGCAGTTTCTTTATTTTTCTTTAAAGGATCTAAAATCTGCTGTTTTGAAAATATGTGAGTTTCTGGAAATTAAACTTGATGATGAAGGAGTGGACAGAGTTGTGGAGAAGTCAACATTTCAAAATATGAAGAAAGATCCACTTGCCAATTATGAGTTTGTTAAAAAACAATTTTTAGACCAACAGGAAGGAGGCCTTCTACGCAAAGGTAACATAGAAATATCATACACTCTTAGGCCCTTTTCACACGGGCGTCACGTTTGACGCCCGGATAGGATGCGCAAACTTTTGTAATGCGTTTTGAACGCGCATGTGAAAAATCGGCATGTTTGGTACCCAGACCCGAAGCCGGACTTCATCACTGAAGTCCAGTTTCGGGTTGAGTATTCTGGAGATTTTATTATTTTCCCTTATAACATGGTTATAACGGAAAATAATAGCATTCTCAATAAAGAATGCTTTGCAGAATGTGGATTAAGGGGTTAAAAATAAAAAACTTAACTCACCTTTGCCACTTGATCGCGTAGTTGGCGATCTCTCTTCTCTCTTCAAGCATTAACTGCAGTCTAAAGGACCTGTGATGACGTCACATCACATGGTCAATCACATGGTCCGTGATGGACCATGTGATTGGACCATGTGATGTGACGTCATCACAGGTCCTTAGACGGCAGCTAATGCTTGAAGAGAGATCGCCAACTACGCGATCAAGTGACTAAGGAGAGTTAAGTTTTTATTTTTAATCCACATTCTAGAAAGCATTCTTTATTGAGAATGCTATTATTTTCCTTATAACCATGATATAAGGAAAATAATAAAGATCGGGTCCCGTCAGCTAGCAACTGTGCGGGAAAATCGCACTGCATCCGCACTTGCTTGCGATTTTCCCGCAGCTCCATTTTCCCGCAGTCCAGATTCAGTGCGGGTGCAATGCGTCCACCTCACGCATTGCACCCGTATGGAAATCACGCCCGTGTGAAAGGGGCCTTAAGAGGAAATTAAATTAGTTTTCATTTTTATTATTTTTCTGTTCATATAGCCATATGAAAACTTGTTTTTAGTGGGACAAGTTGTACTTTCTAATGGCACAATTTTAATATTCCATGAGTTGCATTATAAAGCTGGAAAAAATCATGAATCATGAGCAGGTGGTCTGTGATGCATCCGTGAGGGATCCATGTTGGTTCTATGTTTCACTGACACTGAACAGCTGAAAAATAATTTTCAAAGCATGTCTTCTAAATAATTCGTGAAACACGAATGCAACATAGATGGCATCCGTGTTACATATATGGTTTTTACGGACCCATAGACTATAATGGACGTGATGGATCCGTGAACACGGACTAAATAGAGCATGCATCCGTGCTAAAAACACTGACCCACAGACTGTGCTAAAACACTGATGTCTGAATACACAGATTAAAATGAATGGGGACGCGTGCTGTCCGCGGAGAATACGAACAGCACATGTCCATGAAACAGTGATGTGTGAATGAGGCTTAATGCTGATTGCAGACATTTAACCTCTCAGATGCTGTGGTCAAATGTGAGAGCTAAAGCTGGAAGCCACGCTCTTTCTGGTCATGGTCGGCTTCCCCTGCTGGTGATCAGCTTACTGCATTGGAATATACCGAATCCTGTATTCTGTAATGAATAGTTATCCATTTCAGAATACAAGTAGTAATCTAATATATAATTCCCATATGGTAAATGGTGTAACAGAACAAAAAAAAATTTAAATCGCTAATTCGCAATTATTTAATCACTTCACCTCCCAAAAATATTAAATAAAAAGTCATCAGAAAATCATACACATTCCAAAATGGTGTCGATAAAAACTACAGATTGTCCTGCAGAAAATTAGCCCCCCATACAGTTGAATATACATAACTATTAAAAATGTATTGGGTTAAAATATGGCAACAAAAATAAATTTTTCCACAGTTAGTCTTTTTTCAGTATTGAACCACAAGAAAAACTATATAAATGTGATATCGTTGTAATCAAACTAAGGGCTCATGTAGACGGCCGCAATTTGCGGTCCCCAATGCACGGGCATCTTCAGTGCGGTAGCCAGGACGGATCGAGACCCATTCAACTCAAATGGGTCCGTGATCCGTCCGCACCGCAAAAAAATAGAAGAGGTTCTATTTTTTAGCGGTACGGAGGCACGGACAGAAACACTCTGTAGTGCTTCCGTGGGGTTCCGTGCCTCCGTTCCACCCTGCAGCTCTGGATTGCGGACCCATTCAAGTGCGGGACGCAATATGGCCGTGTGCATGAGGCCTGACCCAGAGAATGAAGGGCAAAGGCCAGTTTTACCACATTAGAAACACCATAAAAACAAAACCTATTTTTCCAGTTCCACTCCATTTAGAATTTTTTTCCAGATTCCCATTACATTGTATTCAATAGTAAATGGTGCCATTAAAAAGTACAAAAAAAAGTACTTGCAAAAAACTAATTCTTATAGGGTTATGTGAACAGAAAAATATGGACAGCCATAATTTATTTATTTTTATCTGTACAGAGATGCTATTTTGCTATTTGCTATTTTTATTATTTCTAATAGTGTGTTCACTACACACCATAAATATTTTTTAAATTTGAATAAATAGTTCTTACATTTTTAGACATGGCGGAACAAATTATGTACATTTTTTTTTATGTATGAGATTGGGAAAGTTGGGTGATTTAAATTTTTATATTTTTAGTTTTTTTATCTTAGAAAACATTTTCTTCACTTTATATTAGTCTACTTTTTAGTCCCATTAGGAACTAAAACCATAGATTGCAATACAATCCTATTAGGCTACGTTCACACAATGACATTTGTCGCACGACAATAAGTCGCGCGACAAATAGGGCACAACTTCACTGCAACATTTGTCGCGCGACATTTTGTCGCACTATTGTCGCGCTACAATTTTTATAATTGGAGTCTATGGTTTCGCGTTGTGTCATGCGACATGCTGTGACTGCGACGCGACAGTCGCAGAAAAACCCATCTTGAATGGATTTTTTGCGACTGTTGCGTCGCAGTCGCAGCATGTTGCATTTCGCAATGCGACACCATAGACACCCATTATAAAAATTGTAGCGCGACTAATAGTGTGACTTTTGTCGCTGCGACAAATGTCGTTGTGTGAGCGTAGCCTTAAAGTCAATAGGATTTTACAGACTGCCTGTCAAGCTGTGCCTCCAGTTTAGCATTGCAGGCAGCTCACTATGGCAGGCCTGGTAGCCTTCACGAGGCACCAGGCTGTCATAGCAAGTTATCAGAGTCCCGCAATTTTGCTGCAGTGGCTCCAAGCGGACAGAGAGAGCCCAACTCCTATCTAAAGCCACAGATGTCATGGTCACTATTGATGGTGGTATCTGAGTGGTTAAATTGATCGGGATCAGAGTCATCTCTAGTCCTGGTCACTGGCCGGGTGTCTGCTGTATTATACAACTGGTACGCACTGTGTATTAAGGAAGCTCAGCATGTGAGCCTGCTCCATACTTACCCTAAATGCTTATGATGGACAGGTATTCATACTTCGTTAAGGAGTTAAAATTTTCATCTATACAGCTGTTTGAAGTCTGTTTTTTGCAGGGCAAATACAGGAGAAATACTTTTACTGTTTATTAGTACATTTATTTTCATGGTGTTAAGATTTTTAAAAAAAAATTTTTTACTGTATTTTTTGCATAAACATGCAATCATCATACAGTACCATAGAGTGCCTTCAAATATTCTTTCAGTCTGTGGCAAAAGCGCTATGGCTGAGGCAGGGCTTAATAGGAACTTTAAAAAGCATTTACAAGGCTGCCACAGTAACAGAAAGACTCCTGCGATCTTGTTGTGGGAATAACCCTGGGTTCAGACCTGAGCGTTCTTGAAACGCGCGTTTTACGAGCGTTTTTGTCGCGCGTATTTCAGCGCGTTTTTGCAAATAGGAAACGCGCGTTCGTACGCGCGTTCTTGTGATTGACTACTGTGGTGTCAATCACAAAACGCGCGACAAACGCCCCAAAAAAAGCTCAAGTACTTGTTTATGCGCGGGCGTTTTACAGCGCGTTCAAGCGCGCTGTAAACGCTCAAGTGAGAACCAGGGCCATAGGAAAGCATTGGTTTTCATGTGTTGAGCGTTTTACAGCGCGTTTGAGCGCGCTGTAAAACGCTCAGGTGTGAACTTAGGGTAAGGAGTTTTTGGTCGTGGGAAGGATCCCATGGTTGCAAGTGACCACGGCATCTGAGAGGTTAAATGTCTTTGATCAGAGTCGTTTCCAAGCATATACACTGTTGCAGGATATTTTCTGTGGAATCCCTGGAATATATGTGATAATCACTGAAAACCCCAGAATATATCTAAAAATAAGCTTTGTTGAAGGTTAGAACTTACTTGAAATGTCACAGAGCATGGTAAAAATATACTGTAAAAAAAAAAGAGAAAAGTAAATAGGGTATGGCTCATCAACCTAAGGCTGCTATTTCATCAAAAACATTGACGTTTCTTAACTGTGATCCAGCTGAAAATACTAAAATAAAAATTATATTGTGCTATTAAGCGGAGTTTTCATGTTTATATTTAACTTTCAGGGACAATTGGGGATTGGAAAAATCTATTGACTGTTGCACAAAGTGAAAAAGTTGATAAAGTGCTCCAAGAAAAGTTAGGAGATCTGCCACTGAAATTTACCTGGGACGTCAATGAAGAATAGAAGCCGGACTAATCTACTCAATAATTATTGATGTACAAATACATAACCAATACATTATATTAACCGTTACACCGTTTTGTTGTCAAATTACTATATATGAATGCTTCATTTACTTATCCCGTATTTTACACATGTACCAGGAATATTGATTTGGTCTTAACAATAAATTATCAAGTAAAAAACAAAAAAACTATAAAAAGTGGTATATGATCACTATTACTAGCTTTTGAAAGGAAGTCAAAATATAGGCCATATTTCTAACTCCACGCAATGCCACAGTAATTATTCCCCAAAAATGATACCCCCCCCCCCTCCCACGCAGTAGTTATTCTTACTTAGTGCCTCCACACAGCAGTTATTCCCTCTTATTGCCCCCTTCACAGTAGTGATGCTTCTTTAGTACCCCCACACAGTAGTTATGCTCCTTTGTGTCCCCACACATTAGTTTTGCCCCCTTAGTGCACCCCTAGGCCCCATTCACACATCCGCAATTCTGTTCCGCATTTTGCTGAACGGAATTGCGAACCCATTCATTCCTATGGGGACAGACGTGGTCCCGCCCGGGTACGCAATTGCGGATCCGCACTTCTGGGTCCGCAATCGTGTTCCTGAAAAAAATTGAACATGTCCTATTCTTGTCCGCAATTGCGGACAAGAAAAGGCATTTTCTATATAGTGCCAGCGATGTGCGGTCCGCAAATTGCGGAATGCACATCGCCGATGTCCGGGTTTTACGGATCCGCGGATCGCAAAACACTTGCGGACATGTGAATAGGGCCTTATAGTAAAAATGCCCTGTTAGTTCTCCCACAGTTATGCCCCTTAGTGTCCCCACACAGTAGCTATCCCACATTAGTGGTCCATAAAGTAATTTCCCATTACTTCCCCCCCTCACAGTAAAAATGTCGTGCTAAATCTCCAATTTATACCCCCTTACACCCCCTAAAGGGAATCTGTCGCCTGGCTATCCACAATTATTATTTTTTTCCTTTAGCCTAGGGCAATAAAGTACCTTATATCCATATGTGTTGTTCTTTTTGCCGTGTCTCTTGTATTTTCTGTTAAAAAACGCTTTATCCATTATGTAAATTAGGCTGCAAGGAGCCCAGAGGGGCGTTTTTTCTCTTCCAAGGAGCCCAGGAACGCCCCCCTGATGTGCCCAGACCGCCTAAATTTGAATCTGAAGAACGCCTCCAGCAGCTGAAATCGCGTCCCGGAGGCGAGGCTAACGGCTCCGCTCCCTGGCTACCTCCGCTCTCTGCCCGGAATACATCCCTGATCTTCTTCTCGCCAGTGATCCGACGGCAACTGAGGGCAACAGCCTCAATAGTGTCACTGGGCATGCGCCGCGCCCAGTGACGTTTTCGGAGCGCTGTTGTCCTTAGATCACACAGGCGCAGGCAATCGCCGGCACTGCGCCTGCACGAGATTTCCAGCGGCCGGCGAGAAGAAGATCTGGGATGTATTCTGGGCAGAGAGCAGAGGTAGCCGGGGGATGGAGCTGTTAGCCTCGCCTCTGGGACGCGATTTCAGCTGCTGGAGGCGTTCTTCAGATTCAAATTTAAGCGGTCTGGGCACATCAGGGGGGCGTTCCTGGGCTCCTTGGAAGAGAAAAAACGCCCCTCTGGGCTCCTTGCAGCCTAATTTATATAATGGATAAAGCGTTTTTTAACAGAAAATACAAGAGACACGGCAAAAAGGTACTTTTTTTGCCCTAGGCCAGTAATGGGCAAAGTGCGGCTCTCCAGCTGTTGCAAAACTACAACTCCCACCATGCCCTGCTGTAGGCTGAAAGCTGTAGACAGTAAGTGTTTGGACTATTGAAGTTGAGCTGCAGATCACCAAAGAAGTGACGTGGGTTTTTGTCACCTGTATAATATCAGTAAAAAGGTGGAGGGATCGCGCTGCAATATATTGTAAACTCCAAAACAAACGAGAATTTCTTCCTCTCAAAGACACAAAAAAAACAGAAAGATCTCAGGTCCCTTTAGTCTCCAGAACCTGTTGAATATCAGAGAGAATCGCACAATAGTGAAGTACTGTTGCCGCAAGTGAACCGCGATATTTTAGTGCACTTACTAGATGTTCTCTTGTTATCAGGCACATAGGAAGCAGATGACTATAGTCTTCTTTCTCCTCCTTTCCTATCAGCACCTGTCTCCAGCATCAAGAAAAATCGCAGAATAATGAAGCACCCTCGGCACACAGTTCCCCACACGATTTTTATTTACTTACAAGATATTTACTTGCACAGGAGCATATAGTAAAAACACGCACTACCCGACCCGGGTTTCGCCTACTGGCTTCGTCAGGAGCGTCTCATTAGAAAACCACACAGTGATTGTGATTAGACCCTTGTGATTAGACCCTCCCATTTCCCAGGAAGAAGTAAAATCATGATAACCCATAAAATATATATAAAATAATACAAATATTCATAAAACAAACGGTATCACAAACATTCCATTCCCTAATCAAGATTATACTATATATTATGTAATTGATGAGGGGCAACACCCAGAAACAGCTGTCTGTGGATGGATAACTGGCTTAGGTTTTCCCTGTCACATCCTTAAAGCTTGGAAAAAAGTGGGATCTTGACATAGGGGCCACTTAATATGGTGGATTTGGTGATCTCTGTAATGGAGACACCCCTTTGCTCGGCTTTCCTTCCTTCGAGGGATATCTGACTTTCATTGTGTTGTAGACCCATAACTGGGGCTCCACATTTATTTTGCATATTACTGTTTCCCAGGGAGCTTTGCACTTCGGATTGCTGTGTTGAGACTCTTAAATGAGGCTCCGCGGTGTTTCTTGTAGCTGGTCTCCCTGAGATCAGCTATTGTTTTATATATTATGTAAACCTCATAGATATATTGTTACGATCATTCTGCGATCACATGCGGATTCAAAAACCAATCCCTAGTCATGTGTCCACCCACTCCCAGGTCCTAAAATCTAAAATCCTACTTCAAATCGGATCATCCGCAAAGTGTCAGATTAGACATTGATTAATATCGCATTCCACATTTAACCCGTATGGGTGCAGGGTCTTAAGATCGTACATCCACTGTACTTCCTTTTTATTAATTTTTTTTCGAATAGTCCCCCCCTCGTTCTGAAGTTTTTACTACCTCCACTCCCATAAACCGCAATCCTCTCGTTTTTTTTTTCATGTACTTGTTTGAAGTGTAAAGAAAAGCTATGTGTTTCCAAACCCTTCCTATTATTTCAGAGATGTTCATGTATGCGTATCTTCAGATTGCGCGTTGTTCTTCCCACGTACTGGAGGCCACAAGGGCACTCCAGTATGTAGATAACCCCACTGTTGTTGCAGGATATATTCCCCTTGATTTTAAATGAAAAATTCTTCTGATTCGAAGTGACAGCTTCAGTAGCTCTCAAGCGATTTTTATAGGTCATATTTTTGCATGGCAGGCAAAAACCGCACCATGTGAATTTACCCCTACTTTGATTTTTCTGTTGTCCTGCGCTATAGGCTAATTTATTTCTAAGGTTCATGGCCTTCTTAAAAATGAACTGAGGATCATCTCATTCTCCCCACCTCATTCCTTTTTTTCTCCAATTTTTCTTCATATGTGAGACAGGCTTCTAATTGTATCCTAAGGTGAATGGGTGAGGGGGTAGTTGGGCATTGCACTAATTGCCAAACTATAACTGTAGATTTAATTTTGATTGATTGATATATATATATATATATATATATATATTAGAGATGAGCGAATCGAAGCTGACCAAATGGAATTCGTTACGAATTTCAGGAAAAATTTGATTCGCAATGCATGAGAATTTTCTTGCGCTTTGTGGTAATGAATTGCAATTTTTTCTAAAATAGGGGCTACACGTGTGAGGACATAGGGCAAAGAGCTCTGGGAAGGCGCGACTCCTATGGTCTCCAAGCAATCTTGAAGCTTTGTCTTCTCATTGTCTGTAGCTCCTAGAGGCCTGTTCATGCCAGGCAGGTTCCCCCAGAAGTATCTGGCTCGATGAGCAGCCGATACCGCACTTGCATCAATCTTGACAGAATTCGTCTCCAGGTGGAGAGAAATAGTTTTTGGAATGCTTTCTCCATCTCAACCACGTAGTCGAATAAATAGATTCTCTACTGTCTTAGGCAACATTTCATTTTTTTATTAAATATTTAATACTGAATTGAACCTAAACTTTATTAAAATTATAATAAAGTAAACTTAAATTCGCCAATATATTATCCCAATCTTCCCGGACAATTAATTTGCCAAGCCTTTTGTGCCGGAGAACGTGTATTATTAAATTGTGTTTTAAGCAACACTACAATGTTTAACCTTCTGTTCTGTCCCATATTCCCTATAAATGAATAGACGAAGCGGCCGCACTGTGGCCTCCTCATGCTACTAAGAAGAACGGGGTCAGTCAGCACATCCCTATGCACAGGTGCACGCTGCCATGGCTTGAAACATACAGGAAAAAAAAGGGGGTGGGGGGGTTATGCAGCAGCACTCTTCCTAACACTAAATCCTACCTGTTATGCGAACTGACAGCCACATAAAATCCAGTGAGTGCAGGGTAGAGGTGTGGAGGGGGTGTATATCTCACCCGGGTTTCCCGTTTAGTTGGGTGAGATAGTAGAAATCCAGAGATGTGTTTTACATCAGCAAGGTGTAGCTTGCTAGAGATTTTTTGTTTAAGGGTGCATTCACACGACCGTAAGTGTTTTGCGGTCCGCAAAACACGGATACTGGCTGTGTGCATTCCGCATTTTGTGGACCGCACATGGCTAGCACTATATAGAGAATGCCTATTCTTGTCCACAACCACGGACAAGAATAGGACAAGCTCTATCTTTTTTGCGAAGCCGCAGAACGGAACAATGGATGCGGATAGCACACGGTGTGTTGTCCGCATCTTTTGCTGCCCCATTGAAACTAATGGGTCCATACCCGTTCCGCAAAATTGCGGAACTGATGCGGATCCAGTTATACAGTCGTGTGAATGCAGCCTAAAATTGTATGGGCTGCTTTTTTTGGGACTGGGAGACAGGTTGGTAGTGGGAGTCTCTCAGTCCACACCCCTAGTTCACTACAGGTATTCCCCTGGCCCGAAATGAGGCCAGCTGCGATAATCACTGAGGGATAAATCAATTCTCAGTGTGTGTGTGGTGTAGAAATTGAGAAGGAAGCCTGCAGAGGCTCCGTGTGGTCCCAGCCAGGAGGGCTGGGGGCACCACAAGGCTCAGTAAAGCTTGAATATGGGGGGCCCGGTGATGCATGGAAAAGAGGGGCATCACATAGTCAAAATCAGGATGACTGTTGGACCGTATCCCCCCAAGGCATAGCATGGTCACAGTCAACAGGACTGGTGGACTGAGACCCCAATTTGTTGTGTTGGTCACAGCCAGGAGGCAGCTGGACCATAGGTCTGTGTGAAGCTGAATGTCCCAATGTGAACACTGACCTATAGGTGAGATAGGCAAGTGGGGTGTTAGTGAGAGCCTAGACTGGCAATGTTTGTTTATTTTTGTGGTGTGACACTGGAATTGTGTTCATTGCGCCAAGTGATGCTAAACTTGGAAGTTTGATGTGCTGTGTGACAAATAAAGCAGTTTGTTTTTTAAAACTCCCTGTTTGATGATATGTCTGTCATTGCCACCCCAAGCAGAAAGAGTGATCCTTACAATATATACAAACACAGAGCTGTTATGTGGCTTTAAAACTGATGTGACCACCGAGGCCTGTGACTGGCCGCAGGCGGTGTTGAGACCAAGCAGCTTCCCAGTTCTGTTTGAAAAGGAACAGAGCAACAGTGAACAAGTGAGTGGTGTTTTTTATGTTATGGAGCAAAGGTTAGGACCCCGGGGGTTATTGACTCTAAGGTCAGGCAACCCATTTAACCATTAGCATGACAGCAGTAATTGTGTCTTGCACAAGTGTCATGTGCTCAGTACTCCTATGTGTGTACACATGTTCCCAGGTTTCCTTTACTACAGTAAGTCAAGGAAACTATGTAGATGTATGTCATGTACATGCTCTAATATAGAGAAACTGGATAATTTAGGAACTTCATGACATCAAAAGGTAAAGACAGTCCCAGTCCTTCCCATCCTTCCTAACCAACCTCTTTAATGTTTTCTTAAATGGGTTGTCCCACAAAAAATATTCTACATATATAATGCATTTGCTAGCCTAATACAAGTTTTAAGTAACCAACCTCTGTAATTATCAAGAATTTACACAATTCCTTTGTGATGTGATATGCCAGTGCAAACAAACATCAAAACTTGTAGTCAGTAGAGATGTCGCGAACATAAAATTTTCCGTTTGCGAACGGCGAACGCGAACTTCCGCAAATGTTCGCGAACGGGCGAACAGCCATAGACTTCAATAGACAGGCGAATTTTAAAACCCACAGGGACTCTTTCTGGCCACAATAGTGATGGAAAAGTTGTTTTAAGGGGACTAACACCTGGACTGTGGCATGTCGGAGGGGGATCAATGGCAAAACTCCCATGGAAAATTACGTAGTTGACGCAGAGTGTGGTAAGTTGAATTCGCAATGTGATTAATATAACCTGCATTAATCGCATTGTGAATTCAACTTAGAGCTGGGTTCCTAATGGTTGTATTGCTAGAATATGACGAAGATTGAGAATATAGCGCTATATTCTCAATCTTCGTTATATTCTAGCAATACAACTATTAGGAACTCAGATCTAAGTTGTAATCCCAATGCGATTAATACAGGTTATATTAATCGCATTGCGATTACAACTACTAACACTGCAGCTTCAGAATCAATTTATCGTCCTTGCTTTTTGATAGGAGGTGGGAGGGTCTGAGAGGGAGACTGATGTACTAGCCCTAAAAAGGGCTTTTTGGGGTGCTGTCAGGACACTGTCCTTACAGCAGAGATCTGATGAGTCTTTCAGGACTGGAGTGGACACTGAATACACTAGCCTAGCTACCGATTTCCCTATTAAATCAGCAGCAGCTACACTGTCCCTCCTCTCACTAAGACTGCAGCTTCCGAATGAATCTAAAATGGATGCTGTCCAGGAGATGGGAGGGTCTGGGAGGGAGGGTATGCTGATTGGCTGGAATGTGTCTGCTGACTGTGAGGTACAGGGTCAAAGTTTACTCAATGATGACGAATAGGGGGTGGACCGAACATCGCATATGTTCGCCCGCCGCGACGAACGCGCACAAGCTATGTTCGCCGGTGAATAGTTCAGGACATCTTATTTGCGAATTCAACTTAGAGCTGGGTTCCTAATGGTTGTATTGCTAGAATATAACGAAGATTGAGAATTTAGCGCTATATTCTCAATCTTCGTTATATTCTAGCAATACAACCATTAGGAACCCAGTTCTAAGTTGAATTCGCAATGCGATTAATATAACCTGCATTAATCGCATTGCGAATTCAACTTAGAGCTGGGTTCCTAATGGTTGTATTGCTAGAATATAATGAAGATTGAGAATTTAGCGCTATATTCTCAATCTTCGTTATATTCTAGCAATACAACCATTAGGAACTCAGCTCTAAGTCGTACAATATTTGATTGTATATGACGGTTGACTATGACTACCACCAACGTTCTGCTGCCTCCGAGGCAAGATATCTGAACCCTCCAGGGGCCATTTGGGCGTTTTTGATAGAAAACGCATCAAAAACGCATGTGCGTTTTTATAATTTTTTTATTTTTTATTTAGTTTTTTTGTGTATTTTGCCACATTTGGTTGCATATTTATATTTGGTATAGGCAAATATGGTAGTCTAGAATTCAGTGTTTCCCAACCAGTGTGCCTCCAGCTTTTGCAAAACTACAACTTCCAGCTTGCCCGGACAGCCTTTGGCTGTACAGGCATGCTGGGAGTTGTAGTTTTGCAGCAGCTGGAGGCACACTGGTTGGGAAACACAGGTTTAGATCATTACTCTGCCCAAATCTATATTCAGCTACATGGCTTAGAAAATATGCTGGCAAACAATGATCCTAGGTTTTGGTATAGACACATGATCTAGACTACCATATTTGCCTATACCAAATGTAAATATGCAACCAAATGTGGCAAAATACACAAAAAAATAAAATAAAAAATAAAAAAATTATAAAAAAGCAGATGTGTTTTTGATGTGTTTTCTATCAAAAACGCCCAAATGGCCCCAGGGGGGTTCAGATATCTTGCTTTGGAGGCAGCAGAACGTTGGTGGTAGTCATAGTCAACCGTCATATACAATCAAATAGAGGCATCAAATGGATTCAGAAAGCGATTAATAATTGTAAGTATTATTCGCATTGCGATTACAACTTAGAGCTGAGTTCCTAATGGTTGTATTGCTAGAATATAACGTATATTCTAGCAATGCAACAACTAGAACTCAGGAAACTCAGCTCTAAGTTGAATTCGCAATGCGATTAATGCAGGTTATATTAATCGCATTGCGAATTGAACTTAGATCTGAGTTCCTAATGGTTGTTGTATTGCTAGAATATAACAAAGATTGAGAATATAGTGCTATATTCGTTATCTTCGTTATATTCTAGCAATACAACCATTAGGAACTCAGATCTAAGTTGTAATCGCAATGCGAATAATACAGGTGATATTAATCGCATTGCGATTTACAGTTACTAACCCTGCAGCTTCAGAATGAATCTAAGATGGATGCTGTCCTTGCATTTAGATAGGAGGTGGGAGGGTCTGGAAGGGAGGGTATGCTGATTGGCTGGAATGTGTCTGCTGACTGTGAGGTACAGGGTCAAAGTTTGCTCATTGATAAAGTATAGGGGCGAACGTGAACATCGAATATGTTCGCCCGCCGCGGCGGACGCGAACAAGCTATGTTCGGGCCATCTCTAGTAGTCAGTAGTGTCCCTTCGTTAACCCTGCATATGGATGGGTGCAACACAGCAGTGTCCTGGTTCACCAGACTTCAGTATACACAATGGAAGAGATTGCAGTACTCTAATCTTTCTATAGCAAGGAATACGTGTAACGTGCATGTGCAGTGTCCTGGAAGCCCACTGCAAGGGGTTTGTGACATTGTATTTGTGCTCTGCACATCCTAAACCAGGGATCAGCAACATCTGGCACTCCAGCTGTTCAGAAACTAATACTCCCAGAATGCATCATTAACTTCTATGGAAGTTAGAACAGCAGCCGAGCATGTTTGCATTCTGGGAGTTGTAGTTTCACAGCAGCTGGAGTACCGAAGGTTGCTGATCCCTGTCCTAAACCCTGGGTATAGGGAAGTTTGGGGAGTATGTTGCTAGGTGGTTACTGGGTGTGGGCAGGTCCCACCCCTTTTCCTCTAGTTAGAAGCATCTCAGTCTGTCTGTAGTAGCTGAGGAATTAGGCCCTAAGACAGCTAGCTGGAAGCTGCTAGCAGTCTGGAACAGTGTGTGAGAAAAAGCATCAAGAAGGAGAATGAGCCAACAATCGGCAGAGCTAACCACAGAATACAAACCCTGTGGAATAAGTAACAGCCTCTGAGGAAGAAAACTGAAGTTAAGAAAGAGTACAGTGGCCATCTACCAAGGAAAGTGCTGCGAATTTTTGTCAGAAAAAGGTGGGCTTAAGACTTTCCTGCATCTTGGTTAGGGTGATATACCTCAGGGTTTCCAAAGACAATTTTTTTAACCCTTTCATGCTTAGCGCCGCACTTTTTACAGTGTAGAAATGGTGCAAAATATTATTTGAAACTCATGAATATTGGTACTGCGCAACCTATAGTTAATACCTCTTCCTGAATAATCCCTACAGCGTACACTAATGCCACTAGTTCACTATGTTGAATTAATAACAATTTGTGATACCTCTTATGGGGAATTCAGGCAGCTTGCTTGAGTATTCCTGCTTGCACTTGAGGATAAACGTCTGGGGTATCAGGTTGGCCCAATGACATAGTGTTGAGGTAACAGCAGCATGAGTAGACCACAGAGTGGTGATGTGGCAGCAGCATGAGGAGACCACAGATTGGTGAAGTGGCAGCAGCATGAGGAGACCATAGAGTGGTGATTTGGCAGCAGCATGGGGAGACCACAGAGTGGTGAAGTGGCAGTAGAATGAGAAGAGTGTGGAGGTGGCTGCGGCAGCATAAGGAGGCCACAGACTGGCAAGGTGACAGAGTGTGAAGGTGGCAGCAGCAGCATGAGGAGACCACAGAGTGGCACAATGACATAGTGTGGAGGTGGCAGCAGCAGCATGAGGAGATCTGAGTGGTGAGGTGGCAGCAGCATCAGGAGACCCCAGAGTGACCAACCCAGCAAAAGAGGGGAGGTGGGTGGCAATAACAGTACCCACTGACGCTGGTGGGTGTAAGCGGGTGTAAGAAGGAGCATTTGGAATATATGTGGCATCAGGCTGGTGGCAGCATCAGAATAGTAGCTGAGGAAGGTAGCCAGATCAAGGATTTGGTAAGGCAGCATGGATGATCTAATCTAATGTATCAGGCATTGGTGGGTGGAAATCCTGGCTGATCCATGCCTGATTCATCTTGACAAAGGTCAGTGTCTCCACATTTTGGCCCCCGCCGCACTAAACACCCGCTATGAAGCCACACTACTGGCCAAGCAGGAAAGCTTTTCCAGGGCAAACTCTGCTAGTTGTGGCCACAAATCCAGTTTGGCTGCCCAGTAGTCCAGCAGATCTTCAATGTGGGGTGGCAGAGTACTGTCCAAGTATGCCACCACCTGCTGATTCAGGTTCAGCTCCAGGTATAGCTGCTGCTGCTGGTGAGTAGTTTCTATACTAGGTGGATGAAGAAAGCTGCTCAGCAGCAACTCTAGACTCAAGCTGCTGCTGATGGAGCTGGTACTGCTCCTAACCCCCCCCCCACCCCCCACCCCGCCACAGCAGCCATGGCAGTGGAACAAGAGCGCAGAGTGCCCCCCAGTCAGACCTGCAATAGGATGGACAATGGTGCAGATAGGCAGCAGCCAACTGACTACATAGGATGTCTCTATAGTAGTTTGTCCTCCTCCCAGCAGTGTAAAAAAGGCCCCAATCTTGGACTGGAAGAAAGGGTCCAACAAGGTGGAGAACCAGAAGTCATCCCTCTGCCGAATGGTGACAATTGGGCTGTCACTACCCAAGCAAGTGAGCATGCAGCGTACCATTTGCGCAAGTGACTCGGAGGGACTCCCCTACTCCATCTCCACTGCATACTGCCACGGGGTGCCTGCATCATCTGCCTCATCTTTCTCATCTCCCTCTTGCTCCTCCAGCTGCTCCTGCTCCTCCTCTCCTGTCACCTGTGTAGAAAAACTACCCATTTCGCTACACATTGCTTGTGCTCCAATGTCCTCCTCCTCCAGTTCAGCTCCCACATGGCTCATGTGGCCGTGAGATGTAGGTGCCACATCTCCAGTCCTTTGATCAGTCAGATTTACCGGCATATGTTCCAGGATATGAAGCAGTGGAATAACGTTGTTCATTCCGTAGTCCTGGCGACTGATAAAAAACATGGCATCCTCAAAGGGCCTCAGCAAACGGTAGGTGACATTGAAGTTACATAGGGGAGTACTCCTGTCCACTTGGATCATCAAGAAATCATGTTCATATAGTCAGTCCAACATATGGAGGGTGGAATTCCAACGGGTGCAGGGTCGCATATCAGCCTATGTTCGGGGACCCTGTTCTGCTGCTGCAGCTCAAGGAGGGTGTGCTTGGCGGTGTACGAGTAAAGTGCATGCAAAGTTTCCTGGCCATTTTTAGGATGTCTTACAGATGGGTGGAAGACTTCAGGAACCGCTTGACAACCAGATTGAACACGTGCGTCGTGTAGGGAGCATTGCTCAGCCCTCCTTGACGCAGTGCTGACACCATGTTCTTCCCGTTATCGGTCACCATGGTTCCGATTTTCAGTTGTCGCGGAGAAAGCCAGGATTCGATTTCTTGATAAAGGACACAGACCAGTTCCTCCCCTGTGCGACTCCGTTCACCCAGGCAAACAAGGTGTAGAACAGCGTGACACCGCCGTACCCTGCACATGTGGTATGCTGAAAGAGCACTTTGAATTGTCCCTGCAGTGGAGGCTGAGGACACTGTGGAGGATGAGGAGGCAGAGGCGGACATTGTCCGGGACCAACAACGTAAGAACGTGGAGGGGGAAGTGGCATCACCTGGCCAAGTTGCTGGTTTGGCTGGGCAGGAACCACATTTACCCAGTGGGCTTTAAAGGACATATATTGTCCTTGACCATAGTTACAGCTCCACACATCGGCGCTGCCGTGCACATTGGCAGACACCGACAGGCTCAAGGACTGGCCCACCTTCTGTTGTACGTATCTGTGCAGGGCTGGTACTGCCTTTTTGACAAAAAAATCACAGCTTGGGACTCTCCATCTCGGGTCGGCACAAGCCATCAATTCTCTGAAAGGTGCAGAGTCCACCACTTGGAAAGGGAGGGACTGCAGTACCAGCAACTTGGCCAGGAGTAAATTCAGCTTCTGCACCGTTGGATGAGGGCATGCATACTGTTGTCTCTTGGCAATCGCTTTGGTGATCAATTGCTGACGGAATGACTGACGAGGAGTGGGAGGGCGAGGAGCAGGAGCATCAGGACCGGTAAATGATGGGAAGGACAGAAAGCTCCCTTCGGCTGAGGTTGTAGAGCCTTGACTGCCTGAAATGGGGTGCATGCCACTGGGTGATGTAGCTGTTGCTGCGGCAGGCTGGACAATTGGAGCCACGGTTCTCCCAGGCCACTATATGGTGATGCAGCTTATGTTAAAGCAAGGCCGTGGTGCCAACATTGGCACCCTGGCCACGCTTCACGTTCTGCCCACAGATTTGGCAAATGGCCATGTTCACCTCCCTCGGTGGCTTAACAAAAAACTGCCACACCACCGAGTAGGTGATTTTACCCCCAACACTCCGCACTGACTGACTGCTACCGCCGCTGCCTCTGTGAAACCCTGTACCTCTATTTTCCGGGGTGAACTGCACCTCTAGGCTCCTGCGAAGCGGGTGATCTACCCCGGTCACGTTTGGCTCCCGACCCCCCACATCTGCCTCCCTGCGGACTCCCGGACAAGCTATCGACTTGTTGGCTCCGCCACTGCCTCACACTCAAGCTGCCACCCTCTTTTCCCAATGATGATGAAGCCCCGTCATAACCTGGCTCCCAATGGCGATCGGCTACATCATCATCGAGTACTGTCTGCGCGTCACTGATGTCATCCTCAACGGTCTCTGAGCCAGGAGCCTGACCGCTTGCAACTCCAGCTCCCACGCCACTCACCTCATCACTACTTGCCCGCTAGGGCTGCACGATATGGGAATTTTGTGCGATTGCGATTAGGGCCCTAAAAATTGCGATAACGATATGCGATGCGATATTTTAAGGGAATTGTGCTAGAGGTCTATCTGCTTGGATTTTCGAGGTAAAAGCACACACAGATGACTGATAATGTGAAATGTAGCTATGCTGAACTCAAAAACTGAAATGCGCAGTGTTTTTCAAAATAAAATACATATTTGCATTACTGCAAAAGTACAAAATACAAAACTTGCCATTTTCCTAATATCCCTGCACAGAACAGATAAATAAAATAGATAGAAGAACATGTGTTCATTAAAATAACAACTTTCCACCAGCCCCTCCTCCCTCCCCGCACTGTAACTGATGTATTGCTGGCCGGATACAGCGTCAGTGTCACGAAGAAAGTCAACCATCGCTTTATAAAACGCACAGCTATTCCCCCCCACTTTTGGGGGGAAAAAAGTGTGTCTTATAAAGCAAAATGTACTGTAATATAATTGCAGCATTTTTGGGTCAGCAAATTGCGATTGCTATATGGCGATTAATTGCGATTGCGATTGCTTTCGCGATATATTGTGCAGGCCTATTGCCCGCCTACCGGAGGAAGCAGCGGATGTCTCCTCCAGATCTTGGCTGTGCAGTAGCTGCTGACTGTCCTCTAGTAGTTCATCCTCGCTGTATAGTGGAGCTGAGCCCGCAGCATATAATACTTCTCTGGCTGAGGGAACAGAAAAGGACAGAGGAAGGTTGAGGACAGGTGAGGGCACAGGGCCTGCTGTCGGGCCATGCCAACTAAGCGTCATATCAGAGGAACCCACTGACTCTTGGTAGGGGGTGTCTGATGTCACTTGGGGCGAAGTCGATGACCGAGTCAACCATTCAAGAACCGCTGGGTTGCTGGTCAAGACACGACCGCTAGCTGATACTGGGAGCTCAGGCCTATGGAAGTGACCCCTGCCACGTCCCCTTACTCTGCTGCTACCTGTGCCTGCGCCAGAAACATTTAGGCCTCTGCCCCTTCCCTGTGCAGGGCCTGTCACTTTTCTGTCTGATATACTGTTAGATCAAATAAGTAAATAAAAAGGAAATTAATACATATATAATATATATAATATAACTGCAGCGCTGAAGGGCAAATAAGCCCTTTTTTTACCACTAATACGCCCCAAAATAGGCTTCAGAACATATAACTGCACCGCTAAATGGCTGATAATACTTTTTTTTCCATTAATACACCCCAAAAAAGGCTGCAATTTTGTCACTTCACCGCACAAAGGCAATTAAGCCCTTTTTTCACTAATACACCACAAAAAGGATTTAAAACATATAACTGCACCGCTGAACGGCTACTAAGACTTTTTTTTCCACTAATACACCCCAAAAAAGGCTGTCATTTTGTCACTTCACCGCACAACTGCTAGCAAGCCTTTTTTCCCCCCCACTAATTCACCACAAAAAAGGCTTTAAAACATATATTTGAACCTCTAAACGGCTAATATGCCTGTTTTTCCCACTAATACAGCCCAAAAAAGGCTTTAACCCCTTAAGGACGAAGGGCGTACATGTACGCCCTTGCGTCCTGGTACTTAAGGACCAAGGGCGTACATGTATGCCCTGTGAATATCCGATCACCGCTGCGCACGTGGCGGTGATCGGAACAAGATGCCTGCTGAAGTCAATCAGCAGGCATCTTGGCACAATGCCCAGGGGGGTCCTGTGACCCCCCCATGTCAGCGATCGCAGCAAACTACAGGTCAATTCAGACCTGCGGTTTGCTGCGCTATCTGTAGTCTCTGATCCTCTGTAGTCTCTGATCCTCGCGGGAGGATCCCCCGCCCGCCTCCTTTCAATCGATTTCCCTGGTGTCTAGTGGGTATAGCAGGGGGTCAGCACATTGCTTACCCCCTGCTATAAACTGCTGACATCTGTGCTGCAGATGTCAGCAGTTTAACCCCTTCTATACCGCGGTCCGTACGGACCGCTGTATAGAAGGTGTTAACATGGAGGGAGCTCCCTCTCTCTCCCATCGGGGGGCTGCCGTACCTTTGCAGCCCCCCCGACGGGATAGGATAGTAGAGGGAGGGAGCTCACCTCTCTTCCCATCACCCGCTGCTCTCGCTTTCAGAAGCTTCCTGCTTGCCATGGTACTGAAACTCTGAATGGGCTTTTGCTAAAGGCAAAAGCCTATTCAGACTTTGTAAAGTAAAAAAATACAGTAAGTACACTATATAGTGTACTTACTGTATTATATAGACACCAGATCCACTGGATCTACAAGAACCAAGTGGGCCTGGATCAAAAAAGTGAAAAAATAAGAAAAATACATATCACTGAATAAAAATAAAAAAAAACAAATACACTACACATATTAGGTATCGCCACGTCCATAAAAATCCTCTATAAAAATATCATGTGACCTAACCCCTCACGCAAATACCGTAAAAAAAAACACAAAAAAATGTTGTAAAAAAGCCATTTTTTGTCACCTTGCATCACAAAAAGTGTAATACCAAGTGATCAAAAAGGCGTATGCCTCCCAAAATAGTACCAATAAAACCGCCATCTCATCCCGCAAAAAATGAGTCCTTATATAGGACAATCGCCCAAAAAAATAAAAAAATATGGCTCTCAGACTATGGAGACACTAAAACATAATTTTTTTTTCTAAAATGCCATTATTGTGTTAAAGTAAAATAAATAAATAAAAAGTATACATATTATGTATCGCCACGTCTGTAAAAAACCTGCTCTATAAAAATATCACATTATCCAACCCCTCAGGTAAATACTGTTAAAAAAATAAAATAAAAACAATGTAAAAAAAAAAACATTTTTGTCACCTCACATCTCAAAAACTGTAATAGCAAGCGATCAAAAAGTTATATGCACCCAAAAATAGTGCCAATCAAATCGTCATCTCATCCCGCAAAAAATGATACCCCACATAGGACAATCACCCCCAAAAAAAAAAAAAAATAGGGCTCTCAGACTATGGAGACACTAAAACATGATTTGTTTTGTTTTAAAAAATGATAATATTGTGTAAAACTTAAATAAATAAATAAAAAGTATACATATTTGGTATCGGCACGTCCGTCGCAACCTGCTCTATAAAAATAACACATGACCAAAACCCTCAGGTGAACACAAAAAAAATAAAAATACGGTGTCAAGAGCCATTTTTGTCACCTTACATCACAAAAAGTGTAATAGCAGGCGACCAAAATGTCATATGCACCCCAAGATAGTTCCAATCAAACCGCCATCTCATCCCGCAAAAAATGAGCCCCTACATAAGACAGTCGCCCCAAAAATAAAAAAAATATATGGCTTTCAGAATGTGAAGACACAAAAAAAATCATTTTTTTTCAAAAATGCTGTATTATGTAAAACTGAAACAAAACCCCCCAAAAAGTAGCCATATTTGGTATTTCCGCGTCCGTAGCAACCTGCTCTATAGAAATAGCACACAATCTAACCTGTGAGTTCAACGATGTAAATAACAAAAAATAAAAACGGTCCGAAAATAGCTATTTTTTTGCAAATTTTCCATTTTAATCAATTTTTCCAGTAACAAAGCAAGGGTTAACAGCAAAACAAAACTCAATATATATTGCCCCGATTCTCTAGTTTGCAGAAACACCCCATATGTGGTCGTAAACTGCTGTATGGCTAAACGGCAGGGCATAGAAGGAAGGGAACGCCATATGGTTTTTGGAAGGCAGATTTTGCTGGACTGGTTATTTGACACCATGTCCCATTTGAAGCCCCCCTGATGCACCCCTACAGTAGAAACTCCAAAAAAGTGACCCCATTTTGGCAAGTACGGGATAAGGTGGCAGTTTTGTTTGTATTATTTTAGGGTAAATATGATTTTTGGTTGCTCTATATTACACTTTTTTTGAGGCAAGGTAACAAAAAATAGAAATTCCGAAATTTCATCTCCATTTGCCAATAACTCTTGTGGAACACCTAAAGGGTTAACAAAGTTTGTAAAATCAGTTTTGAATACCTTCAGGGGTGTAGTTTCTTAGATGGAGTCACTTTTTTGGAGATTCTACTCTAGGGGTGCATCTGGGGGCTTCAAATGGGACATGGTGTCAAAAATCCTGTCCAGCAAAATCCACCTTCCAAAAACCATATGGCGTTCCCTTCCTTCTGTGCCCTGCCGTTTGGCCATACAGCAGTTTACGCCCACATATGGGGTGTTTCTGAAAACTACAGAATCGGGGCAATAAAAATTGAGCTTTGTTTGGCCTTTGCTTTGTTACTGGAAAAAATGGATTCAAACGGAAAATTTTCCAAAAAATCGAAATTCTGAAACTTTATCTCCATTTGCCATTAACTCTTGTGAAAAACCTAAAGGGTTAATGACGTTTGTAAAATCAGTTTTGAATACCTTAAGGGGTGTAGTTTCTAGATTGGGGTCATTTTTGGGTGGTTTTATTATGTAAGCCTCACAAAGTGACTTCAGAACTGAACTCGTCCCTAAAAAGTGGGTTTTTGAAAATTTCTGAAAAATTTCAAGATTTGCTTCTAAACTTCTAAGCCTTGTAACGTCCCCAAAAAATAAAATGGCATTCCCAAAATGATGGATACATGAAGTAGACATATGGGGAATGTAAATCAATAACTTTTTTTGGCAGTATTACTATGTATTCTAGAAGTAGAGTAATTGAAACTTGGAAAATTGCACATTTTTCAAAATATTTGGTAAATTTGGTATTTTTTTTATAAATAAAAATGAAATTTTTCGACTTCATTTTACCAGTGTCATGAAGTACAATATGTGACGAAAAAACAATCTCAGAATGGCCTGGATAAGAAAAAGCGTTTTAAAGTTATCACCACATAAAGTGACACTGTTCAGATTTGCAAAAAATGGCCTGGTCCTAAGGTGAAAATGAGCCCGGTCCTTAACCTCTTAAGGACACATGTAGCGGGCGCATGAGCTGCGGGTAAATGCTTGATTCATCAAGCTGACTACCGCAGCTCATGTCCGCGACCGGCAGCGATGCCGATCGTGGACATTTAACCCCTCAGATGCCGTGGTCAATCCTGACCACGGCATCTGATCGTGCAAAAACCGAAAGTTTCACTTTCGGTTTGTGCTCCAGCTCCCCTGATGGCCACAAGGGGGAGCCGGAGCATGCATGTAGTAGCCTAGGTTTCTGTGAATGAAACCTAGGTTACTACATAGTATTCCTATGGAGCCTATGACTGTAATAGGCTCCATAGAAATATAGTGATTTTCTCATATATTCCAATGCTATTGCATTGGAATATATGAGAATAGCAATCTGATGATTGCATCTTATAGTTCCCTGTGGGAACTATAAGAAAGTGGTAAAAAAAAAAAAAAAAGTTTAAAAATAAAAATAAAATAAAAATAAAATAAAAAATATAAAAATTCAAATCACCCCCTTTCCCCAAAATGAAAATAAAATAAATAAAAAATAAAAAATTACACATAATGGGTGTCGCAATGTGCTAAAACGCCCATACTATAATAATATTAAAAATATTCACCATACGGTAAACATAAAACGGAAAGAAAGCATCCAAATGGCTAATTCGCCATTTTTGGACGCTTCATTTCCTAAAAAAAAATGAATAAAAAGTGATCAAAACATCATACACACCCCATAATGGTATCAATTAAAAGTTCAGATTGCCCCGCAAAAAATGAGCTCCTACACTGCTCCGTACGCATAATTACAAAAAAGTTATAGGGGTCAAAACATGACGACAAAAAAATAAAATTAAAAAAATTCCCACTTTTAATTTTTTTTTCACTATCAAAACGCAAGAAAAACTATACATATTAGGTATTGCCGGATTCGTACTGACCTGAATAATAAAATTAACCAGTCAGTTTCATCGCAAACCGAACGTTGTAATTTAAAAACCCGTAAAACTGTGGTGAAATTGCTTTTTTTTTTGCAATTTCACCCCATTTGGAATTTTTTTCCCGCTTCCCACTACACCGTATGCATTATTAAATGATGGCGTTGGAAAGTACAACTTGTCCCGCAAAAAACAAGCCCTCATATGGCCATGTGAACGGAAAAATAAAAAAGTTATGGCTCTTGGAAGGCAGGGAGCGCAAAACGAAAACGCAAAAATGAAAAAACCCTGTGTCCTTAAGGGGTTAAGGGGTTAAAACATAACTGCACAGCACAATGGCTAATAAGATGTGCAAATATATCCTAGCAATTCACCCTGTTAACCCTTTCTACCCCGGGCCAGTTTTCACCTTCCTGCCCAGGCCATTTTTTGCAAATCCGACATGTGTCACTTTATGTGGTAATAACTTTAGAACACTTTTACTTATCCAAGCCATTTTGAGATTGTTTTCTCGTGACACATGGTACTTCACGACAGTGCTAAATTTGTGTCAATATATTTTTCCTTTATTTTTTTTAAAATCCCAAATATACAAAAAAAAATGAAAAATGCCCAATTTTTTTATTTTTTATTTCTCTACTTTTAAAGGACTCTTGCACACAGCCGTTGTGCTCCCCCGCATACGGCGGTTCTGCAATACATGGGGCACCGACGCAGACTGATGCGGACCCATTCACCATAACCACAAGGGAGAAAGACAGACAGGATCCCCAAGGGTCAGCAGCATGGGGCAAGCAAAGCACAGGAAACAGTAGGACTGACAGGACAGACCCAACACATGGGAAGCTGACCCAGAACTGAGAGAAACACAGGAATAAATGCAGATTCTGTGAGTGCAGCTGAAAAGCTACACCTGCCCCATGGGGCAGACAGGAAGGGTTAACTCCTAGAAAGGAGAGTTAACCCTTACAGCACAGGAGGGACTGCAGCATGAGAACTGCAGTAAAAATGTTGCCCATGGCAACCACACAGGATCTGCAGCTAGTGAACTGCAGGGACGTGCCATGACAACAGAAGCACAGAACAGGAGGAGCTGCAGCAGGAGAACTGCAGAAGGGACCTGGCCAATGGCAACAAAACCCAGACAAGGGTCTGCAGCTAGTAAACTGCAGGGCGTTGCCCATGGCAACCAGGCACACAAGGACCATACGAAGACAGTCAAAGGGGTACACAAGTGCATGGGCAGGAACACACGTGAAAGCCGCTGACAACAGCCATGCGACCATAGTCACGGTGAACTGCACCAGACATTACCTCCCCCTCCACTCTCCCTCCGGAGAATGGCATGAACGCCAGAAGAGAGAGGCCGAATGTGCAGACGCCCCTCTTTCGAAGGTCGCGTTGCTCATGGCGACCGGCAGCATGAGAGCTGCAGCACGGGCGTTGTCCTTGGCAACCAGCAGCAAGAGAGCTGCTTCAAGGGAATTGCCATGAGCAGGGAACGTGGAACGAAATTTAAAGTCAAAGGGGTACACAGGTACACGGGCACAAACATGTGAAAGCACGGAGGGATCCACAGCCAGTACGCCAGGGAGCGAGTAGCCAGCCTACACGACCATAGTCACGGTGAACTGCACAGTGACATTACCTCCGCCTCCACTCTCCCTCCGGAGAATGACATGTATGCCAAACCTTGTTTGGACAAACATGCTGACACACTCTTCCAAAGGTAACGAGCACAGAACGAAATCCGCAGCTAGTAAACTACAGCACAAGGGGAAATGGAAGCAGCCACCTGTGCCGAAGCAGCAAAACGGCCGCAGGCAGAGCTGCACCAGGAGTACGAGATGTAAAGAGATCTCAGAAAACAAATTTAGTCAAAGGGGTACACAGGTACATGGCACGAATACGTGAAATCCGCAGCCAGCACACTGTCGCTGGCAACCAGCCTGCACGGAGGGATCCGCAGCCAGTACGCCAGGGATCCTACACGACCGTAGTCACGGTGAACTGCACCGTGACAGGGGCTTATTTTTTTTGCAGGATGAGGTGACCTTTTTATTGGTAACATTTTGGCCTAAATACGCCTTTTTGATCGCCTGGTATTACACTTTTTGTGAGGCAAGGTGACAAAAAATGTCTGTTTTGACAAATTTTTCACCTGACAGGGTGGATCATGTGATATTTTTATAGAGCCAGTCGATATGGATGTGGCAATATCTAATATGTATACTTTTCTTTTTTTTCCTATTTTAAAAAAATATATATATATTACTTAATTATGGGAAAATAATAATTTTTTTTTTTTTATTATGCAAAACTTTATTTTAACTTTTGGGGGTCTGATCCCCTGTACAATGCAGTACAATGCATTACAATACTTCTGTATTGTAATTAGTGATGAGCGGCAGGTGCCATATTCGATTTCGACGAAATTCGCGAATATTCGAATGAATATTCGTTTCATATTCGTCGAAATCGAATATTCGTCATTATTCTAGTTACCGCGATTAATATGCGATTTAAATAATCGCGTATTGCGATTTTAACTTAAGGCTACTTCCCTATTGGTTTCATATCTAGAATTATAGCGAAGATGATGGATATGACGAATGTATTCGTCATATTCCTCAAAACGAAGATAACGAAGTATTCTACATCTTCGTTTTAGCAACCTATTCGTCAACTTCGCTAATTCTAGTAATCAAATAGGAAGGTTGACTATAGAGACAGCTGTGTTAAATTCGCTATGCGATTATTTATATATTTTTTTTAATAAATAGAATAATTATAATAATTATCAAGTAATATAATTATTCTATTAAAAAAAAAAATCGCATAGCGAATTTAACACAGCTGTCTCTATAGTCAACCTTCCTATTTGATTGCTAGAATTAGCGAAGTTGACGAATAGGTAGCTAAAACGAAGATGTAGAATACTCGTTATCTTCGTTTTGAGGAATATGACGAATACATTCGTCATATTCGCTATTCGCTAATTCTACCAAGCCAACCATAACTTCTGTGCTCATGGAGCGTCCCCATCACCATGGGAACGTCTCCATATACTAAAATGTACTGTCGGATTTGAGGAATACGTTGAAATCGCAATGCGATTAATTCAAGTTATATTAATCGCATTGCGATTTCAACTTAGAGCTGGGTTTATAATGGGTCAGCTTGCTAGAATGAGCAAAGTTAACTGAATATGGAATATAGCAGCACTGCTAAGTTGAATTCGCAATGCGATTAATTTAACTTGAAGTAATCGCATTGCGATTTCAACTTAGCACTGCTAGTGCTATATTCCATATTCGTTAATTCTAGCCTATGTAAGATAGCAGTGCTAAGTTGAAATCGCAATGCGATTACTTCAAGTTAAATTAATCGCATTGCGAATTCAACTTTGCACTGCTGCTATATTCCATATTCGTTAACTTCGTTCATTCTAGCAAGCTGACCCATTATAAACCCAGCTCTAAGTTGAAATCGCAATGCGATTAATATAACTTAAATTAATCGCATTGCGATTTCAACGTAATTCCTCAAATCCGACAGTACATTTTAGTATATGGAGACGTTCCCATGGTTGGGGACGCTCCATGAGCACGGAAGTCGGCAGAAGCGGCAACGGGCACTGACTGGAGCAGCCAGGAAGCCAGGAATCCTCAGGACAGGTAAGAACTACTGTTGGGAAGTGGGAAAGAAAAAAATATAACTAAAAAAAAAAAAAAACGAATATTCGAAATAGCGAATTTATAGCGCTACATTCGAAATATTCACGAATTAGCGAAGTGCCGATATTCGCTAAAAAAATTCGCTATTCGAATATTCGCGCTCAACACTAATTGTAATGCATTGGCTGTAAGTGTATTACACACTGTAATACACTTACAGCCTTCCTGCCTGTGAGATCCAGGGGACTCAGCTTTCTAATATCAGCTTCTAGGGCACCCCTAAATGCCAACATTTCCTTCCCTATTTCGTGTCTTGGAAACATCCTAGATTTCAATTTCAGATCTACATGTTGATAAGTGGATGTTGTGGGATTTTGATAAACCTTAGTATTTTTCATATAATATTTTTTGCAACAAAGTTTCCTTATGTATTTTTCTATGCCTACATATACATCGAATGTGTTTCAATCCTTTCCCCCAACAGATTCAATTGGCTCTTATTTTAACTTACAGAGTTTAAATTCATAATATTGTCCCCAACTTTTTCCCCACTTTTAATTTTGAGCCTTTTTTTTCCCCAATGTATGTCCCTGTTGTGAGTCAATTTGTGCTGTAGTCGTTACATTGTGTGCCGTCGGTATGTTGGCTTGTATTGTCTGTGGAGTTAACCTGTAGGATACCAGCGCCGTACATGTACGGTGGGCTGATCGAACAGGTGAAAGTGCTGCGCACGCCCGATCAGCTGCATTTAACTGATAGCCGGAACCCTGCTCTATGCGCCGGCGCATTAACCATTGCACTGCTGTGGTCAGCGCTGACCGTGGCATGTGCGGTATCCTGCCTGGTACGGGGTGGCCGTCGCGTCCCCGCGCTGCTGTGACGGAGACAAGATGTCAGGGAAGGCAGCTGTAGTTCTCCTGTTCTATTGTATCCCTCTCCATGTAATTTCAACGTATGCCCTAGTACAGTTTGATAATGCTGGGAGTTGTAGTTCTCTTCTCTTATACCTCCTCTCTGTAATGTACTGATGTCCCATAATAAGTCTGGCCATACTGGGAGTTATAGTTATTTCTTTTTAAAGCTCACACCTAGTACAACTAGATGATGTCTTATAATAATCTGGACATGCTGGGAGTTGTAGTTCTCTCTTCTTAGGCTGGGTTCACATCACCGTTTAGTTTTCCATTTTGTGTACAGGACTTTTCTCCGTCTAAAATAGCGGATCTCAGACAGAAATGGCATAAACGGATGCCAAATGTGCAGAACTGATGCTTGGAATACAGGATCCGTTTTTTCTTTATTTTTCTGTTCATCTGACGGATCAGAAGTACGGAAAATTAATCGGTGATGTGAACCCGGTCTTATATTCTCTCTGTAATTTCCACTTGTATCCGATAATAACAGCCTGGATATGCTGGGAGTTGTAGTTATCTCCATTTTACCTCTCCCTGTGTTGCCCCTTTATTTCCAATAACAATCTGGTGATGATGAGATTTGTAGTTCCCTTGCCACTAATATAATGTTCTGCAGCCGCTGAGGTGTGTATTAGGCTTTGTTCTCATCTGTGCTGGGGATGTTCGCTGTTCTATCGTCATAGGAGCAAATCAACAAAAATCACTGCAGTTCCGGATCTGGCACTTCATGGACAATAACCCCCAACGTATCCTGCTGACCAATATGAGATCTGACAGGTTGCCATCTGCAAGGCTTTACAATTGTGTCCAGCATTTATGACCTGATCTGTAAATGAGGCCCCAACAGAGATGTGATCAAAGCCTTTTATCTTCTCTAGCATCAGATTATGATGTTCTGCAGCAGCTGAGGTGTGTATTATGATGTTCTGCAGCAGCTGAGGTGTGTATTAGGAGGTTCTGCAGCAGCTGATGTGTGTAGTATGAGGTTATGCAGCGGCTGAGGTGTCTATTATGAGGTGTGCAGCAGCTCTGTGTCTGCACTTTGTAAAATGTCCCTGTCCTGTTCCTCTGCCCGCATGCGTCGCAGAGTGACCTGACTAACCAGTCCAGACCTGAACTGATCCCGCACTGTCACAAGTACAGACTCCAGACTTGTGCTGTGAAGATCTGCCCCAGGCCCTGACCGCGCTCTGCCAGCAGCACAAACAGTAAGTCAGCATTGGGGGGAGGTAAAGCAGGAGCAGGCACAGTCTATGGGGGAAGGATGGCACACTGTATAACAAGTAGCAGCAGCAGGCACAGTCCATGGGAGGGGTGACAGTCCAATGATACCGGAATTTGTTTGCTGAATGAAAATGTATTCAGTATTGTGAGGAATGGTTGTTTGATTTGGTAGGTTTGGTTTGTATAGTATTGGTTGGATATTGCTTTTGATGTTTTCTGTATGTTGTGGCTATTTTTTGTGTATTGTGTATATTTTTCCGTGGCTATACACTAATTTGATTTTTCTTCTTCTCTAGAAAAAGACTGGCCAACACTTGATATCTATTTTGAGTCTGTGCATTTACTTTATCAGCTGGTAAATCCCCATTGGACGTCGCTTAAATATAATACTATATGTATGATGTTTATTAGAAGTTATTTTGTCATTTTCTGTATAATCTCTTGTTCTACATTATCTAATTTCCTAAATACCTTTATATCTTCTTGTAACTTCAGAACTGTCTCATCTTTAGTGAATTGAGACTGTATTGGGACGTCCCCCTTGGGCAGTTTATAGTGATGACCATATGGAAGCTCCTGATTAGTATTATTATTTAGTTTAGATTTTTTTTGTATCCCACCTGTGGTTATATGACATGTGGTTCATCTTATAGGAGGATATGTGACTTGTGGGCCAGGTACTAGGGATTACAATTGTGGTCACATTGTCTGATGTTTTTTTCTGCCTCTATCATGCTTTTCTCATCATGTTTGTTTGATTTTATTTAATAAACTTTTATATTCTAGTATATACTGTTTCTGGGTATCATTATTTGTTCTTTTGGGGACAATTCTGTAGGTGTTATTGATATATTACTGTCTGAGGCTTGTTTATTTTTGCCTGGAGCTCTCTTTTCAATGGTCCAGGATAGTAGGCAGATATGTAGCTCCTTGACTATAGGTGTGGCTAGGTTAAATAGCTGATATATATGTACTCGTAGGTAGCATAAACATTAGTTTATTTCAACATGCATTGTATTTCCTGAAACGAGCAGTCCTATTTGCATCCAGGAACAAGACTCCATTATAAAAAGACAGCGCTCCTGCAGCTTTAAGACTTTTTCCACTGCTACATTGTTCGGGATTATTGATCATCGTTGTCCATCTCATATTTCTAGGAAACCTGCAGGAATTACGGTAATACTACATTACTTTTCATTATGATACATGGCAATATCCATCCATATCCTTCACTAAACATATCTGTTTTATACAGGCTATGCACAACAGCAAAGAGATGGATGAAAAAGTACTGGATGACATCTCCACCACAGGCTTATTCAAATATAAGGGCACATACTTTGATGCAAAGTACACTACACCTGAAATCATTGACTCTGTAGAACACGTCAATGTAAGAGACGATGATATTTTTCTTGTCACTTATCCAAAGTCAGGTATGTTTAATTGCTTATTATATAACTCATTTACTGTTTGATATACACTCAAAACTGGTATAAAAGATTCCATCTTTCAAGAGCTTCTTTGGAAAGTGAAAGGTAGAACCTGATTGGTTGCTATGGGCAACTAAACCAGTTTTCCTTTATACCAGTTTTGATAAATCTCCCCAAATCTTTTAACAAAGGTACACTTCGGGAAATACCGATGCACTATTACCCAGAGCAGAGCCTAAAGTGGCAGTACGGGACTTTTATATTAAGGGGATCATTTATCAAACTGCCCATAGCAACCAATTAGATTCCACCTTTCATTTTTCACAGCTCCTTTGGACAATGAAAGGAGGAATCTGATTGGTTGCTATGGGCAATTATGCTAGTTCTACTTTACACCAGTTTGATAAATGACACCCTTAGGCCTCTTTCACATCGGCATCATGTTTGACGCCCGGATAAGAGGCGGGAGCGTTGCGGGAAAATACGTGATTTTTCCGTGCGTGTGCATACTGTTGTAATGCATTTTGCACGCGCGTGAGAAAAATCGGCATGTTTGGTACCCAGACCCAAAGCTGGACTTCATCACTGAAGTCTGGTTTCGGGTTGAGTATTCTGTATATTTTATTATTTTCCCTTATAACATAGTTATAAAGAAAATAATAGCATTCTAAATACAGAATGCAAAGTAAAATGGGTGATTGAGGGTTAAAAATAAAAAAAAACGCACTCACCCCCTCCAATTGAATGCGTAGCTGCCAGTCTACTGTTCTGTCTTCAGCTGGGGGGTAAAGGACCTTCCGTGACGTCACTGGGTCACATGGTCCAATCACATGCTTCCATCACAATGATAAAATAAAAAAATAATAAAGATCAGGTCCCCATCCTGATCGTCTCCTAGCAACCATGCGGGAAAATCGCATCGCATCCGCACTTGCTTTCGGATGCTTGCGATTTTCCCACAGCCCCATTCACTTCTATGGGGCCTGTGTTGCGTGAAAAACACATAATATAGAACATGCTGCGATTTTTACGCAACGCAAAAATGATGCGGGAAAATCCCCGCTCATGTACACAGCCCTATCGAAATGAATGGGTCCGGATTTAGTGCGGGTGCAATGTGTTCACCGTGTGAAAGGGGCCTTAGTGTTTTTTATTCCCATTCGAGCCTTGGAATAGGAATGACACAGTGCATTTGTTTTTACCCACCTAGTATATGGAATTATCAAGGTTGGCTCAGCTATTTCCTTCAGCCCCGTAGAAATGAATGGAGCGGTGGCCGCGCTTGTGTGGTGCACCTCACATTCATTTCAATGGGACTTCCGAAAATAGCCAAGTGTGGCACTCATATATTTTTAGCATTCTCATAGCAATGAACGGAGAGTGGCCACATATGCGCGGTGTGTCCTCTGGGACTTTGCAGGCTCCATTCTAAGTATAGGTGCAGGTCCCACAGGTGGGGTATGACCCCAATGTCTGAGATGGGACAATCTCTTTAATACATTTCGTGCTTCTTTTGGTTTAACACTTCTTTCCTCAGATGTTCCACTTTCTATGCAGCGCAGTGATCTATGGAAAGTTACCATGAGACAATCAGTGATTTGAGTATAGAGACAGCACGAACACATAGAGGTGCATTCCTGCTAACATTTACTCCTATAGTAAAAGGTAGTTAATTAAAAAATATATACAGAAACTTGTAAAAATTAAATAAGTCAAAAATGTACAAATTTAAAAAGTACAAAAAAAGAATAATACCCCCCCCACACACACCCAAAAAAAAGTGCACGCATAATTTTAGACATTCTGTGGGGAATAAACAGGTTTTGCATGGGTGTCAAGTGCTTACTGCTTAGGCATTTATAAGTTCCTGTCAGATAGAATATATGTTATACTGAACATATATTAGGCTTGAGCGAATTAAGCTTCGGATCATAGATCCCAAGTGGATTAGTTCAAACACTTTGGTTTTAATGCTGTCCGGAGACCTGTGTCTGTACAGCGTTAAAATGTAGTGCCTCTGTGTAGGCAAAATTATTTTCACCCGAAGTCGCTCGAGACTTCGGTGAATTTATTTGGCATTCATTTCTGCATCTATAAAAACAGTTAAAAATAGCAATGCGAAGTCCGTTTCAGTACAGAGGTACCAGCCGGTACCAAACCTTAAAACAAATTTTAAATGTTTTTAAAGATGCAGAAATGAATTAACTCACCGAAGTCCCTCGCAAATTCGGGTGAAATGAATGTTGGCTCCATGGAGCCAATATATTTTAATGCATTAAAATCGAAGTATTTGAACCAATCACCTTCGGATCTATGATCAGAAGCTCGATTAGCTCACCACTACAGATAATAATAATTACACCTGACCAACAAGTTTTGCCTGTTCTACCCTGACAAATCTCTTTTGGCATTATAGCAACGTCATACAGTACGTTACAAAATGTCCATATATTTGACATTGCTATGGATAGGAGCATTAAAAGATTTGTATTTGGGGTAAATATTATTTAAAAAAAATACTTTAAATGGTTGTGCAGTAGAGTCATATTGATGACCTATCCTCAGAATTGGTTATCGATATCAGATTGGCAAATGTTTGAAGGGGTCGTGGTGCTTGTGCGAGCGCTGCTTCCTCTTTAAATTTTAATTACACAGCATCGCCACTACAAAGGAGATGGTAGATAAACTTTGAAGAGGATGCAGCGCTCCCATGAGTGCCACGATGCCTAAAAACAGCTGATTGGTGGTGGTGCTGGTAGTCAGACCCTCACCAATCTGATAATGAGGACCTATCCTGAGTATTAGTCAGCAATAATACTCCACTGCACAACCCCTATAAACATAGTAGGAGAAAATTTGGAAAAACTGTATTTTTTCCTATTTATAACTCTTTTCCCCCAAATGACAAATAATTGGACATCCACTGCTCCAATTTTAACGGATAAGAAAGTCCTTGCGTCCTATAAAATAAAGAGAAGTTTTGTGGTAGACTGAGGAACAATAAAATAGGGTTATAAAAGTTGTCCCAGGTTCTGTAAGGTCTCGTTTACATCTCTGTTTGTGTCAGATTCTGCAGGATCCTCTATTTCAAATCTGGATCCCCATCCCCAGCAGTTTTCTTCCATTTTTGTCAAAAATCATCCGGATCACTGCCGGACCACATTGCAGTCATTGGGGATCTGGCAGTGAAGTAGAGGATCTGGCAACACCCTGATCCAGAAAGGGAGATATGAACAAGGGCTAACACGGTATTATTTCTTTTCATAGGAACTATTTGGACCCAGCAAATTCTCTTTCTGATACTTAAGGAAAGTAAAGGGAATGTAACAGATGGCACTGATGATATTGCTGGAGGTCTTGGGCTTGAATATAACGTATACAATGATGACTTTGACAGTTGTCCTTCTCCTCGTCTCTTCTCATCACATCTCCCATATTACCTAATGCCAAAGGGGTTGAAAGAAAATAAACGAGGAAAGGTAATTCTATTACAATGTTATAGATAACCTGTCAGATCAACTGGGATCTGCTTACCACTGCCACTGAACAATTCAAAAGAAAACGTTGTAGATCTCTGTATTTTTCCAATTGTAAGTCTGTTTTCCTATGTATATATTCTTTTACAAACATATAGGCATTAGGTTATTAAAAGTGGTATCATTTTGGCAAATGTCTTAGGGCAGGTTCTCACCAGAGTTATAAATTCCGTTAGAGGCTTTTGTTATAACAGAATTTTAGGATGGAATGCAAAACGGAATCCTTTAAGAGGCATTCTGTTTTGCTCCATCCTAATACATGTCTCAGGCCACAAATAATGGTTCTGTTATACATGACGGAACAAAACGGAACAGTTATTTGTGGCCATAGACATGCATAAGGGTGGAGCAAAACGGAATGCCTCCTAAAGGGTTCTGTTTTGCATTCCATCCTAAAATTCTGTTATAACGGAATCCTATAATGGAATGTATAACTCTGGTGAGAACTAGCCCTAAGTTAAGTCTCAGCTAATTAATCAACTTTGTGAAGAATTTATGACTGCATAGAGTATATGCTTCCTTTTATAAATCTGTCAAAACCCACATCATTGCCATTAAAGGGGTTTTCCAGGATTTTGATACTGATGACGTATCCTCAGGATAGGTTATTAGTATCTGATTGGTGGGGGTCCGACACCTGGTGACTCCCGCCGATTAGCTGTTTGACAAGGCACCAATGTAGCCTTCTTGCAGCTTACCAAGCACAACTCCGGACATTGTACAGCGGCTGTGCTTGGTATCACACTAAGCCCCATTCACTTCTATAGGGCTGAGGACGATACCAAGCACAGCCGCTGTACAATGTACGGCGCTGTTCTTGGTGAACCACTCACAGGAGCGCTGGTGCCTTCTCAAACAGCTGATCGGCGGGGGTCCTGGGTGTTGGACCCCCACTATTCAGATACTGATGACCTATCCAGAGGTTAAAAGGGTTATCCCATTGCTAATGTAAAAAAAATGAAAATCAGACATCATATAGTACATGACAAACTCTTTTTAACAAAGCTAGAACAAGTCCTGTACCTCACATGGATCCAGAGATCTCCCCATTCATTGCTCTGTTAGATTTATAACAAGCTGACAGCTCAAGGGGAGTGTCTTTCCTGCCGTAGCTACAGAGGTGTGTCTCAGCTCTACCTATCACAGCTCAGGAGGCATGTCCATGCTCTCCCTATCATAGCTCAGGGGGTGTGTCCATGCTCTCCCTATCACAGCTCAGGAGGCGTGTCCATGCTCTCCCTATCACAGCTCAGGAGGCGTGTCCATGCTCTCCCTATCACAGCTCAGGAGGCGTGTCCATGCTCTCCCTATCACAGCTCAGGGGGTGTGCCCATGCTCTCCCTATCACAGCTCAGGAGGCAGTTGAAGGATGAAACTGAGCATGTGCGGCCTTCTCAGTGATCCAAAGAAATAAGAAAAGAAAAAACAGCAGGTGGCGCTATACAGATAGATCGTATTGAATAACTCAGTGGCTATGCTAAATTTTTACATGCAATTACAAAAGTATTAAGATGCCAGTGCAGGTACTGTACAATATTTTTGATGGGACAACCGCTTTAACTGGCTTAAAGTATGTCAGTTTTGCTATGCCAGGATCCTTGTGGAGTAGTTTTAATTTTAAAGTAGTAGTCTTTTTTTAAAGTAGTAAAACAAACAGTAATACAAACAATTAGACCTGAAGAAGAAGGTAATCAAGTCATTGCATGTTTTTTTGAGTCAGAGGATATGGTATACTAAATAATGTCATGAAAAAATAAAACTTCAGCTACCAGTATAAAAGCTATAAATGTTACGGAATAGTGAGTGCCATATTTTTCTCACCTATTTGTTAATTTGGATGTAGATACTTTGCTCATCTCTTATGTTTATTACCTAAATTATAATACATTTTCTATATAATTCTCTTTGATGAATACATGATGATGGTGACAACTTTTGTTTCCCACATTTTAGGTTATCTATGTTTCTAAAAATCCAAAAGATAATGTGGTATCATCCTATCACGTCCAAGAACTTCAGGAGTCGCTGAATGATCTTCAAATGACTTGGGAAGACTTTTTTGAACAGTTTATGGCAGGAAAAGGTATTATATGCAATGTAAAGCAAGTCTATAATATAACAATCTGATTGAGTGACATTCTATAGGTGGTTTATCTATAGACTCAAAGAGCCATTTATGTTTGGCTGTTTATTTGAATGGCTGGACTGCTACAGCTGGTGTGGCCCTGTACACCTGTGTTACATAAGAAAACAAAAAGCTTGATTTAAAGTAACGCAGTCAGGCATAATTACTAATGCTGGTGAACCACCAGACATTAGTCAAGTATAACATTTTATATAGGCCAGTATATAATGCTTTTATAGGTATGACAGATCACATAATAGAGCAGTAGGATGAAAGTATTAAAGCCTATAAGGTCATCAGGCCTTACCCAAGATTCTTTGGCCAGTAAGTGGTATACATGGCTCCCTACTCAAGCATAGCAGATGGAATCAGGCAGACACAGTGGCTAATTGGAGCGATTATCTTACTTAACTGATACAGGCAACAAGGATGATGTTTACCAAAGGCAACTGACTGTTTATACAGTCATATAAGAGGCAACTAACTTGGTGGTAACAGAGTTTCTAAGAGGCACCAGGCCTGGTGGTTATAAACAATCTCTTTACTTGGTGGCAACGGGCTTATTTGCTCCTCTGGCATGGTACCCAACTCATAGACCACTTTACCCTAATGCATTCCTCTGTTGTCGATGATGTATGGCTATGCGGCCTGTCTAGGTTGTGGCTTCTCTCTATGAGGTGTTCACTTTACACAGGCCTGCCCACAGGCCACAGATTATCTCCACTAGACGTACATAGATGCACACAGTCCTTATCCACTTCCCCTTCTGCACAATCTGTCTTGAAAAGTGCGGGAAATACAGTACAATGTGTAGTGCAATATTTTGAAAGGAAACTTATGGGAAAAGTATGGGAAAGCTCAAGATATAAGTCCAGCTGCTGAAACTAAGAATCCTTCGATGAAATGTTAATGGTATTAGAGCCTAAGCACACCGGAATTTACTCTGGTGGGCCAGTCCTATCCTGCATAATCCTATGCAGAGGGAACACTAAGTTTTAGTTTTGCAAACTTCATTTATTTGCAAATCCTTGATCTTCATAATAATATCTACAGGATGCCATCCTGTAGATAAACTCAAATCCTGTAGATAAATTCAAAAATAGGCACTTACCAAATACATAGAATGTGGCACTTTTTAGAACTGCCACAATTTCCTGTTAGGCCTCCTCTTCTCTGTCTTCATATACTGCTCATTGTCAGCGGTTATGAACACTGCTGTGATCCAGAAGCAGTGGCCACATTTCTGAGGTAAGATGATCTCTCCTCAGTCTAGTGGCTGTTCACTAGAACTAGTGGATGTTCACTAGATTTCGAGTATTAGCAAAGTTTTATTCCTCCCTTTTAGTACAGCCGTTGTGTGATCTTCCTGTAGTGTTTTCCCTTTTAATAAAGTCCTTAAGTGATGCCGTTTCTACTCTGTATACAGTGATGCTACCCACTATGGGGGAGATTGACAAAGACTGGTGCTTTCTGATCCATTCTTAATATCCTTTACGTTGCTGGAGGATGGGCCTTATTTATGACAAGGCGCGCGGCTTGTCATAAATTAGGCGCATTCTCCTGCAGTCCCTGCGCCTATCCAGAAATCTAAGACAGCTCAGAGCTGCTGTAGATTTCTGGCTTCATTTACACCAAAAAACTAGCATTCATGAAGATAAATTTGTCCCAGCTTCTGGTCACACCCCCTTCGCCACGGCCTTTCAGAAAAGTAGTGAGGACGGTAAAAAGTGGCACCTACAATTTTTTTAAAATTAACACTGATGACTTTTTAATGCCACTTTTCAGTTGCACAGGGAATGATAAATTGCCCCCTATGTGTGTGTCTGATCTTCCCCTCCCCTGCAGATAAAGCCATGTGTTCTCCCATCAATCTTTACTGTGATGTTGCATGTGAATGTGTCATTTCTCCTCACCCCCCACCCCCGAAGATTCTGCCAAGGCTTCTCTCCTTTCTCTACACTGTTGTTACTTGTATGTTTGTGATCTCCCCTCTCTCTCCTCAATCTGCAGGTTCTGGGTGTTCTTCCCTACTCTAAAGTCATGTTCACCAGATCAGGTTTGTTTACTTAAATCCTGAAAAACTCTTCCAGCTATGCAAGTGACTGAGGTAAAGGTTGAGTACAGTTTTCTTGTACTTTTTTGCCAGGATGTTTATTCCCATTTAGTCATCGGTTTTGGGGTTTTCACGCTATTCAGGATCGATATTTCACGATAAATTTGATTCGCTGTGAAGCCCAATTTCCTTGTGCTTCGTGGTAGCGAACCGATTTTATCTGAAATAGTGTAAAAAAAAATCATACCTACCTCCTCGATTTTTTTTAACGATGACGTCATCTCGGGCCGTGCAAGATTTCGCGCCAGATCTTCAATCAAGATAGCGGCTGGCCCATCACAAGCAAATGGAGGAGGTAAGTATGATTTAATTTATTGTTCTGTTAATTTTGCACTGTGTATTTACTATCAGATGCCATGATCATGTATGATTGCGGCACCTGAGGGGTACAATAACAGGGAGCAGCGCAATCGCAGCTCCCTGTAATTGCACCCACTACTTGCAAAGAAATGTGCGTCGTGACGATTTGTGAAAATTCAGCAAAGCAGCCGAATCGACTTTTCCAATACTTCAATCATCTCTAAATATTACTTTACAGCACCAGCTGGCCTGTGGTTTGAGCACATTAGAGGTTGGTACTGCCATAAGGAGGAATTTAATATCCTGTTTTTAACCTATGAAGAGATGATACAGGTAAGCAATTTTCTTTAAAATTAATTTAAAGAATATATAAAAGTCAAATATAGTGTACAATTCTTTAAGTTAATTTTATTAGCTTTACTTGGCGGCCTTGCAGCCAAGTACTGTGTGGCCACACATGCTGCAGCAGAATCAAATCAAATTAGCACTGAAATGGATGTGCGAAAACCACAAAACTTTACAGTCCCTAAAAATTAGCACCAACTAAACATTTTAGTCCTAATCAGTTATTTGATTCCACTGCAGCTCGCACATGTTGTGTGCCGTATGGCCCTACCATAGGAGGGAAAAATTACCCAAATCTCAGATGCTCAAAGCTCAAGCAATTTACAATGCATTTGGAAAGTCTACAGACCTTTTACCTTTTTCACATTTTGTTATGTTGTCAACTTGTGCTAAATTTAACAAAATAGATTTCCACTTTAATCTGCATTCAGCACCACATAATGACAAAGTGAAATTTTTGAAAAAGGAAAATAAATTTGTTATGGACATAAATATTCCGATGCTTTGCTATGACACCAGAAATTTAGCTCCTACCATTTCTCTTGTTCACCTTTGAAATGTTACTACACTTTGATTGGAGTCCACCTGTGGTAAATTCATTCGAATGGACATGAGTTGAAAACACTCACTCCTGTCTTTATAAGGTAATATAGCTGACAATGCATAGTAGAGCAAAAACCATGCCACAAGGGGGAAAGAACGGCACATAGAGACCAGAAACAGGATTGTGTGAAGGCACAGATTTGGAGAAGGGTACAAAAAAGTTCTGCTGCACTGAAAGTTCCCAGACACAGAGGCCTCCATAATTCTTACATGGAAAAACTTTGGAACAACCAGGACTCTTTCAAAAGCTGGCCGCCCCACCGAACTAAGTAATTGGGGGATAATGGCCTTGGTAAGAAAGGTGACCATGAACTCAAAGGTTATCCTAACTGAGCGCCAAAGATCCTGTGTGCAGATGGAAGAAACTTCCAGAAGGTCAACCATCACTGCATCACTGCACTAATCCGGGCTTTATGGCAGAGTGGCTGGGAAGAAAGCTCTCCTCAGTAAAACACACACCTGGAGATTTTACAGAATCACCTAAAGGAATCTCAAACTATAAGAAACAAGATTCTCTAGTCTGATAAAATCAAGATTGAACTATTTGGCCTCAGTTCTAAGCATCATGTCCAGAGGAAACCAGGCACTGCTTATCACCTGCCCAATAGCATCCCTACAGTGCAGCAAGGTTGTGGCAGCATCATGATGTGGGTGGGTTCTTAGTAGGTGGGATAGGAAAACTGGTCAGGGTTGAGGGAAAGCTGAATGAAGCAAAGTACAGAAATATCTGGATCTCACACTGGGAGCAAAGTCCTCTTTTCAACAAGACTATGACCCTAAGCATACAGCCAAGACAACACAGGAGTGGCTTAAGGAGTGGCCCAGTCAGAGCCCTGACTTAAACCCAATCAAACATTTCTAGAGTGACCTGAAAATGTCTGTCCACTGACAGACCCCATCCTACCTGACAGAGTTTTAGAGAAGATTGGGAGAAAATCCCCAAATCCAGGTATGCAAACTTTGTGGTACCCAAGAGGACTGAAGGTTGTAATCGCTGCCAAAGGTGCTTAAACTAAATACTGAGGAAAGGGCCTGAATACTTATATAATTGCAATATTTTAGTTTTTCCTTTTAAATAAATTTGCAAAGATTTCGAACATTCTGTTTCACTTTTTCATTATAGGGTATTCAGTGCAGGTTGATGGGGGAAACACTTTTATTAAAATTAATTTTAGCACAAGGCTGCAACATAACAAAATGTGAAAAAAGTGAAAGGGTCTGAAGACTTTCCGAATAAACTATATGAAAGATGAATATGCTTTATCTCCTTTCAGGGATACATACATGAGATTTGCATCGTTTATTTTCTCTGCTTTCTCAGTGTAAGATAAAAGTATTTTACATTTGATAAATTTCACTATTTTTAGGACCCAAAATCTGCAGTGTTAAAAATGTGTGACTTTTTGGAAATAAAGCTTGATGATCGAGCAGTAAACAGAATTGTGGAAAAAGCAACATTTAAGAATATGAAGAGTGATCTACTTGATAAATATAAACTGATGTTAAATGGTATTGTAGGACAAAGTAAAGGATCATTTCTTCACAAAGGTAATATACAAAGCTATTAATCCTTTGATACACCATGATGTACATGTAAGTCATGACGATGTTCAGGGTGCTATGGAAGTCTATTCAAATGGGTACTTTCTGATGGTGACATTATAACTAGCAGAACTTTCTCACAGCAGTTTTCTTAGTTCCCATGCAGCTGAGCATTTGTTTTCCTAGAAAACCGCTCTGGTCTCACCTCAGACTCCTGCAGTGCCACAGAAGAAAAACACAGGCCCTGATTTATCACACCTTGACTACAGAATTCTGGCCTCAAAAATTCTAAAACAAGTTTTTTTGCAACGTTGAGGTCACTTTGCATTTTTAGGCCTAATTCACACGTCCGCAATCTACGTCCGCACCCGTTCCGCAAATTTGCGGAACGGGTGCGGAGCCATTCATTTTGAATGGGGACGTGATGGATCGGGAGAGCACACACTGTGCTCTCCGCATCCGCATTTGCGGAGCGCGCCGCCGATCTTCCGGACGGCGGCTCCGCAAAAATATAGAGCATGTCCTATTCTTGCCCGCAATTGCGGACAAGTATAGGCATCTCTATAGGGCTGGTGGCAAGGTGTTTTGCGGATCCGCAAAACACTACGGACGTGTGAATAAGGCCTTACAGTACTCACTCCATTGATCATGCACTCCGAACTAACCTGTCTATCCCACAAGCTGATTTTAGTTAGTGCAAGTATAAAGCTGAAGCCTGTTCTACATGTATTCATTGGAGGCCATTTGGCAGCAGGCGAGGTAAAATACAGAGTGGGCTCAGTATGCATGTGGGACCTGCATTCCCTGAATTTATTGGAGACCATTGTTTCACCAAAAGAGGTATAATATAGTCTGGGTTCAGCATGCATGTGGAACCTGCATTCCCTGAAATTAATGGAGGCCAGTATGGCACCAGCAGAGGTAGTATTTAGTGTAGGTTCCTGTCCGCAACAGGCACAAATGATTTTGTACAAAATGTATTTGCCAAGAATCTCACATTTATGATCTTAACATTAGCTTTAGTACATTTTCTATAGTGAGTATGACACTATCGAATTTACTTTGTTATTTGTGTTTGCAGAGTGCTGTTGCATTGTGTTTGTTTTTGCTTTCAGCCATGGTGACGTGCACCTGCGCATTGGGAAATGCTGACTAAGGCCCCTTTCACACGGGCGTTGCAGATTGGGGCCGGATAGGAGGCAGGTGTGTGGCGGGGAAATCATGTGAGTGCGCACGCAATTTCAGTCAGTTTTGACTGCGATTGCTTTGCGGGGTTCAGTTTTTTCTGCGCGAATGCAATGCGTTTTGCACGCGCGTAAGAAAAAACTGAATGTGGTAGCCAGAACCACAGCTAGTGTAGATTGTATTATTTTCCCTTATAACATGGTTAGAAGGGAAAATAATAGCATTCTTAATACAGAATGCTTAGTAAAATGTGGGTTGAGGGGGTTAAAAAATTTTTAACTCACCTTCCACTTGTTCGCGCAGCCTGGCTGTTCTTCTGCCTTTGATTGAGGACCTGGGAGGCAGAGTACCTGTGGTGACTTCACTGCGCTCGTCACATGGTCCCTCACCATGGTGATGGACCATGTTATGGACCTTGTGACGAGCGCAGTATTGCATAGAATTGCTGTTTTTATTACAGTTTTTTCCCATTCCCCCCAGAAAAGTTAATAAACGTTAATTAGTAAATTATGTGTACGCCAAAATGGTGCCATTAAAAACTAAAACTTGTCCCACAAAAAAAAAAGATTAGACCTGGATTATGGCTTATTTACTAAGTGCGACTTTTGCAAAAGTTGCAAAAAAGTTGCAAACTATGCCAGGCAAGCCCCCGTTCTACTTTTACACTTAAAGGTGTAAGCCAGACTTAAATCCAGACTTAAAACTGACACAAAAACAACCTCAAATGATAAACGAACCTAATCAAATCTAAATTTGTGCCACAATTTGATACATTTTCAGGCTTTCTTCTTAAAAAATTTCACTTAAATGTTGGAACAGATTCACTATGTGCCAGCATTGCGATGCAATTTGTGCCAAAAAACTGGTCTACATGCTTTGTACCATGATTTGTTAACCATTTTAGACACTTTTAGACAGTATTTCAATCTCGTCCAATGAGAGAGTTTTGGGTTCTCGGAAGGCGTTTGGCTTCACAGGGAAATGAGGGTGACTTCAATGTGCAATCATGTGCCAAAGGGGCCAAAATGTGGGCCCATTTATTAGACAAAACTAAGACAACAAAAAAGTGGTGTAAAGTTAGACTTGATAGTCTAAAGATGTATCAGATTTATCATCCAGCATCAACCACTATGATAAATCCAGCACTGTTTAAAGACTGTCTACTGTAAGTTTACACCATCTTGGTATTAGACAGACATGACACTGTCAATCTCTTGGCAGTTCTTTAGAAGCAAATACCATATGATATATTCATTCTTCCATCTGCTCCTTTTACTGTGCAGCAGTTGAACTATGGTCCATTAAATGTAATCATAATATAGGAATGTCTCTTATTCCAGGTACTATTGGGGACTGGAAAAATATAATGACTGTGGCACAAAGTGAGAAGATTGATAAAGCTGTGAAAGAGAAGTTAGGAGATCTGACACTCAACTTTATCTGGGACATTGACGAAGAAATGAAACCCTTTCCCTTCTTGTCTGGAGATCAATTACAACTTGACATCTTTTATCTACTGTTAACCATTTAGTATGATGTATATTGTAGCTGAAAGAAGTACAATCATTTGTAATGCGTTTTACACATAAGGGACTCAAAGTGCAAAAAGTCTAACATTTGTCTTTGTGATATTTTCAAAATATGCATAAAAACTCATTTTATGTGCCCCCATTTTATCATTGCTGAAACATAAATAGGTCATATGTAAAACTGTGTGTAACTGAGTACATTTTTTATAGGTTTGATCTGCCTGCATGATTAAAGCTTGCCAGAAAGCCTGGCGCCACAGGTGGACCATCTAATGTGTATGGGTTCTGCCCATCTCTCCCCCAACAGCAGATGTTAGGGAGATATGGATGAGCCATGTTGGATTTTTGCTTGAGCATTGCCTGAGCCTTTTGTATTCAGGGAGATAAGCTGCCAGAGGTATCTGGTAGCAGCTTCTTGCGTCTCCTACAGAGAACATATACCTGTTCAGCAGATAGCGGTCAGCTGACAGCGATCTTATGTGTATGGCTTCCCTTATGGACATAGATGGGTCATTAGCAAAATTGATTAATGGCCCCTCTCCTAGAGTGGTGCTCTGCCTAACCCAATTTACCTGACTTCCATATTGCTTTATAAATACCGGTAATGTGCTCATTCTCAACAGGACATTTCTCAGTGTATTTAAATCTGATAACTGGCATAAATGCATTGATAAATCTCATATATACTGTTGTATATCCCTATTTACCCCCACAGGGTATATTATAAAACTGGCTCCCTCCAGCAACCATTAGTGGGAGCTCAGTACATAATTTACACAGTTACCATTGAACTCTGAGGGGGAGCTGTAAAATCTCTATGAACTCCCCTTAGTGGTGGATGCAAAAAATGCTGTTGTTTCATGTTGTGTTACAACAGCAGACTGTGGCTGCTGCTAATCTGCTCACCAGCTCTAGAATTCTGATTTCCAAGGGCACAGACACTCCTCCTGCTGTCCCCTCTTTCCCAGCGAACCCAGCCTCTGAGGTAGCTCTGTACTCCTTTTCCAGCTAAGTCCCTCTAACTCGGCCTGTAGGGCACATGCTTCCCCACAGCTCATCAGCTGGCCACCTTGGTGTACTTAATACACCCTCCCCTATTGGGAGGGTGGTTGACCAATAGATTGTAGTTTGCTAATGTCATGCAAAAGTGTTATGTTATATGCTCGTCTGTATTACATTGCACAAATAATGTCAGCCATTGCCTCAACCTGTCCCTTACTATAGTTTTGCCTGATCCTTCAGTGCTCCACACTGGTGTCTCTTGACCTAAATAGGTCAGCAGTCACTTCAACGGAGACTACTCCAAGAGGTAGTGTCCTAGTGGTTGCCCTGCAGCAAAGTCTAGATCCCTGTATAGGGGTTAAATGGTGAAAACCAGGGGAGCACGTTGATAACTTTGGTAGCAACAAGCCAAATCTGTTCAACTAACACAGTGGATACACACTCACTGCGTAACATCAGGAAGCAGGAAAATAAGTTCAGTATGGGGCTGCACTCACCATGGACCCTACTCAAACAAAACAATAGCTTATCTCAGAGAGGCCAGCTACAGAAAACACCGCAGAGCCTCAGTTAAGAGTCTCAACGCAGCAATTCAAAGTGCAAAGCTCCCTGAGAAACAGTATTATGCAAAATAAATGTGGAGCCCTAGTATTGGGTCTACAACACAATGAAAGCCAGATATCCCTCAAAGGAAGGTAAACCGAGCAAAGGGGTGTCTCCATTACAGAGATCACCAAATCCACCATATTAAGTGGCCCCTATGTCAAGATCCACTTTTTTACAAGCTTTAAGGATGTGACAGGGAAAACCTAAGCCAGTTATCCATCCACAGCCAGCTGTTTCGGGGTCTTGGCCCTCATCAGTGTCGAGTAGGATTCTGGCAAACCGGAAGCAATGCCTTGGAGACCACCCAAACTAAACAATAGCTGATCTCAGGGAGACCAGCTACAAAAAAACACAGCGGAGCCTCATTTAAGAGTCTCAACACAGCAATTCAAAGTGCAAAGCTCCCTGGGAAAAAGTAATATGCAAAATAAATGTGGAACTCACCATGGACCCCATAGCAGTGACGTGGACGCCTTCCATAGTGAGTGTGCCATTGGCTGGCTTAACTTTCTCTGTGGTTTATAACAGTTTATATAACTACAGTTTCTCTTTAGTGTTTCAACACTTTTTTGTGGTATTCAGAGCATAATTTATTTTCTTTTTCGAACAGCAGCATACACTTCCTCTTGCAGATTTATCTCAATGGGGATAAAATGATGTCACTCAGCTGTCCCTCAGAGCAGAAGGAAGGGGTTGTGAGGCAACTGAATGCAGAGAGCAAAGAGCGCTTCACAGTGAAGCACAGCACTGCCTCCTGGGCAATTGCATTCTGCAGTGTAAAATAAAAATTCATAAACGCACCATTTCTGATAATAAAATCGCCCCAAAAAGTATATTTATCCTGCTCTCCCTAGTCCTTAACCAGTGCTTTCAGCAGTTTAGCATGGTCAAAACTGCTGACAAACTCCCTTTAAAACAAAGCATAACAACTTCACTATTCTAAAGAATCATGAATACGGAAAGGCCTCCATCACAGTTTTTTTTTTTTTTTATTGAAAACATTAAACATTTTTCAAGCCTTTTTGGTGGAGCTTCTAATTATATTTGTAACATGCATTGTCTGTCTTGTGCTTAAAGGGGTTGTAAAGGAATACTCTGGCTTTCTGCTCCTTCTCCTACAAGCCTACGATGCTCTGCTGGGCCCCGGCGATATGAACATCCTGTTTGACATCACCGCAGCCACTTACCGGCCTCACCTGCCTCCTCCACCATTGATGCTCGCCTGTCCCCAACAGCAGCAGGGCACAGGGTCTGTGGCACTACCCCTCCTTCCTATTACATGTGTCAAGTCAAGCGTTGCCATGCTGTGTTTCTGCTCATCGGCCTGGGCGAGAGTAGCCACACTGAAGAACAGTTTTTAAAGTGCATCAAGCAGCAAACATCCCAATGGCTGTCACCCCCACCAACTCCAGCTGGGCAAGATGGTCAGCGACAATGGACGCAACATCCTGGCTGCCCTGAAACTGGCCGAAATAACACATGTCCCTGCATGGTGCATGTCATCAACATAGTGATACAACGCTTTTCAAATAAGTACACTGGCTTGTGCAAGGTGCTTGCAAAGTGCAGGAGATTGTACATACATTTCATCCATTCTTATGTGGTGAGGAGCGCTCTCCTGGACTTGCAGCGACAGAACGGCACACCGCTTAATCTGCAACGTGCCAACTCACTGCACATGCTTGAGCTAAATTATAATGCCGGATTCGCACTGCAGAAACAACCGTAATTTTTAATGTGAGGTAAGTGTTCTCAATTGTGATTATCGCTTTAGTTCTAATTAGGGTCTTAGATCACACCATCCATTGCTATCTGCTCCAGAACACAATCCAGCGGAAATACTAATCCTCCATGTCGTGGTCCTAGTACAAAATTGTAGAACCAACAGTTAAGGTCCACTAACATGAATTGCGCCAAATAAACATTTATTTACTTACAAGATAGCAGGTTTCAAATTGCATATAAAAACTTAATACAACCAGATAGCAGCTTTCATGTTACCATGTAAAACTTCACTTAAAAGTAGCCCGACCCAGATTTATCTCCACTTCATCAGGGGCAGAAACACAGACTCAGTTAAAACCAGGAGGTATTTAAACCTCAGTCCGCCCATTTTCATATCTTATCTTCTTATATATTAAAATATCAAAATGCTTTTTAGCATGTATCACATCTATTTTTACCTTAACCAACCTAAAATCCTTTAAAATTCAGCTAAATTATTACAGAATACGCGGTTATATCATCAAATCAGAGGACGAAAACACACACAGGCTTCTGTCTGATATTTTAGAATGAAACCACGTGATTATGCCTTGTAGACCTCATTGATATACCCACCCCTGTTGACTCATTTTATGAGACACATAATTTCCTCTGGTGGATCACATTCTTTTGTTACGCATATATGGATATCCCACCGATGCCTCATAATACTACATAATTCTTCTTCACTAACCAAAACTTACTAAGATGCTTATTTTCATTATCAACATTACATCTCTGGTCTTATTGCTACATTTCTACATATACGAACTCCCCATCAGAAGGAACCATTAGATAATATAATAAAATCCACTACCGCTCATATGTTATTAATTAGAGACACCCTACATACTTATTGTACACAAGTTCATCCGAGATGCCTGTCGGGTGAGGAAACCCTTCAAAGAGGCCACAACGTTTGTCACCATTCATATTTATCTTAGAACAGATGCTGACGCTCATGCATCAGGGGACGATAGTGGAGGAACAACAGCTAATGCATCTTGTTGTCCGCCCAAAACTGTGGGGGACACACAAAGGGAATCTGACATGGAGGAGGAGGAGTCGGAGGAGCAAGAGGACGATGCTGACAATGGCACCAGCAAAGACACCCAATCATCTAAGTTGAAGGGGAGCGGGAAAGAACTGGCTCCTCGGGCTGATAAGAGGCATGGAGCTCTTATCGGAGGTCTGATTGGGGGTCGTTTACATTGGGGTCTGAGCTGAGGTCTGATTGGGGGTCAGATCTGAGGTCTTATTGGAGTCTTATTAACATTGGGGTCTGGTTGGGGCTGTCAGCTGAGGTCTGATGAAAAATATTTTTTTTCTTGTTGTCCTCCTCTAAAACCTAGGTGCGTCTTATGGGCCGGTACATCTTATAGGGCAAAAAATACTGTAAATGAATTAAAAAAATAGGAAAACCATTGCCAAAGACCAGGTTCTTGAGAGGTGTCTGACAGCAGCTTGGGGGGAAAGGGAAGCTGCTGTGTCCCTTTCAGGTCAGGGAAGCCATCTTCTATACAAGAAGTGAGGGGGGTAAAGGGCATTGGGCTCAGAGAGCACAGTGAGTTATTATCATGATTTAAAATTTAATCTCATGATAACTCACATCAGTGAGCAGGCACCTTTACCTGCACGATAACTAACAAACCTTCATAATACCGAAAGAAGAAGAATCATGCAGCCCAGGGTCAGAAAGGTCTAGTAGTTTAACCTTTTTAATATTAAGTTGTGTCTGCTTCCCAGGGTAGGGACATACTGTCTTTTCTTCACAGGAAGCTCGTTTCTTGTCACCAGCTGATAGTAAGCTCGGTCTTTACACCCTCCCTTGCGCTGCCACCACCATCACATGTTGGGGCTGAGCTCTGCTGGAGGTTCCTCCATGACATTGGCACAGTCACACATAGCTGCAGACTGGAAATATCTGCAGGCACCATCACTAGCAGCAGTGGTGATGCTTGCAGACCACCTGCTGCGCTATAAATGAACGATTTGATGGCAGCCCGCTCTGTGTGCTGGTGTAGGGGAAACTAATCTGATGCCCCTCTTACTAGGAAAGAGTCATGCACCCTGTTACACACCCCTAGAGCCAGGATTAGGTACAGCAGAGCCAATGCATAACGGTGCGGGCAGCTCAGCCCTGATTGTTGAAGGGTCCACCACCAGGAATAGCGATTCCATTGGTGGTTTTCTGTCTTTCCACAACTATATCTGCGTCCTAAGTAGGAGGACAGACGGGGACTCCAGGCAATTGCATGGATTGCGTTGTGGTAAAGACTGCATATACATGTGGACAGGCGTGGTGCTGTTTTTTGGAAGAAAGCGGACATCTTTTTGTTGTCATGGACAACCCCTTTAATGTTCTAGTTACATCAATCATTTGAACTCATGATATTTTAAATACACCTTCTGAAATAGAAGGGTTGATTCTTTTGGGTACAAAAACCCCCACCTAGATCAGTGTTTCCCTACCAATTGCTCAGGCACCTGCATTTGGCAGGTGCCGGTATTATTGTGCACTAGTGGCATCAAGGATAGTATAGTGTTAATGAAACTTAGCAGTAGGGTCTAAGCCATATCACTAGTAGATAGGGTAAGAGCATGGTGAGTTATATCTATCTTTGATAGACTTTTTCCCTATGGCACTGCATCACATGTCATTCAGTATCTGAAAGTGGCTCGTAAGCAAGAATTATATATTCCTTAAGATGTATTTATGTGGGAAACTAAACAATAGGAGAGGCATGAGAGGGAACATTTTCAGTTAATATTTACATATGGAAATTCAAAGTTTCTTAGAATTCATAGTGTAACTACGTATACCGTATATAGAAGTCTGTAACTAAAGGTTATAACATACAGTTGTACTGTATATGCATATAATGACAACACATAGCTAGATTTCTATACTAGTTATTGACATTTGCATTTAGCTCTTTACCCTCGGGCCAAAATGAATAACTCTTTGCTAATTTACCAACTGTCTATGCTATGTTAAAGGGGTTGTGTGAGATGCTTAAAAATATCTGACATGCACCCGAATGCTGCAAAAAAAAAAAATGCTTACCTCTTTCTCTGGCACCATTTTCTGCGCCGCCAGTCCTCCTGCTGCTGCATAATTTTCTCTCTGTCTCTCGCCTTTCTTGAAATCAGGAAAAATGGCTATAGAATGTATAAGTAAATAAACTTGCTTCCACACTGACACAAAGAGGATAGTTTTACCGAAAAGACAAGTGATTGGAGATGTGTCTAGTAATGAATTTGATTTTACTTTTTTAATGAGCTTTTTGGCTTTCATAATTTTTTAAAATTAAAGTACATTATAGACAGATTTTTTATTTTATTTGAATATACCATCCTTTTTTGCATCAGTCTTTTTCAGTAAACGTGAGATTTGTCCAATGATTTTGGATACAAATTCTAGTATCTATTTACTATTTACATCAAAAGTATACCTATTACTTTATAGACACTATTTATTCCATGTGACATATTTTCTCGCCCTTTTTTTATTATATGAATATGCAATTAGTCTTTTAGTTACCTTTTTCTTTTGTTATAATTGATTTCTGCTTTTTTCAGATCACCATTCATACTATATTTTTATGTAAGAACGTGAACTAGTGAATTAATTGACAAACAGGACTAGGACAGAATTCAGACTTCACACGGAACAGACTCAAGAGCATGACAAACAGAACTAGGACAACACTGAAGAATACAGAGACTGCTGCACACACTCTAGCTCCGCTAATCCTGGCTGGGGGAAGCCGTAAAACACCCGCTTCCGGGTTTTTGGGCATCCAAATGCCGTGGTCCATGATCGACATCACCACCAGTCACAGACATTAGGCCAGGGTGACCATGTACGGCACTGGTCAGGAAAGGTTTAAATATACTTAATAATAAAATGTTTGGTAAACAACAGAGTGGAAAGGAAAATACCTATGCCACATCATCCTAAAGGCAGAATGTGAGTGGCTGTAGTAGTGCAAACAGCAGTAGCAGAACGATCAACACCACCCATCCGGCCAGTAGTAATAGCAGGCCTCTGAGTCTAACACTGTGCTTTTGAGCCAGGGTCCAGCCCATTCCTTCTGTCCACCCCATGTGCTAACAAAGGTACTCAAGATAGTCTACCAGTTGTGAGAACATTTGGGCTGCCATAAGGAGGAGGTCCAGGTGGAGGCAAGGGAACTGATGACTGAAATACATAGTTGTGTTGGTGGTGGTAGTAGTAACGGCACTTGTAGCCATGGTGATGGCAGTAGGGGGAATCATAGACTGATAGCCATGGTGACAGTGGCACTCAGAGCAAATACAGAGGTGGGAACCATGAGGTAGCCAAGGAGCTCATAATGACATATCACAGTCTGATCAAAGTGGCATGGATTTTGTGTTGGACAGGACCTCGGAACTGGATCGGGGTGATGAGGCGGATGATATTTTAATGGATTGGTTTACGGATGCCATGTTTCTTTCAATCAGCATCTGGGGTACCAGTATAGTCATTTTCTGGCAACCATAGGTTTTTTATTTTTCTCTCTGTGGAGCAGTGGAACTTATATTTTCCATTATTATTTGTACTGTTTTGGGATACATATGACTTTTTGATCGCTTTTTATTTTGCTTTTTGGGAAGCAGGATAAAGAAAAATCTGTAATTCTGCCATTGCTTTTGGGGTTTTGATATTGCGGTACACACCGTGTGGGAAAAATTACATATTACCTTTATTCTGCTGGTCAGTACGATTACAGAGAAACCAATTTTATGTAGTTTTTTAAAAATTTTGCTACTTTTACACAAAAGTTAAAGGAAAATGTGTCTGTTCCATTTTTTATTTTTTTTTTGCTGCCCATATGTGGTACAATTTACTTCAATGGGGCCGCAAAAAATTGAAAAGACTCCATGTGCATTCCGTATGTCCACATACTGTAGTTGTTCTGGAAAAAAAATAGAACATGTCTTATTATTGTCTGGATTACTGACGAGGATAGGACTGTTCTATTAGGGGCCAGCTGTTCTGTGTCGCAAAATGCAGAATGCACATGGATTTGCGGACTGCAAAACACCCAACAGTCGTGTGCATGAGCCCTAAGAGAAACAAAATAAGAGTCTTTCAGGTATTAAACCTTTAAATGGCTGACAAAACTAGAAGCAATAATGTTACACTGCTTCTATTTTTGTTAGGCTACTTTCATACTGGGGTTAAGCTTTTCCGACAGGCTCTTCCGTCACTGTGTGCACTACCGTTTGTATATGGCCTCTTTCACATGAGTGTGTCCGGATCCGTTGCGGATGTGTTCAGTGAAAACTGTGCGATTTTGCAGGCAAAGCCATTCAGTTTTGCTTGCGCTTGCGTTCAGTTTTTTCCGCGTGGGTGCAATGCGTTTTTCACACGCATGATAAAAAAACTGAAGGTTTACTAACAACATCTCCTAGCAACCATCATTGAAAAACGCAACGCACCCGCACTTGCTTGCGGATGCAATGCGTTTTTCACAGATAAAAGAGATGGTACCGCGCTAGAAAGGAACAGCAATCCACAGCAATCAAATTCCTTGTCTCAGAGTGGTCCTAAAAAAAAAAATCCCGCGGGCTTGAAGTTCTGTGTGGTTGAAACAGTTACAAATCATTGGAGGGGGGGGAATCCTGTCACCTATATAAACAGAAAAGAGGCGGAGTGAATTTTTAAGATGGGCACGCTGCAACCGAGGGGCCTTAATATTGAGTGGGATATAAAGAATGTGTGTATGGCATAGGGCGAGGTACTATCTGGTGGATTTTATTGAGTGGCTCGTTAAAAGTCAAATGGAGCCTCAAGGTGCGGCCCCGATTCTGAGTGAGCTGTTAGGATTTTAATTTTGCTGGTTTTATGTGTTTTTATTAATGTATTTATTAATGAAATATTTATATATCTATTAATGAAATTCTTATATAGCAGTAATTGCCTATGAGAATGTTATGCATTGGGGATCAATATTGACCCCACTGGGTGTATACTTCCGGGTCACACCAATTACTGACATGTATTTCACCAACTACGGACCGAGTTTGGTCAGATGTAAGCCCCTGATGAAGCCTTCACGGTGAAACCCGGGTCGGGCCTTTTACATATATGTTCATTTTATTGTGGATTCTGTAAGTAAAATAAACTTGCGCTTTTATATTCTATCAAAGATACCGCACCAGTGGTTTTGTCTTTTTCCCTGATCTAAGGTCCAGCACTTCTACCCGGAACCGGATGTTGTTGGCTGAATCGGGACGCCGTACAATCTGCACGGTGTGTGAGATCTCCCATGCGGTCCATGTCGGGATAAGAAGTCGTGTCCACGATCACTCTGAGACCAGAGATTGAATGTGAACTTCGTCTCTAGGACCACTCTGAGACAAGGAATTTGATTGCTGTGGATTGCTGTTCCTTTCTAGCGCGGTACCATCTCTTTTATCTTTCAATACATACGGAAGGGACAGAGCCCGTTCCTTTAGGTTACCGCCGCTCTCTCCGGTGTGTACGCGGACAAATATTGTTGTGAATCACAGCTGTTTTAATGAGTTTTTCACGCAGCCCCATTTACTTCTATGGGGCCAGGGCTGCATGCAAAACGCAGAATATAGAACATGCTGCGTTTTTCATGCAACACAGACCCATTAAAATGAATGGGTCAGGATTCAGTGCGGGTGCAATGCGTTCACGTCACGCATTGCACCCATGCGAAAACTCACTTGTGTGAAAGGGGCCTATGTCTGCTGCCGGAAGTCCGCCTAGCCCTATTCACTATAATGGGGACCGAGCAGAGATCCGGCCGCAACACAGCAAACATGCCGAGAGGCGGCCGGACAAAAAAACGCAGCATGCAAGCAAGACCACCACTGATGGACTGCAGAGTGGTCATAATCATGGAAACAAACAGAGTATAATCTGATGGAAAAATGAATCCAGCCAGCAAAGGAAGCAATGTGGACAATCACAATACATTAGTAAGTGCCGTGTATTACATTTGTCTACATGATAAATGCTATTTGCTGAAGTGACACAACCCCTTTAAAAAATTAAATGTGGACAATCACAATACATTAGTAAGTGCCATGTATTATGTTTGTCTACATGATAAATGCTAATTGCTGAAGTGAGACAACCCCTTTAAAAAATTAACAAGAGATTATAAAGGTTATGTTATGTAGCATCTCTATTTTCTAACGCCATCTTTAAAATGCATAGCTTTTGACTGGAACCAAATAATCATCAATATTAGTAACTAGTAAATTAATACAGTCATGTGTTTCCATTATACATGCATGTTAATTAACCTTTAGTTACAGATATTCATATATATACACACACACACACTTGGAAATCTTAAGCTGCTTTAGTGTTTATTAGTGCAAATATTAATGAAACCTACTGACTTTCATGTCTTTGTATAGTTATAGATGCCTTATTGTTAACCTACATATACATATCATGTATAACCTAGGGCAAAACTTCTCAGCTTTTTCTTGCCTGTGAGCTACTGACAGATATGACACTTGAAGCAGAGCCATAGGGGGAAAAAATCTATTAAAGTCATATGGCTCTTACCCTGTCTGCCAGTGATATGGCGTTAACCCTTGTGCCGTTGTTGCACAATAATATCTGCAGCTACCACATTGCAGGATGCCCCATCATTTGGTTATTCAGTGGATAGGTAATCAAAAGAAGATTGGTGGGGTCTGGCACCCTCACTGATCAGCTGTTAGCAGCAGCCGAAGGTTCCACACTCACTTGCTTGGATCTGTAAAGAGAAGCTTACCTGATTCCCGATGCTGGCTCCCCGCTTCTTCTCATCCAGGCCTGCAATGCTTTGATGGGCTCTCTCACTGTAAACATCCATTTAACACTCAGAATAAATCAAAAATAAAACTGCAGCACTCGCCGGTCTTCAATTGATGCTGGTTTATTCACCAAAAATTGAGACGTTTCAACCTCTCGGTCTTTTGCAAGCAATCTTTGTTGAGAAAGACCGAGAGGTCGAAACGTCACAATTTCTGTTGAATAAACTAGCATGCTGCAGTTTTATTTTTTATTTATTCTGGATAATTTAGGGATACTACAGACTGGTATCCAACACTGTGGCACCACCACCATAGAGACTTTTTTGCTATAGATTCGTAAGTGCTGCAAATTTTTTTTTCTTATTTAATTTTTATTTTATTTTTATTTATTTTTTTAGCAAATCCGGTTTGACATTGCCAATCACTGGCCACGGAGGAGACCGGATCCCCTTGCGTCATGTGACTGTCATGACACAAGGGGAGACCATCTACACTGCGGTAGTGATTGGCTGCAGCGATCTCAAACCGGATGTTTACAGCGAGTGCTGGGACATCCTGCAAGTGTTAGCTGCAGACATTGTTGCGCACTAGTGGCTAAAGGGTCAAAGCCAGAACATCACATGTCAGATATGGAGGTGGCTCATAGGCAAGAAAAAGCCCAGGAGATCTGTCCTAGGAGATGTGTGCATGTGTGTGTAAAGGTAATTCATAACTATGCAAAAACACAAGGCATGACAGTATGTTAATATTTGCACTAAAACACTAGACACGGAATTAACTGTGTAAATACAGATCTGTATCTGAAGGTTAAAGAACAGGCATGTATAATGGCAACACATGACTGTATTAATTTACTAGTTATTAACATTGATAAGTATTTAGTTCCAGTCACAAATACTAATATTTAATACTAATGATACATGTTAAGAAATTGAGATGTTACATTAACCTGTTAATCTCTTATTAAGAGTCCACAGTAGCTGATCTGTCCACTACCAAAAGTCAGAACAAGGATAGGGGGAATCCATACAGGAACCAAACACAAAGAGAAAAATGTTTCCCTTAATACATAACTTTTAATGGTATAGCTAAAAAAAACTATAAGTAACCAACACAAATCTAAAACAGAAAATAACAGATAACACTGACGCCTAGTGAGTCCCCAGACAACCCTACCTAAAGCGGAACACCTGCTCTGATAAGGGCAGTCCTACTATCTGGAACCTAAGCCTAGAAACTCCTAACCGCTCCCTAAATGGGATATGAAAGAAGTGGGTAGATGTAAAAAGTGGGATCACACTGAAGTAGGTTAGAGACCAACAGGTTCTGGAATATGCTAGAATAGTACATTAACACCTCTATTGTATCCCTGGCTAAAGCAGGATGGCCACCCTGATGAAGACAATCCCACTATCTCAAAGTGTGTCCTAACATGCACTGGGATGTCTCTATCCGAGGAAAGAAAAAATGATCACTCACAAGAAGAAAGGGTTGCACATTTGTAGTTTCTCATGAGTCAGATGGTACTAGCTCATAGATGATAGACTTATATATCAGCACTTAGTGGTCCGATCTTACACTCATGTCTACAAAAGCCCAACGTGTTTCCTTTCACTCTGATAGTGAGGTTTATCAGGGGCTAATTGTGTTGAGCGTAACACCAAAAAGAATACAGTAGTACCATGGATGCATACTGATAACCTGGGTATGTTCCTGTCCCCTACCCATAAATTATGGAGGGATAGGGTCCTAACCTCAACATATTAATACACTCGATAACACCAGATATACAGTATCAGTGCTAGCTAAGGCCAAAGAAATAAGCAGTGCCAATCTTTATATTAAATTATTAGAGATTAGACTTATCGGAGGACAAAGATATGATGCCTCAGTAGGGTAGAGAATTCCTACAAATCAGGGGAAGAGCAGTGTGATGTTCAAAGAACAATGATGTAGGACTGTGCAACACTTGAGTGTAAATCGGTTGTCCATACAGTCAGAAAGCCGAAGCCAATTTAAATCCACTTTCCGTCCGCTACTAAGGGCGGAAGCGGAAGATCAGGGCTCCATCAGCAACCGGAGCTTATCATAGTCCATCCAGCCATAGCGGCAGAGCATGTACAGTGGGTGTCCATGGGTTTCTGCTGGGAAATCAGAGCCAGATGTACTGTGTATGCACTAACAGTGTAGACCACACAGAAGGCACAAGGTTACAGGGTCAGACAAGATTTCTGGACTCTCAACTTTGGGGACAGGGGAGAGGCAAGAGGTGCAGGGCAGAGGAGTTCTCTCGGTGCACCAAAGACCTAATCCAGTTCTGCACACGGATTTAGCACCATTCAATGGGTCTTATCCGTGTGGGTCAGATCTACGTAAAACAGCAAACAGGCGGCAGAAATTTGAGGGTCAGCCTTAGATTGCTGCCATGGTTTGCACGGCAAATACTAGTCGGATTTTTCTGACATGTATTGCCATTGTGTGACTCTACCTTTGAATTGCTTTAAAGCATAAGCTCTCCTTAACTGACAATACATGAACAGATCACATTATAAGCACTACTAAATATTTACCCTTATTAACCCCTTAATGACTGCCTATATGCCTTTTGACAGCAATATTAAGGGGCCTTATTGTAGGTTTCCGCCTTTTTACAGTGGCCTCTAACAGCTCAGATCCCAGGTCGTTTAGCCTGGTCAATAGCGATCATGGCATCCAAGTGGTTTGAGAGGGAGGGGGGCAACCTGCCAAAGTCTGTACACTGCAACCGGGGGTCCAATGCAAGATCCCAGTTCTGCCCTGATAGTTTGGCTGTCAATTTCCTACTGACAGCATAACGCACTGCACTACATAGGTAGTACAGTGCATTATGTAAGCGATCAAAGTATCACAAAGTACCCTTGTGGGAAACAAATACACCTTTTTACCATTGAAAAAAAAGAAACAAAGCCCTCCATATATTTGGTATTACCGCATCTGTAACTACCTGACCTATACAATTAATGTAATGTAAGCCATAAGAAAAGGCAAAAAAAATTTTTTGTATATCCGCCACAAAAAAATAACTGAATTAAAAGCGATCAAAAAATCGAATGCATCACAAAATATCAATGGCATGGTTTGAAAATGCAGTCCAGTGCACCTTTTTTGCAATGTGTGTAGTCCTTCAGCAGCCATTTGAGGGTGCAAATTGCTGAGCAAAATGTGAATAAATTGCATGTTTGGAAGCCGGTATCTTGCATACAAATAAGCAAATTGCAATACCTTGATATTAAAGAAAGGAGTTTTTTGCTCATTAAGCAGAGATTCACTGAGGTAGATGAGGAGGAAGGTGGTAGTACTGAAGAACAGGGAGGTGAGGTAGCTAGCTGCATAATAAAAGGTAGGGTAAAGAGAAGAGTACCACACAGGCTAGCCCTAATCTGACACGTTCCAACCAGTGTGCCAAGCTGTCAGATGAGGGGGATCTTAGTTCAGGGATAGCACTGCTGCAGCAAGATACTGTACTACCTCTGCTATTCATGAGAATGTAAATTCCAGTAGGAAGGGGGATTAGGAGTGCAGGGAAGGCCAGACAGGTACTGGTAGTGATATATTCAATAATTAGGGCTACAGATAGGACAACCTGTCATAAAGACCAGGTTTATCAAACAGTGTGTTGTCTTCCTGGTGCTCAAGTTCGACATATTGAAGTCCATGTGATCATACTGCTCATTGGCACCAATGACAAAGTCAGAGGTAGATGGAAGGTCTTTAACCCCTTCATGACTGGGCCATTTTTCACCTTAAGGACCAGGCCATTTTTTAGCAAATATGACATGTATCACTTTATGTGGTGATAACTTTAAAACGCTTTTACTTATCCAGGCCACTCTGAGATTGTTTTCTCGTCACATATTGTACTTCATAAGAGTGGAAAAATGGAGTCAAAAAATGTAATTTTCCAAATTTTAATTTCTCTACTTTTATAATAGATAGTAATAACTCCAAAAATAGTTATTACTTTACATTCCCCATATGTCTACTTCATGTTTGGATCATTTTGGGAATGACATTTTATTGTTTGGGGACATTAGAAGGCTTAGAAGTTTAGAAGCAAATCCCACTTTTTTAAGGACCAGTTCAAGTCTGAAGTCACTTTGTGAGGCTTACATAATAGAAACCACCCAAAAGTGACCCCATTTTAGAAACCACACCCTTCAAGGTATTCAAAACCGATTTTACAAACTTTGTTAACCCTTTAGGTGTTCCACAAGAGTTAATAGAAAATGGAGATCAAATTTAAGATTTTCAACTTTTTGGCAGATTTTCCATTTCAATTAATTTTTTCCAGTAACAAAGCAAGGGTTAAAAGCCAAACAAAACTCAATATTTATTGCCCTGATACTGTAGCTTACAGAAACACCCCATATGTGATCCTAAACTGCTGTATGGGCACGTGACAGTGCGCAAAAGGAAAGGAACGCCATGTGGTTTTTGGTGGGCAGATTTTACTGGGATAATTTTAAGTTGCCATATCACATTTGAAGATGCACCACTAGAGTAGAAACTCCAAAAAAGTGACCCTATTTTGGAAACTACGGGATAAGGTGGCAGTTTTTTTAGTACTATTTTAGGGTAGATATGATTTTTGGTTGCTCTATATTACACTTTTTGTGAGGCAAGGTAATAAAAAATAGCTGTTTTGGCACAGTTTTTATTTTTTGTTATTTACAATGTTCACCTGACAGGTTAGATCATGTGGTATTTTTTATAGAGCAGGTTGTTACGAACAGGATAATATCAAACATGACTACTTTTTTGTTGTTGTTTGTTTCAGTTTTACATAATAAAGCATTTAAAAAAAATTATTTTTTTGGTTCTCATTCTGAAAGCCATAGTTTTTTTTTTTTTTTGGGCGACTGTCATATGTAGGGGCTCATATTTTTCGGTATTAGAGGATGGTTTGAGGATGGTTTGGTACTATTTTAGGATGCCTATGACTTTTTGATCGCTTGGTATTACACTTTTTATGATGTAAGGTGACAAAAAATGGCACAGTTTTTTTTTAGTTTTTCACTTGAGGGGTTAGGTCATGTGATATTTTTAGAGCAGGTACTCACGGGACATGGCGATACCCATTATGTATATATTTTTTTTATTTGTTTCACTTTAGCACAATAATATTAGTTTTGAAACAAAAAAATATATCTATATATTTTAGTGTCTCCATAGTCTGAGAGCCATATTTTATTTATTTTTTGGCCGATTGTCTTATGTAGGGGCTCATTTTTTGCGGGATGAGATGGTTTGATTAGTTTTATTTTGGGAGGCATACGCCATTTTGATCGCTTGGTATTACACTTTTTGTGATGTAAGATGTCAAAAAATGCTTTTTTTTTTTATGGTGTTCACCTGAGGGGTTAGGTCATGAGATATTTTTATAGAGCAGGTTCTTATGGACGTAGTGATACCTAATATGTATACTTTTTATTTATTTATTTTACTCTAACACAATAAAATATTTTTAGAAAAAAAAATGTTTCAGTGTCTCTATACTCTGAGAGCCATATTTTTTTATTTTTTGGGCGATTGTCTCATGTAGTGGCTCAATATTTGCGGGATAAGGTGACTGTTTTATTGGTACCATTTTGGCGTACATATGACTTTTTTGATCACTTCACTACCTTTTTTGGGTAGTGAGGTGCGCAATATTTCAATTTTATCATAGTTTTTCTTTTTTTTAATGGCGTTATCCGTGGGGGAAGTAATATGACCGTTTTATAGATCAGGTCGTTATGGACACGCTGATATCAAACATGTGTAGTATATTTTTTTCAGTGATAAAAGTGCGGCTATAAGAAGAAATTAATTTTTTTAACTTTTTTTTAGACCCAGACCCACTTGGTTCTTGAAGATCCAATGGGTCTGATGCCAATATAATACATTACAGTACACTATAAAGAGCACTGTAGTGTATTGTGACTTTACACACAGGCCTTTAGCAGAAGCCTGATCTTAGCCTTACCATGGCAAGCCGGAAGCCTGTGAAGGCATCCGGTAGCCATGGTAACCATCAGCCGCTGCCTTAACAGAGCAGCGGCTGATGGGGGAAGGAGGGCCCCTCCCTCTGGGTCAAGTATTGGGTGGCTGCAACGGCACAGCAGCCTCCGATGGGAGAGGGAGGGAGCTCCCTCTTGTTAACCCCATCTATGTAGTGGTTCCTATGGACCGTGGCATGGAAGGGGTTTAACTGGCTGACATCTGTGCCAGCACAGATGTTCGTCGTTTCAAGCAGAACACTCTGACACTCTGCAATTAGAAGAGGGGGCGACTCACACGCCCGCCCGCTCAAATTCACATAGGGGCACATGAAGGACTGAAGGGGGGTTCAGGCATTCTATATATATTTTAAAAGGTTTTGATCCTCCCAGTCACAGACTGTGAGGATCAAAACCCGTCAGCCGGCATTAGACTCCTCTGATTGGCTAGTCTGTACAGACTAGCCAATCAGAGCGATCACTGGCCCGGGACTGCCCCCATTGGTCCCGGGCTGGTTAGCTGAGATCAATGGCTGTGCGTAACATATATAGGGCATGTATACTCGTCATGGAGCGCCAAGTAGCAGTGCTCTATCACGAGTATACACGTCATAGTTCGGGAAGGGGTTAAAAATTATTTCATGGACTTAGGTTGCAAGGTTAGGGCAAGGACCTCAAAGATAGTATTTTCTGAAAATACCACGAGCCACAGCAAAAAGGCAGTGGTAAATTAGGGAGGTAATTAAGTGGCTCAAGAACTGGTGTAAGAAAAAGGGGTTTGGCTTACTGGAGAATTGGACTAACTTCTCTGTTGGGTACAGGCTCTACGGTAGGAATGGGCTGCACTTCAGTGGGGAAGGTGCAGCTGTTTTGGGGGACAAGATGGTTAGCAGGTTGGAGAAGTGTTTAAACTAGGGACTGGAGGGTAAGTAAAGAAGGGGAAGATATTGCCTCAGATCACGATCTGCACTGGAACTGGGGAGTGACTAGAACAGTTCATATGGAAAGGAGAACTGTAAAAAAAAAAAATATCCAAAATTTTATGTATACTAATGCCAGAAGCCTGACCTTTAAAACTGGTGAATAGGGATTATTAATATCTAAGGAGGACTATAATAGTGGAAATGACAGACATTTCTGGTTGATGGCTATGACTGAGCAGTTATCTTATAGGGTTACAGGCTGTTTAGAAGGGATTGCAAAAACCGGAAAGGTTTTATGTAAAATCCTGTCTAAAGTCCACACTCTAGGAGATTATAAGTCAGAGTAATAAACATATGGTCACTGTGGGTACAAATACAAGGTGGGAAAAATTGAACATGTAAATAACAGGTAAAGACAGTAAAGCTGGAGACGTTGCCAAAGATAGTAAAACTAACCCTATGATGTTCTTCAATTACATAAATAGTAGAAAGTTTAAACCATAAAGTTTTAGCCCTTAACCCATTCCGACCAGCGCCGTAATAGAATGGTGCTGGCCGGGTCTTTAAAGATGGCGCCTGCTCCTAATCACTGTGGGGCCAAAGCTCATGTCCACAACCGGCAGTAATGCTGATCACGGACATTTAACCCCTTAGATGCCGTGGTCAATCCTGACCATGGCATCTGAGCGCGCAGAAAACCGAGAGCGCATGCTTTCGGTGGTGCTCGGTCTACCCCGTGTGGCGATCGGAGCAGCCGGAGCTTGTGTGCAGCAGCCCCTGTACTTGTGAATGACAGGAGGCTGCTGCATAGTATTTCCTATGGAGCCCTTGCCTGTAATAGGGTGCCATAGGAAATGAGTAAAATCATCATAGACTCCAATGCAAGGGCATTGGAGTCTATGATAATGGCAATCAGATGATTGATTGTTATAGTTCCCTTTGGGAACTATAAAAAAAAAAGTGTAAAAAAAATAAAAATATTCAAATCACCCCCCTTTTCCCAAAATAAAAATACTAAAAAAACAAAACAAACACTATAGTATAGAAATACATTCCCCATACGGCAAACGGGAAAACGGAAAAAAGCACCCAAATGGCCGATTCGCCGTTTTTGGTCGCTTCATTTAAATTAAATATGATCAAAAAGGTCATACACACCCCTGAATGGTATCAATAAGTTCAGATCACCCCACAAAAAATGAGCCCCCATACAGCTCCGTACACATAATTACAAAAAAGTTATAGGGGTCAAAATATGTTGAGAAAAAAAATAAAACTGATTTTTCCCACTTTTTAATTTTTTTATCACTATCAAAACGCAAGAGAAACTATATATATATATATATATATATATATATATATATATATATATATAAATAAAAGGTATAAGGTAATGTGAACAGACAAATAAAGTTATGACTCTGGGAAGGCACGGAGTGCAAAATGAAAACGCAAAAAAAAAAAACTCTGGGGTGAAAGGGTTAAAGAGTAATAAGGAAGAAGTTGTAGAGGACAATGAGGAGAAAGCTAATTTATTATTGTACTGTACTCGCTGAGGAAAATAAAATGACAGATGAAATGCAGAGCATTAAGGTAAACTGCCCATTAAATGTGGCCTATCTAAACCCAGGAAGAATTGCAACGGCATTTTAGGATTAAAATAGACAAATTACAGGGTCCATATGGCATAAACCCCCCGTATTCTATGAGAATTAAGTAATGTAATAAGACAGACCCTTATTCTGATATTTAAGGACTCAATAATGACAGACAGAGTCTTCTACGCAAGAATGGCGTTTGGCAAATGTGGTGCCAATATCCACAAACAGGGGCGAAAAGTGTGGCAGAAAACCATAGGCCGGTAAGTCTAACGTATGTTGTTGGCAAATAGTTTGAAGGTTTTCCAGTAGATAGTATCCTGGAGTATCTCAATGAAAATAAGTGTATTATGCTGTATCAGCACGGGTTCATGAGGGATTGGTCCTGCCAAACTAATCTAATCTAAGGAGGCAAGTACTAGACTGTACCTGGATGAGTCAATGGATGTTATATCTTGCCTTCTCCAAAGGAGTTGATACTGAATCATATAAAAGGTTACTATATAAAAGGAGAATGGTTGGACTGGGAGAAAATGTGTGTATGTGTACTGTATAAATGGCAGATACTCAGACTGGGTCATCGTCACCAGAGGGGTACTACAGGGGTCAGTACTGGACCCTATTCTTCAATATATTTATTAGTGATCTTTAAGAAAGCTTGCACGGTAAAATAATTTTTGGCGACAATAATAAACTGTGTAAAGTAATTGACACAGAGGAGGACAGTTTTCTGCTACAGATAGATCTGGCTATGTTGGACGCTTGGGCAGAGAAGTGACAGATAAGGATTAACACTGACAAATGTAAAGTTATGCACATGGGAAGAAAGTCACCAGTACATGCTAAATGGTAAAACACTGGGTAACACTGACATGGAAAGAGACTTTTTGTTTTAGATGCCTGTAATGAGAACATAGTCCTACCAGTTTACAAATCACTGGTCAGGCCACACATGGAGTACAGTGTACAGTTCTGGGCTCCTGTGAACAAGGCAGACATAGCAGAGCTGGAGAGGGTTCAGAGGAGGGCAACTAAAGTAATAACTGGAATGGGGGGACTACAGTACCCTGAAAGACTACTGAGGGGAGCTCTAATAACTATGTATAAATATATCAGGGGTCAGTACAGAGATCTGTCCCATCATCTATTTATCCCCAGGACTGTGACTGTGACGAGGGGACATCCTCTGCGTCTGGAGGAAAGAAGGTTTGTACACAAACATAGAAGAGGATTCTTTACGGTAAGAGCAGTGAGACTATGGAACTCTCTGCCTGTGCGGCTTCTACCGCATGAGTTTTTTTTTTTTTTTACCTTCCTCTGGATTCACTATGCAGAACAGGCTGAAATGGATAGATGTATACCATTTTCCAGCCTTACACACTACATTATTATATTATAAGTACCTCAAAATGGTGCCATTGAAAACTGCAACTTGTCCTGCAAAAAAAAAAAAAAAGCCCCTATACAGCTACATAGACAGAAAAATAAAAGTTATAGTTCTTGGAAGCTATGAGCAAAAAAAAAATAAAAAATTCAATTTGCTTGGTCAATAAGGTACAAAATCCAAATGAAGGAAGTGATTAGAAGGGTTCTCCAGCCATTTCACCTAAGTGGTAGTTTGCACTCACCTGTGAAATAAAGATGTTTTACATTGTACTTACCCCTCCAGCATCTGCTGATGCCGCCATCGCCACAGCGCTCGCATGGGCTGTAAGCTCTTCCGCCTGGGTCCCAAGTGGATTGGGCTGCTTCTTTTCCGCTTTAGCTGCATTTACTACAGTGAAGGGGAAGAGAAAAAGAAGCAGCCACATCCGGTCAGGACCTGGGTGGTAGGACTGGCCACCCGTGAGAGTGCAGCGAAGTAGTCAGCATTGTGGAGCAAGGGACAGGTAAGCACTATGTAAAAGATTTTCCTGCTCAGGTTAGTGCAAACTACCTCTTTGGTGAAATGGCTGGAGAACCCCTTCAAATCCCCCAAAAACTATGACACAGTCAAGTACGGTATATTAATCCCCACAATATATATTGTTACTAGAAACCAGTAATGCGGCCCCAACATGTGGTTGTGTGGTGTGAGACAATGTAAAATTACATGTAAAACCATGGCAAATTATTCCCCTCAACCACAATGGGCTCTATCCTTGGTATATTTTTCATTCACTTCAATCAAGCACAAAAATTGATTTTAAGCCACTTTTATTCAGTGTGATCTTGGAAGTGCTCAGAAGAAGAATCTCCTGATAATTAAAATATGACTTAAAAAATTAACAGCAGTGGATGTATATTTATTAAGTCACAGATACTGTGACTTTCCTGACTCTTGACGTGGGAGTCCAAGGTGATCAGTCACTTTCTAGATCAATAGGATTGTAATCTAAATCATCTTCGTCATCCAAATCTAAATCATCCAATTCTTGGAATAGAGATTCGTCCACTTCAACGCTGTTACCAGCTGCAAGGTAAAGAGGAAACCTTTATGTAGTGACAACATACATTAGAAGACTAGGACAGCACATTTTCTAATTGAAGCATGACAGGAAAACACATTTCTTTACGTATGAGTGCCACCTAGTGGCTGCTCGTGTATAGTGCACCATTATAATAATGCTTTGTCAAGAATTCACATTACTTTAAAGGGAGTCTTTAACCCCCATATGGCCATATAGAGTGTTTAGGCCGCCCAATAGCACAGATATAGAAGAATGTAAGGGTACCTTTATCTTTTTCTTCATACTTGAAGAAGGTGTAAAAACGAAGTATAATCCTTATGCAATTGAGCTCTTGAAGGTGCCCAGGGGCGGCGCTTACTGTGTGGGAGCCCAGGCTGCGCTGCCTTTTTTGAACATTTCCCTGCCCAGCCTGTGCTTATATCCACCCTCCTATTCCCTTGTTTCAACCTACAGTCCGGCCGAGATTCCACGCCTGCGCACTGCCTGGCGAATGCCCTCTTGTGGCTGGTTTCGCTCCGTTTGTCGGCGCATGCGGATTAATTAAAGCGATCCCGTGCCGACAATAGGCATCGCAGTGCGCCCGGACTGTGGGTTAAAACAAGCGAATAGGAGGGCGGGTATAAGCACAGGCTGGGCAGGGAAACTTTCAAAAAAGGCGACGCAGCCTGGGCTCCCACACAGTAAGCGCCGCTCCTGGGCACCTTCAAGAGCTCAATTGCATAAGGATTATACTTCGTTTTTACACCTACTTCAAGTATGAAGACAAAGATAAAGGTACCCTTACATTCTTCTATATCTGTGCTATTGGGCGGCGTAAACACTCTATATGGCCATATGGGGGTGAAAGACTCCCTTTAAGTGCCTTTATAGCTTACTATGCCATAGCATACAACAGGTGTACTATAATACTATAGTACAGATCATTGACATGGCAGGGTCCGTACTACAGACTTCATAATACACTAGCAGACTTGAACTACAAAAAGAAGAAAAATGTTATCCCTTTACCATGCAGCCCACAGATAGGACCGCACGTACTTGACATCGGGGCCCTGCTCTAAATGGAGTTGTGGTGTGCACATAGGTCCACTGCTACGTTCACTGCTCCATCCACTGACGGAGTGCCATCTATATCAATCCGATAGAAGTGAACTTAGTGGTAGAGCAACATGCACACTACCACTCAATTCAAAGAGGGGACCCAGGTTTTTGGGATTGCTGGGAATGCCAATCGTAAGACCCCCCCACAATCTAATATACACACCTATGTGGATAGGTGATAAATGCTTTTTGTGGGATAACCTTTGTAAAGTCCTGAAAGTTGTCAGGTGGGGCCTCCATGGATTGGACTTTGGAAGCCAAGTCAACATCTTGAACTTTTTGACATGTTCCTCAAACCATTCCTGATCAATCTTTGCAGTACAGTATGTCAAGGTGCATTATTCTGATGAGAGGCCACTGCCATTAAGAGGTATTCTTGGTCTGCAACTATTTTTAGGGAGGTGGTACGTGGTAAAGTAACATATGCATTAATGCCAAGATCCAGCAGAACATTGTCTGGAGGATCACACTTCCTCCACCTGGCTTGCTTCTCATAGTGCATCCTGGTGCCATCTAGCCCAAGTATTCACATTCCACCAGTTGACCACGATATAAAAGAAAACTTTACTCATTAGACCAGACAACATATTTCTATTGCTCCATTATGGAATGCCCATTGGAGGTGCTATTGGTGGTGGAAAGGGATCAGCAGGGGCGCTGACCACTCTTTGTCTACAGCAGCGATCAGCAACCTTCGGCACTCCAGCTGCTGTGAAACTACAACTCCCAGTATGCACACTTACTCGGCTGTTCTTGCAACTCCCATAGAAGTGAAAGGAAGATTCTGGGAGTTGTAGTTTCAGAACACCTGGAGTGGCGGAAGTTGCTGATCCCTGGTCTACAGAATGTCATAGTCAAAATGCTGTGATGCAACCCATGTTCCGAAACCTTTCTATGAAATCCAGTATGAACTTTTTCAGCAATAAGTGCTACAGTACAGTCTTCTATGGCAGGCATGCTCAACCTGCGGCCCTCCAGCTGTTGCAAAACTACAACTCCCAGCATGCCTGAACAGCCTACAGCTATCAGCCTACAGCAGGGCATGGTGGGAGTTGTAGTTTTAGAACAGCTGGAGGGCCGCAGGTTGAGCATCCCTGTTCTATGGGATCGAAGCAGACATGCAAGCCTCCACTCCCCAGGAACATCAATGTGCCTTGAGTGCCCATGACCCTGTCACTCTCCTTACTTGCACTAACCCTTAAACAGGGCTATTGTCACGTTACAATGTATTGTTCTTCACTTTGGCCATCTTATTGTATGGCTGACTTGTGCACACTCTGCTACACATGGTGCAGACATTAATTACCTTCTTCCAGAAATTTGATGTCGGAGGTGTCCAGGTTATGATCAGTTTCAAACAGCTGCTTTCCTGGAAAAGAAAAATACATTTCCCACAGACAATTATAAATGAGTCCTTTCTGAACGGAGCAGACGCAACATAAAACTCTGTTACATGTAAGATTTCAACCTCACGACACATGGACTGTACTTTCCAAAACCTATACACGTACTGCCAACGCGTGGCTAATCATTCCTAGTGCTTACTATCCCATAAACTGCTGTCAATCAGGTTTCTGCTTTAGTGGACACAGCTGCCAAATATTTGTGATGCAAAATGACCCTACTTTACACTGTGTGACACCACGGGCTTCTATGGTTCCAGTGGCATAACTAGAAATGACTAGTCCTCCCCAAAACCTCCGCCCCACCGTGCAACCTGCACCCCTGAAGCTAGTCAAGATCGCTCTCTCAGACGAGGCCCGGCAGCCGCTCCATCGGTTTCCTACCATGTCACTGTTTATAATGTCAGTGTACAATACTGTTGTGGGGGCCCTGACAATAAAATCTTTTAGTTCTCCTCCTTGGTGGGCCCCGTAGCAGCTGCTTCCACTATAGCTACGCCCCTGTTGACACTATAATATGCATTAAAAATAGTCAGAACTATAAGGCTAGGGCTACACGGCAACATGTGTTGGACCAATGTCGTGTGACATATATTGTAATGATAGTCTATGGCAGGGATGGCCAACCTGCGGCTCTCCAGCTGTTGCAAAACTACAACTCCCAGCATGCCCAGTCTGCCTACAGCTATCAGCCTACAGCAGGGCATGGTGGGAGATGTAGTTTTACAACAGCTGGAGAGCCACAGGTTGGCCAGCCCTGGTCTATGGTGTCACACTGCAACATGCTACGACTGGAAGCTGGATTTTTGTGCGACTGTCGCGCTGCAGCATGTCGTAGTGCGACACCATAGACTATTATTACAAAAAATGTCACGTGACATTGGTGCGACATGAATGTCTTACATTTTTTATCGCGCATGTAGACCTAGCCTTTATAAAAAATAAAAAAATTTTATGTTACACCATTCACCGTATAGGATAAATATTTTTATATTTTAATAGTACGGGTGTTTTTGGATGCAGCGATGCCCATGATGTTTACATTTTTTTGTTTATGTATTCATTTATTTATTTTTAAACTTTTTTTTAGCCCCTCTAGGAGGCTACAATATGCAGTAGTCAGATTTATTTTTGCTTAGACTAGTTCCATAAAACTACAGTCTTAGGCTACTTTCACACTAGCGGCAGCCTACCCCGGCAGGGGAACAGCCTGCCAGATCCCTGCTACCGCTAGTGTACCGTGCCGCCGGAGGTCCAGCCGCAGCACAGCAAACATGCCAAGAGTTGGCCGGAATAAAAATACAATATGTCGTAGTTTTATTCCGGCCGCCTCTTGGCAAGAAAACATAACCCATAAAACTGTGGCGGAATTGAGTTTCACCCCATTTGGATTTTTTTTTCCAGATTCCAGTAAAAACGAGTCGTCATATCGCTATGTGAACTGAAAAATAAAAAAAAGTTATGGCTCCGGGAAAGCAGGGAGTGAATAATGAAACCACAAAAATGGAATGGTGCTGAAGGGGTTAAAGATTCATTAGGTTATTATATACACCAACAGGTCTGACCTGTTAAACTTGTCTTGCCAATAATTCCACCTATTTTAATGCATATCAGTAAAAGATATACCGTATTTTGAGATTTTGTGGATATTTAGTTATGGATACAGGATTATTAGTGTTCTTTTCTTTAGGCATTGTTTTGTTCCGCTCCTGCTTAACCAGTCCCATAAGATAATGTCAAAGAAGTGACATATGACTTACCGGTTAATTTACTTTTTCCTGATTGCTCCTCTTCCTTTTGTCTTTTTCTCCTCATTTCTATCATATCTGCATCAAATTTGGCTTTCCAATTAAGGAAGTTTTCAATCGTTACCGGAGTTCCATGAAAACGTTTCTAGAAGAAGCAGTTACAGAAAAATAATGTCATCAATTTGGATAAGCTGATTGACATTAACCCCTTAATGACCAATTGACATGTTGGTTTCATGGCCCTATATTTTTTTTTTATTTGACACACAATATTAGGGCCCATGTACATGACTGTATGCCCTCCGAGACATACAGCCCGTGAGCGGGCCATATGTCCCGGAGCAGCACTGATCGTGTGCACAGGAGCACACAACTTCATAGGTTACTATGACGCTTTGCGCGTCGGGCCGTCCGTGAAACTACTGTCCTGCACTCACAAAACGTAAGAGTGCAGAAAAGTAGTCTCATGGGCAGTCCGACGCGTACCGCATCATAGTAACTTATGAAGCTGTGCTCTCCCGTGCACACGATCAGTGCTGCTCCGTAACATATGGACCGGATATCTCGGAGGGCATGGGCCCTATGGCTGTTTAAAGAAAAGCTTTCTAAAAACGTGTTCATACTTTCTCTTTTAATAAAAAAAACAACTTTTTTTTAAACTATAGCTTTTGTATAGCTATTCTGTCCTTTTGCAAATTGACATACAAATCAATTAACCCTTTCTAATCGGTGTTGGATGGGTCTTTAAAGATGGCACTCAGTCCGGAGCAAAGTGGGCAAGATAGCTGTTTTATACAGCAAAGCCTTGAAGCTAATGTCTGTGATTGGCGAAAAGGCCGATCACAGACATTTCAGTCATCAGATCCCTTGGTCAAATTATGACAGGTGGGGTACCCAGAGGTCAAAACCACCACCAGACATGCTATGCTGTGAATGAGATATCTTTGTGACAGGGGCTATTCTGACATAACCACTAACATTTATTAAGCGGCATGTCCTATAACACTTACCTTTTCTGCTTCTTCTGCCTCCTTTTCCTTTTTTACTTTTACCTCTTCTCTCCTGGTTTTTATTTGGTCTACAATTTCATTCAGTTTATCTTGGACAGCAGACACCAAAGTGAAAATCATCACCATTCCCAGGTTCTCCTGAGCCTACAAGAGATGTATATATTTTTTAATAACCGTTATAAGTCCTTACAGATCAAAAACACATGTGCAACATGGATATTTTTTCTTTACTCCAGGTTCCATTTTTTGTCTTCACGTTGTATACATGTTTGTTCCATATTCGCTACAAGTTATCTGTTTTTTTTTTCAAATATATTTGTCCCAAGAATTGGGACTGCTGTGTTTGTAATGTTGCTGAAATACAGATGTAAAAACGAGTTTATAAATTTAACCCACCAACTTATGGGCTAAAACTTGTAATACAGATTCAGTCGATGATCTGGTGCAAAAATCATGAGTATAAAATGATACCCTTTAAAAAATAAAAATAAAACAATTTATATGCGCTGGCAACATTTTTTCAATAAAAAAATAGAATTATAACACGGATCGGTTAATAAGCCAAGATGTTAGAACTGCTCAGCAGGCCTAACAGAGTTCAGAATTCATGTATGCCTGAGGAAGCATGGGGCATTACCCGAAATGGCCTTCACCTATTTACTCTTTTTATCTCTACCTTTACCCTGGGTTCACACCTGAGCGTTTTACAGCGCGTTCAAACGCGCTGTAAAACGCTCAACAGATTAAAACCAATGCATCCCTATGGGAGTGGTTCACACTTGAGCGTTTTACAGCGCGTTTGAACGCGCTGTAAAACGCCCAACGCATAAACAAGTACTTGAGCTTCTTTTGGGGCGTTTGACGCGCGTTTTGTGATTGACACCACAGTAGTCAATCACAAGAACGCGCGTTTTACGCGCGTTTCCTATTTGCAAAAAACGCGCTGAAATACGCGCGACAAAAACGCGCGTAAAACGCGCATTTTTAGAACGCTCAGGTCTGAACCCAGGGTTATGGAATTTAACCATCAGTCAGTGTTTTACTAGCCCCATATATTCATGAATGTGGATTAACCTATTCCCTGCCAAGGATGTATCATATGTCCTCACAGGATGGCACTTCATTAGCCAAGGATGTATGAGATACTTTCTTGTTATTAAAGGAGTTGTCTGTTTTTTTAAATTTTTTGCAACTGAAGCAGCGAGCAAGTGTAATTGCAACTCTGTCGCCCAGTTCACTTTAATGGGACACCTCCTTCCAATTCAAGCGAATAGGACGGAGGCGTTCCATTGAAGTGAATGGAGACAGATGAGCTGTAATTGCACCTGCGCACCACTGCAGTTGCGATGGCGAGCAGGTAAATAGTGAAGAGAAGGCAGCGCTCTTACAAGAGCTGCAGCCTCTTCAAACAGGGTACCGAGAGTCGATTCCCTCGACAATCTAATATTGATGACCTATCCTGAGGAAAGGGCATGAATTAATAATAAAAAATAAAAAAAAGCAGACAACCTCCTTAACACCTAACTATATTTGAGGCTGTATACCAGCTAGAGATATAAACCAAGAGCTGACAATCTAAGCTATAAAACAAGACTATGGAACGTACTGCAATACATCCAGAAATAGTGTTGAGTGAATTGGGAGCAGCATATATCTGTAGTTCTCACTCCTGACCCAGTTTCTATAGCTTCCATCTCAAGCTTTACAGTGGCTAGATCTGAAATCTCAGGCTTGTTTTAAAGCTTAGATTGACAGCTTTAAAACAAGTTACATATCACTGGATGAATATCGCAAGTTACCCATGGCACAAGCACATAAAGCATAACTTTTATTTGATGATTAAAGACATCAGCTATAAAACAAGTCCTGGCTCATATCTCTAGCCTGAGAAAGCCGAGGTTGAAGCATTATTTTCTAAGGATGGATCATCCATAAATTAATCCCGGAAATTTATGGACTGAGCTGCAATACCAAACACATCACATGTGCAAGTTGCACCCTTCTTGAAAATAAAAATTAGTTACGGGTAATTGGATTTTCCTGAACCCACGAAGCACCACGAGAGAGGATGGATACGCCCCCAAAGACAGGAAACCTGCGGCACAAAAAGGTGGAGACTCCTGTCTGTCCTCAGTATGACGTTTCCACGAATTTGAGGAACTCCCCCGTATAGGTTAGTTTTAGTTTATTTCTTTTTATTTTGTTGCGCGACACAAGTGAACAAACTGAATGAATATCGCAAGGGAGGGAAAAATAAGGCTGCTGTCACGGGTAATTGGATTTTCCTGAACCCACGATAGCACCCTTAATTTTCCCTCCCTTCTTTCTTTTTTCTGGTTGTGGAGTTTGTTCACTGGTGTCACAAAAAAATAATAAATAAACTGAAACTAACCTATACGGCGGAGTTCCTCAAATCCGTGGAAACGTCATACTGAGGGCAGAGAGGAGTCTCCGTCTTTTTGTGCCGCAGTTTTCCTGACTTTGGGGGCGGATCCATCCTCTCTCGTGGTGCTGTCGTGGGTTCAGGAAAATCCAATTACCCGTAAGTAATTTTCATTTTACCCCTCACCTACGACAGCACCTCGAAAGAGAGAGCCAAGGAAACTCACGGTGGGGTGACAGCAGAAAGCACCGAAGCCCCAAAGACTAAATCAGAAGGAGAGTTTAGATGCAACCGATAATGGTTAAAGAAGGTAGAAGGTGAAGACCAAACTGCGGCTTTACAGATGTCCCGATGGACACTGCCGCTCTTTCAGCCCATGAGGTTGAAACCGCCCTTTTGGAATGTGCACAAAGACCTTCAGGAGGATCCTTCCCCAAGGAAGAATATGCCAGAGAAATAGCTGATGTGATCCATCTTGCCAAAATCTTCTTTGAGGCCTGATGGCCCTTGTTTTTTCCCTGAAGAAGAATAAAAAGCGAGGGAGATCTCCTCGACTCCTTAGTTTCATTTAGGTACTGAATGAGAAATCTGACGTCCAGGCAGTGGAAAGTTTTCTCCCTTTCAGAAGATGGGTTGTCATAAAAGGAAGGGAGGATAATTTCTTGAGACCTATGGAACTTAGAAGCTACTTTAGGTAGGAAGGCCAGGTCAAGTTTTAGAATGACTCTGTCCTGAAGGATAGAAGTATATGGGGGATTTAAAGAGATCGCCTGGATTTCGGAAACGCTATGCGCTGAAGTTAGGGTCACTAATAAACATAAATATAAACTACCTCTCTTTAAAATTATCTGATGGATTGGTTCAAAGAGCGGTGCTGTCATGGCCTGCAGAACCATATTCAGGTCCCAGAGAGCCATCCTCTGGGGGACATTAAGGGCAGATCGGGAAATAACGCATAACCCAGGGGCTGGAAGCTAAGCGTACGTTAACCACTTCAGCCCCCCTAGCTTAAACACCCTTAATGACCAGACCACTTTTTACAATTCCGCACTACACTACTTTCACCGTTTATTGCTCGGTCATACAACTTACCATCCAAATGAATTTTACCTCCTTTTCTTCTCACTAATAGAGCTTTCATTTGATGGTATTTCATTGTTGCTGACATTTTTACTTTTTTTGCTATTAATAAAAAATTACCGAAATTTTTGCAAAAAAATGACATTTTTCACTTTCTGTTGTAAAATTCTTTTAAAAAAAACTACATTTCTATATAAATTTTTCGCTAAATTTATTGTTCTACATGTCTTTGATAAAAAAAAAAATCCAATAAGTGTATATTTATTGGTTTGGGTAAAAGTTATAGCGTTTACAAACTATGGTGCAAAAAAGTGAATTTCCGCATTTTGCAGCAGCTCTGACTTTCTGAGCACCTGTCATGTTTCTTCAGGTGCTAGAATGTCTGGAAAGTATAAATACCCCCCAAATGACACCATTTTAGAAAGAAGACACCCCAAAGTATTCGCGGAGGGGCATGGTGAGTTCATGTATGATTTAATTTTTTTTCACAAGTTAGCGGAAAATGACACTTTGAGGGAAAAAAAATAATAATAAAGTTTCCATTTCTGCTAACTTCTGGCAAAAAAATCTCCCACGGACTCACTATGCCCCTCAGTGAATACCTTGGGGTGTCTACTTTCCGAAATGGGGTCATTTGTGGGGTGTGTTTACTGTTCTGGCATTTTGGGCGGGGCTAAATTGTGAGCAGCCATGTAAAACCTAAACGTACTCGTTGAAATTTGGGCCCCTTTGCGCACCCAGGCTGCAAAAAAGTGGCACACATGTGGTATCGCCGTACTCAGGAGAAGTAGGGCAATGTGTTTTGGGGTGTATTTTTACATATACCCATGTTGGGTGAGAAATATCTCTGTAAATTGTCAACTTTGTATAAAAATTTTTTAAAAAGTTGTCATTTACAGAGATATTTCTCACACCCAGCATGGGTATATGTAAAAATAGAGCCCAAAACACATTGCCCTACTTCTCCTGAGTACGGCGATACCACATGAGTGACACTTTTTTGCAGCCAAGATGCGCAAAGGGGCACAAATTCCAACGAGTACCTTTAGGTTTTCACAGGGCATTTTTACGCATTTAGATTCTAGACTTCTTCTCACGCTTTAGGGGCCCCTAAAATGCCAGGGCAGTAAAAATACCCCACATGTGACCCCATTCCGGAAAGAAGACACCCTAAGGTATTCCGTTAGGGGTATGGTGAGTTCATGTAAAATTTTATTTTTTGTCACAAGTTAGTGGAATATGAGACTTTGTGAAAAACAAAAAAACATGAAAAACTCGACATGCCCCTCACGGAATACCATGGGGTGTTTTCTTTCCAAAATGGGGTCACTTGAGGAGTATTTATACTGCCCTGGCATTTTAGGGGTCCTAAAGCGTGAGAAGAAAAATGCATAAAAATGCCCTGTGAAATCCTAAAGGTACTCATTGGAATTAGGGCCCCTTTGCGCATCTTGGCTGCAAAAAAGTGTCACTCATGTGGTATCGCCGTACTCAGGAGAAGTAGGGCAATGTGTTTTGGGGTGTATTTTTACATATACCCATACTGTGTGTGAGAAATATCTCTGTAAATGACAACTTTTTAAAAAAAATGTATACAAAGTTGTCAATTTACAGAAATATTTCTCACACACAGTATGGGTATATGTAAAAATACACCTCAAAACACATTGCCCTACTTCTCCTGAGTACGGCGATACCACATGAGTGACACTTTATTGCAGCCAAGATGCAAAGGGCCCCAAATTCCCATGAGTACCTTTTAGGAGGGCATTTTTACGCATTTTTCTTCTCACGCTTTAGGGCCCCTAAAATGCCAGGGCAGTATAAATACCCCACATGTGACCCCATTTTGGAAAGAAGACACCCCAAGGTATTCCGTGAGGGGCATTGCGAGTTCATAGAAGATTTTTTTTTGGCACAAGTTAGCGGAAATTGTTTTTTTTTTATTTATTTTTTTACAAAGTCTCATATTCCACTAACTTGTGACAAAAAATTAAATTTTACATGAACTCACCATACCCCTCACGGAATACCTTGGGGCGTCTTCTTTCTAAAATGGGGTCACTTGTGGGGTATTTATACTTCCCTGGCATTTGAGGGTCTCCGCAATCATTACACGTATGGCCAGCATTAGGAGTTTCTGCGATTCTCCTTATATTGAGCATACGGGTAATGAGATTTTTTTTTTCCGTTTAGCCTCTGGGCTGAAAAAAATAAAAAAATGAACGGCACAGATTTTTTCATTCGCATCGATCATTGTGGATGAAAAAATCTCTGCCAAAACCAGTGACTGCGGTGCGGTGGGCTGGGCGCTAGCTACCTAACAAGTAGCTAACTAACTGGCGGTGATAAGGGACCCTTATGCCCCATTCACACGTCCGCAATTCTGTTTGTGGAACGGAATTGAGGACCCATTCATTTCTATGGGGACAGACTTTGTCCCGCTCGGATCCGGAATTGCGGATCTGCACTTCGAGGTCTGCACTTCCGTGCCACAAAAATATAGAACATGTCCTATTCTTGTCCGCAATTGCGGACAAGAAAAGGCATTTTCTATATAGTTCTGGCAATGTGCGGATCTGCAAAATGCGGAAAGCACATTGCCGGTGTCCGTGTTTTGCGGATCACCAATGCCTAGTAACGTTTCATATATAAATGCAGGCAGAAGACACATGCTGCCGGCACCTGCCTGTGACAGAGCGCTGCGATCAGAGGCAATTAACCCCTCAGGTGCCGGCAGCGTGTGTCTTCTGCCTGCATTTATATATGAAACGTTACTAGGCATTGGTGGCCAGTACTCCCGCCCCCGCTCCGCCCCTCTCCCTCTATTGGTTGCAGCGGCAGCACAGGGGGAGGGGGAGACGGCCTCCTTCTCCCTGTGCTGCCGAGGAGAACATGGCCGCACTGAGGGTGGCGCAGCCACGTTCTCTGATACTGGGCTGTGCGGCAGTGCAGCCCAGTATCGATAAAATACTAATGCTGGTATCGAGCTCGATACCAGAGAAAACTATCGATTGGGTATCGAAACTTCGATACCCGAAACAACCCTAGTCCAGAGACCATTCCCCCTGGGAAATCTGATGGCAACAGAAAATCTGCCTGGATATTCTCTTTTCCCTTGATATAAACTGCTGATATGGACCTGCCCTCTACCATCCTGATGATGGAACTAAGTGCTAGCATCAGATCCCGACTCTTGGTCCCCCCTTGTTTGTGTATGTAAGAGACCACGGTTGTGTTGCCGGACATGATTCTTAGATCCCTGCCCATACACACCGGAAGAGCTGTAGGCATCCTTCAGGTCCAGAACCGCCATGATGCACCCTGGGAAAAGTAGATTTATAATTGAACTGATGGTCTCCATGTCTCCATTCTGAATTTCTTTTCTAGTAGAAAGTGGTTTAGTCTCTTTAGGTTGATTATGGTTCTGTAAGAACAATCTGGCTTTTTTACTAAAAAGAGAGGAATAAAACCCCTCTCCTTCCTGATGCTTTGGAACTGCCCCTATAACCTTCTTTTCTATTAGGGCCTGAACTTCTGACCTGATCGCCCCTCCGTGCCGATTCCGTAATTACAAATCTTGCTGGAGGATTTTCCCGAAATTCCAGCTTTAGCCCTTCTTTTTATGTGTCCATAATTCACGGACTGTTGGAGATTTGAGTCCATGCCGGGAGAAAATGTTTTAACCTTCCCCCGACATAGGCCCTGGCGTCATTGCTGCTCAGATTTTTTGTCTCCCCTGGTCTGTTTGCTGACGAAAAAACCTCTAGTTCCTTGCCTGCAGGGTCTTGGCTTGAAGGACTTTCCTTCCTTAGAATCTTCTCTGTTACTCCGAAAGGAAATTTTTTCTTCTTGTTAGCAGCCTTATCTAGCAAATCATCTAAAGTTAAACCAAATAAATTCTCCCCCTCACAAGGCACTGCACAGTCTTTTCTTAGATTGTAGGTCGCCCTTCCAATTTTTTAGCCATAAGGCCCTACGAGCAGAGTTAGGCTGCATTCACACGACCGTATGTATTTGCGGATCTCCAAAAAACGGATCCGCATGTCCGCAAAATACTGAAGAGTGTCTTCCGTATGTCATCCGCAAAAAACGGATGAGGAAAAAAAAAGGGGGGGGGTGAGAATAAATTATAATAAAAATACGGAAACGGATCCGCAAATTGCAGATGACATACGGAAACCATTCCATATGTCATCTGCAATTTGCGGATCCATTCACTTCTATGGGGCTGCGGAATGATTTCTGCGGACAATGATAGGACGTGCTTCATATTTTTGCGGAGTATAAATGCGGAACCACGGATGCGGACAACATACTGAATGTTGTCCACATATTTTATCTACCCATAGGAATGAATGGGTCCGCATTTATTCCGCAAAATGCGGATCGGACGCGGAAAAAAAAAAAAAAGTACGGTCGTGTGAATGTAGCCTTAGTTAATCCTGCTGTGCGAGCGGACAATCTAATGGCATCTGCCAATGCATACGCAAGAAAATGGACCGCCTTCTTAATAGTAGGCAGGCTGGCTAAAATGTCCTCTTTAGGGCTTTTATTTTTTATCTGTTCTTCTAGATCTGACACCCACATAATGAGGGATCTGGCCGTACAAGTAGAAGCTATTGAAGGTCTGAAAGAAGTTGTAGAGGCTTCCAAGGCTCCGTTCAGGAACCCCTCGGCTTTTTTGTCGAAGGGGTCTTTTAAGGACCCCATGTCCTCAAATGGGAGAGCCAACTTCCTAGCCTCCTTAGATATGGCTACATCCACCATTGTTGCTTTATTCCAGATGGCGGCTAGGTCTTCTGAAAAAGGATATTTCCTCTTTAAATTCTTTTAAATAAATACCCATTTATTCGGCTTGCGCCATTCCTCATTTATTAAAGCCGCCACGTTCTTATACATAGGGAAAGACCCAGACTGTTTTGTCTACAGCCCCCTAAACATAAAGTCCTGTACTGACTTAGCCTCCTTAATGTCTTCTATTCCCATGGTTGTTTTGATTGCCTTTAATAATTTATCCACATCCTCCACAGGAAAGAAAACCCACTTAATTTCGTTATCCTCGGAATCCGAAGCGAGGGACGAAGTGTCCGAGTCCAAGCGAAAGGAACGGACCAACTCCTCCTCTGGGCCCGACGAAACTAGTAGCCTTAGCTACTCTGGAACTATCCGTTTTTTTGGAGAATAAAGACGCATTAATTTCAGCTCTTACGAAATTTTGCAGGCAACTATAAAAGGATGGAGTTTCATCCCACCACCGTCTTATCTATGCATTGCTGGCACAACCTTTTAGTATAGTCAGACGCCAGGGAACATTTGCATAAGGCGCATTCCTTGTGACATCTTTTAGATAAGGCTTTTTTAGGTTTTTCCTGCAAAGACACACACACATTTCTACATCAAAAGATGGTCATATATATGTGGCTTTATAAGCCTCTCTAGAGGTTGGGTTGGCCTCCATAGCTTCTTTTCTTTCTTCTTCCATGCTGCAGCTCTTCCCAGCTATTCTAATGCTACTGTTAGCCACATCTAGCGAACGTCGGCAGCCATTTTCAGGTTCCAGTGGGTTTTAACCACTCCCCCCCTCCACACGTGACGCGCACCTCCATGCGTTCCAGGCCTCACTCTCAACCCGGGAGCTGGTGGATCATGTGAATGGAGCTAAGGCTCCTCCCCCTGGCCGGACCTTCTCTCCTACGCATATCACCGCCGACGGATGCTTACTGGGGCTTGTTATCGCACCGAAGCATCATGCCCTCCAGCGCTCAGGAACACTGAGCCATCGCGCCTCTGCACGCCCCCCTGTGCACAGCGTGCCGCACCAAGACGGGGGACCACAGTTAACAGGGCAGCCTAGGGAGAGGAGGACGAACCGCAGGCTTCCCACCAAAGACAGGAAACCATACTGAGGGCAGAGAGGAGTCTCCGCCTTTTTGTGCCGCAGGTTTCCTGTTTTTGGGGGCGGATCCATCCTCTCTCGTGGTGCTGTCGTGGGTGAGGGGTAAAAAAAAACCATTTACGACAGAGTGAAGTCTCGTGCGACCTGGGGTATTGTTCATACCGGAGCAGCTGATGGGCCAAGAATTGCAACACTTTGGGACACAGGACCAAAACTATTTATCCTTTCCCCCACAAAAGTTCAAGGTGATTGCATTATTCAGTATATACTTTTATTGTGGAATCACTTTATAGCAAACTTTCTCACTATAGCTCTGTGACAGAACACATGCTGAATTCTGCCTTCGGCACTGTAGATTAGGCTGCTTTCGATCTTTCGGTCATGGATCAGCAAAAACGCTTCCGTTACAATAATACAACCGCATGCATCTGTCATGAACAGATCCGGTTGTATTAGGTCTTCTATAGCCATGATGGATCCGTCTTGAACACCATTGAAAGTCAATGGGGGACGGATCCGTTTTCTATTGTGCCAGATTTTGTCAGAGAAAACGGATCCACCCCCATTGACGTATATTGTGTGCCAGAACGGATCCGTCTTGCTCCGCATAACATTGTGAACAGAAAAACGCTGCAGTCAGCGTTTTGGTGCCCGCCTCCAGAGCGGAATGGAGACTGATCGGGGGCAAACTGACGCATTCTGAGCGGATCCTTTTCCATTCAGAATGCATTAAGGCAAAACTGATCCGTTTTGGACCGCTTGTGAGAGCCCTGAACGGATCTCACAAAAAGAAAGCTAAAACGCGAGGTGTGAAAGTAGCCTAAGTTCTGAGCAAAGATCTATTTCGTAAAAATGGTACTGAGGCCTCAGCAGCAGAACATAGTTTATGCGTCTGACCTTAGAAACGGACTTGTTCTGGTACGGACAAAGAAAGCGACACTGATCCGCTACAGTTTTCAAATTTAGGGTTAAGAGGATGCCGTCAGTTTGAAGTCGAATGTACGGGGCAGTAGACCCGCGGCCAGGCTGGAGCTCACAGCATCATATATCACTATGGTGCAGTGAGTTCGGCTCAGCAAACAGCCATGTGAAAGCAGCCGAAAGGGACTGGAGCCCTTGTGCGTTATTATTTATTCTGAATGAAAGCATTTTGGTGCAGCTTTACCAGACATATAAAATAAAGTGATGGGAAAGAGTAGGACTTACCTGCTCCCCTAGTAAGGCCAACACAGCAGAGGCATCGACATCTTCCAGATTCTCTTGGGAAACTATTTCATACAGAGGCGCTGCATCTGGATACGACTCCACATATGTAAACTTCAGAGTTACCTCTACATCTGTAGAACAAGGTACATGGTAACACTAAAACCAACCTGGGGCTGCAGGGTTAATGCTTTTTATATAAGGTACTTAGAGTAAAGACACTTAACCTCTTAATAACCAGAATGACCAAACCCTCTTTAGCAATTTTGCGAATATAGTGGTTTAATGGCCTAACTCAGGGATGCCCAACCTGCAGCCCTCCAGCTCTTGTAAGACTACAACTCCTATCATGCGCTGCTGTAGGCCGTCCGGGCATGCTGGCAATTGTAGCTTTGCAACAGCTGGAGGGCTGCAGGCTGGGCATCCCTGCCCTGAGCGACCCAAATAATTTTTGCAGCATGTTTTATAACTCATAGGGCTACTTTTTTTTTATATATATTTTCTTTTTTTTTTACCTAGTACCTACAAAAAATAAATTTTTTATTTGTATTTTACATTAGTATTTTGTTTCCTTTTTTTATCTGGGTAATTACATATTTTGTTTTACAAATCCTATAGACAGTGTTAGCCAAGACAGGCTGTCTAGACCTGCAACGGATTCATCCCAGGGGCTCAGGTGCCTTCTCTCTGACTCTATACCAACTATTTTTGGCACTGATACATCAGTAAATTTGGGTCATCATATCCCCCCCGGGGGGCATTCACTCTGGGTTCTGTTTTCTGGCAGGACTGGATCTAAGTACAGTACTGCGCTGGAAATGATGTAACCAGAATTCCTCTTCAGGTTTTGAGCATGTAACTTCAACTGATATAGCCCCAAAAAATAAAAATAAGTTTAATATTTCCCATCTTCTACATAACCTTCCTACAGTGCTGCATGAGGCCTCATGCACACAACCTTATGCCCTCCGAGACATGCGGTCTGTGAGAGGGCCGTATGTCCCGGAGCGGCATTGATCATGTGCATGGGCGCACACAGCATCATAGATTACAATGATGCTGTGCACGTCAAACCGCCTGTGGGACGATTGTCCCGCACTCATAAGATCGTACAAAACTGAAGAAGATACAACAGAACTCTCCAGAACCTACTTTCTTCTTCTTCTCCCGCTTCTGATGACACAGTGATGGAGAAACTTTCCGGGGACGTAGAGAAGACTGCAAGAAAAGAAATAGCAAGTTTACCCGTTTGTAGCATGACGTGAGCAGAGATTACTATTGTCCCCCTAATAATGACAAACCCAATAATGCGAATATAACGGAGAACTCCAAGAATGTATTAACAGTTTTCTAGTATAAGTATATTGGACGAATGTGGCAATTTGACTTGTCATTCACTTGGATGAGAGACAAGAAGGGCGGGAGGGGGGGGGGCTTCAGAGTTTCGTCTCATTTATCAATATTTTCTGAGATTTTTCTAGAAAACAAAGCCAGGCCCATCCGAGGGGTTAAATGTTTCTGATACGCATTATCGCAGATCACAGACTTTAGCTCCGAGTGTCTGCTATTTAAAACAGAAACCCTGCAGTTATTATGCCTGTTCAGCTCCTGAGTGGGCACCATGTCTAAAACCTCAACCATCGCCAGACTTATTTTACCACAGTTTATTAAACTCTTCATGCACCTAAGTCTATATTTTCCTGAACTTCTGATCTCCTGATGATACACATATAAAAATACAATAAAGAAAAAAATATTAACAGACTGTAACAGAGATAAGGACCCTGCCTGCAACACTATTGTGCCACAGGGGCTTAGCTACCGTGCCCGTGGGCACCACAGGAGACTAGCTACCGTGCCCGTGGGCACCACAGGGGACTAGCTACCGTGCCCGTGGGCACCACAGGGGACTAGCTACCGTGCCCGTGGGCACCACAGGGGACTAGCTACCGTGCCGGTGGGCACCACAGGGGCCTAGCTACCGTGTCGGTGGGCACCACAGGGGCCTGTGCGGGATCCGGTGTGTACAGGTAGGCACAAAGCACTCTGCCACCTTTCTACCTCCTTAGCTTTATGAAAAGCTGGGATGTCCTAACCCGACTGGACGACCAGGATTTCTCCTTGTGTGATCAGTGGCCAATCCATCCTGCACACTGCAGAGGAGCCAGTGCCACATCCGCAATGTGTAATGGAGGTTACCACTGGACATCTAATCATGCCATGCGACCTAATGACTATCAGGACTGGATGATGGGTGTAACTGGTAAGGGCTGTCATTCAGAGCTCTAGTAAAGCTGGATATTGGGTATGCTTTTATATATACCCCTCTAAGTGACCCCAATGCTGCACACACCCGGGGGACAGGCGACCTGCTGCAGCCAGTGACAGCGCATTACACCCAGCACTGCCATACCCCGAGAAGCCGCTGACCTGTGAAAGAGTCCGCATAGATAGACTCCAGAGCCTCCAGCTCATTGCGCTGCTCCTCGGCGTAGTCCGTCATGGTTTATAGGCCATGGAAGCGAGCAGCGGCGGCGGGACGGTCACGTACGGGATGCGTGGGGTGCTCTGAGGACCCGCCGGTGTCTGGCAGCCGCTGAGGATCAGCCGTCCACGCTCAGAAAGGATCGATGACTCTGCCATCGACTGCTCATGCCTGGATTCCTGCGCCGCCCAAGTCACCCTTCAACTGCTGGAGCCGCTCGTGGTTTGCTCTCGAGAGCAGGAGGACCGCACATTCAATGATCCGGACACACGTATTTAGTCGATAATCACACTGTACCGTCATTAGTTGACGTACCGTTATCTCTAGAGTCGTCGTGCATCGATATTACGGGTTATCGATTGGTTGAGCCTTAAATGTCGCGTTCTGTGACGTCAGAATCGTGCGCTGGTTATGAACTGTGTGCATGCCATCAGTGGTGTGTGGTGCAGGCCTCGCTTACATAGGATATAGACTAGTCAGTGCCTTAGAATGTCTTGTGCGGGGAAAGTTACTTCCCGTCCTTGTAAAGGACCTGTCAGTGCCCCCTAGTGGACAGTTCATAGCATTGTCTGGGAAATAACCCCAGTAAGGATTGGCATGGCAGTATAAGGATACTTTCACTCTTGCGTTGTTGGATCCATTTTTCCGGAACACTTGGGGCCGGATCCGGCATTAATGCATTTCAATAGAAAATAATGCCGTATCCGGCATTTTGGATGGAGATGCTGCTGTATTTTCTCTGGCCAAAAACCACACAGTGACTGAACTGAACGGATTGCTCTCCATTCAGAATGCATTAGGATAAAACCGATCAGTTTCTTTCCAGTATTGAGCCCCAAGGAACGAACTCAATACCGGAACAGTTTAACGCAAGTGTGAAAGTACCCTAACCCCGGGTTCAGACCTGAGCGTTCTAGAAACGCGCGTTTTAGTCGCTTACAGCGTGTTTTTGCAAATAGGAAACGCACATTGTACGCGCGTTCTTGTGATTGACTACTGTGGTGTCAATCACAATACAGGCGACAAACGCCCCAAAAAAAGCTCAAGGACTTGATTATGCGTAGGGCGTTTTACAGCGCGTTCGAACGCGCTGTAAAACGCGAAAATGTGAACCAGTCCCATAGGGAAGCATTGGTTTGCATGTGTTGAGCGTTTTACAGCGCGTTCGAACGCGCTGCAAAACGCGCAAGTGTGAACTTAGGGTAAGATCTTCAGGCACTGACTGCTGTAATACATGCCTCCCAACTTTTTGGATGTTCAAAGAGGAACACTTATGGTTCATTGTGTGAAAGATCCATTTTTCCTGCATATCTATACATTTCAATAGTTTTCTCTTGTAAAATAGTGCAAAACTAATCTGAATATAGAAATTTTTAAAATCTCAACTGCATTTTATAATAAAAGGATATAAAAAATGGATCTAATATACAGAGAGGCACCGGAGAAACACTTTTTGGGTCAATATTGTGGATGTCATAACGCAAATCTATACCTCAGATCAAAAAGAGTATCAAAGAGGGATTTGGGTCAAAAAGAGGGACACTTGGGAGGTCTGGGAAAGGCGTAGCGGTATGTGATCTTCAGGCGCTGACTGCTGTAATGATAGTCATTAGTGTTGAGTAAAGCGAGCTTCTGATTCTTAATCCGAAGTCGCTTCATTCAAAACTTCAGAATAAGCCTACATGCACACGGCAGTGGTTTTTTGCGGCCTCCGTTCCATTTTTTTTGCAGATCCGATGGTTTCCCATTCATTTCTGTGGATCCGTTAAAAATGCAGATGCCTCTTCTGTTGCCTGTCCGCTGTCCGCATTTCACGTCCGAAAAAAAAATATGTCATGTCCTATTCTTGTCTGCAAAAACCGGTTTGCGGACCCATAGAAGTCAATGGGTCCGCAAAAAATGCGGATGACCAACGGAAGCCATCCGTTTGTCATCCGCATCCGTTTTTTTGCGGATGGTTGCTTGGAAACCAGGGCACTTGTACAGATACTTTAAGAAACTGTTTCAAGCCTTCCGTTTTTTTTGCAGATCCGCAAAAAAAACGGAAGACACGCGGAAACACAACCTACAAAATTTGCGGACACACGGAACGGATGTGGATGTGAAAAAAAAAGGAAGATGGATCCGTGATTTGCAGACAGCAAAAAACAACTGTCGTGTGCATGTAGCCTAATACTGTACGGAGATCTGTCTCCCTACACTGTTAGAATGTATGGGCTCCGATGAGCTGAAGGAGGTTATTCGCGAAGTCGCGTGTGACTTTATTGAATAACTCCGGTAGTTGATTTTTTTTGTGGAAAACCCGAACTCGGCTTCTGTTCCGAGGTACTAGTTGGAACCCGAAGCCAAGTTCGGTTTTAAGTTTTATAGTGCTTTTCCACTATAAAAATCAACTACCAAAGTTATTCAACGAATTCACACGCGACTTTGTGAATAACCTCCTTCGGCTCTGTACTGTACTTGCTATCCTGTGGATAGGGAATCACAACATAACCGGAATACCCCCTTAACAAAGTATAAACTACTAGTGGTGCTTGTCCAGTGATCAGAAGTTGGTTCACGTTTTATTTTGGGTTCTGCAAAAGGGTATGTGTAGAGGTAGGGTCACATTAATACTGGGTGGTATCTCCCCTTGCTGGGATATAGGCTGCCACTCTGGCATGGTAATGGTCATACAGATGCTGGATATCCTCCTGTGGTATGTCATTCCGTGGTCTTTCAACATGGACCTGTAGGCCAGCCAAGGTGGTTGTTGGCTGCAGTGCATGGGAGATCTGTTGCACCATTCAGTCCCCCACATTCTGCATGGGGGAAAGATCTGGCAATTGAGCTGGCCAAGGGAGATGCTTGATTCCCTGGAAGAGCACGTTATGTAGGCAATGTGTGGGCAGGTTGTTGAAGAGCCACGTATCCTCATTGAGTCAAAAAAGGCAGTCGGACTGGTTCCACAATGTTCTGGACACACAGAAGGGTGGTCAATGTTGCCTCCATGAATACCAGAAGTGGACATCTATAGTAGCTAATGGTGCACCATTCCATGACACCTGGTGTTGGCCCTGTGTGTCTTAACACTATGCATGAGGGCAAGAGGTACCCTCCAACCCTCCTGTGAGCTCTGATGCTGCCATTGTTAGTACCAAGGCAGAACCTGCTTTCATCACTGAACACTGTTGTTTGCCATTGGTCTGTAGCAGTGATGTCAGCATCCATGGAAATCTATGGTAGGGATAGGGTCAATGTCAACAGTCCTGTTGATCATATAATGGACAGATATAGTATTATTTCACATGTGCTTATTCTTAAAATTAACCTGAAATGACAGCAGGTACACTTTAAGGCTATGTACACCTTTGGGGGCAATGTTTTAGTTATTATTGCATTTTGCTAATTTTGGGCTTGAAGTAATTTTTTTATTGGTCTTTATTAAAAGTATTTGGAAGTTTTGTCATTTAGGGTTAACTACTGACCAGCTGTGAGAATGTACTTTCAGTTTCACTTTGTGTTAGTCATCTAATAACTCTTATCTCTAAATTACTAATGGCTCAAAAACACTTATTTAAGCCAAATTCTAATCAGCAAGATAAGAATTTAGCTATAATGAGTGTTTATAAGATCAGAGATAAGAAGCCATCAGCTCCGGAACACAGTAAAAACACAGAGCACGCCAGTAGAGAATCTCAAGGCTGTACAGAGAAAGGGGCTCAAAATTTTGACCAATCGAAAATATATATTTTTAGCTCAAAATTTGGAAAATGCAATAATAAACAAATTTCCCCCAAAAGTGTCCATAGCCTTTAAATGTCCTCTGTCTGTTCTGTGCACTTTAAGGCATAAATCTGATGCAATTTGCATAAAAAATAATATGTGCTAATTTTATTATGGATTTTCCACACATTTTAGCATCTAAAAAGGGTGTAGCTATGAGCAATCAAAAAATGTATGCCATTATTTTATGTATTAAAATGTATACCATTATTTTAGGATAAAATCAAATCAACCATTAGGCCTCTTTCACACGAGCGTGTCAGGATTAGGTCCGGATGCGTTGCGGATGCGTTCGGTGAAAACTGTGCGATTTCACAGGCAAAGCCATTCAGTTTTGCCTGCGATTGCGTTCAGTTGTTCAGTTTTTTCCGTGCGGGTGCAATGCGTTTTGATGCGTTTTTCACGCACGTGATAAAAAACTGAAGGTTTACAAACAACATCTAGCAACCATCAGTGAAAAACGCAATGCACCCGCACTGGCTTGCGGATGCAATGTGTTTTTCACGCAGCCCCATTCACTTCTATGCAGAATATAGAACATGCTGCGTTTTAACACAATGCACAAGTGATACGTGAGAAAAAATGCTCATGTACACAGACCCATTGAAATGAACAGGTCAGGATTCAGTGCAGGTGCAATGCGTTCACATCACGCATTGCACCCGCGCGGAAAACTCGCCCGTGTGAAAGAGGCCTTATTCTGCTCAGAAGCTTCTGTTCCCACACTAAGTATCTGGATTTTTTACAATGGCTTGGTATATTCCGATGAAATCTATCTGCTAACAATTCTGTGCTAGGGAATGAAATTATAGTTGACATTTTCTATGTGATAATGCCACTCCAGTACAGTATGTATATATTGTCTATATATACACTCACTGACAAAAAGAAATGTATATAAACACACACATCAATTCGAAAAATAGCACATCAAGAAGAAATTGTTGGATGTGAGTGAAAATTAAAGGGGTTGTCCAAGTTTTTAATTAAGCAAATGTACAGGATTTTCCATTCACTTACTTCATCTACAGTGGCCCTGGTCTCCTAGTTAGCTGAGTGTCACATGACCTGTGATGTGAGCTTCTATCCCTGCTCTGATGACATTCCGTTCACAAGCCTGAGGAGCAGGTCTGCCTCTGTGCACAGAACGTCACTGTGGGCTGTGCTGGTTGGAGTGATAAGCTAGGCCCCCTGCAGTGCCCGCTTTGCTGCCTGCCCTGTGTATCCCCTCCCACTGGATTCTTCAGCAAAGCTTAACCCATTCTACCATAAGCAGCACAGACTCAGGGCTGGAGGCTGTGCCTCAGGTAGTGTGGAGCTGCAGGGACTCCTCTTCTCCAGGCACTGAAGAGATACATTCTGTGCTCAGGATCTTCCCTCCCTCCACACCCCGCAAACACAGAGCCGACAAAGACTGGAGGAGTTCTCTCCTCTGTACACTTCTGCTGGCTGTGAAGAAGTGTCTGCAGAGTAATGCACAAGAACAGGTACGAGGAAAATCCTGTGTGTATCAGCAATGTCATTGTACTGTACAACATGAGTATCCCTCTTTCTCTAGCACTGTTCTCCTGGCACTGTTTTTTGTAGCAGCCGATCACTCAGTGGCTACTAATCACTATTTCTTCTAACATGAGAATATTAGGTTTGTCCTATTAAAGCAAAATTCTAGTATTAGTGAAAACTGTAGCTCAAAGGTGGGACTATGTGGTTATTTCTAAGGAAAACATATTAGGTATCGCTACGTCTGAAAATGTCTGAACTATTAAACTTTTTTTTAAATATCCTGTGTGGTGAACGCTGTAATAGAAAAAAAAATGAAAAACACAATTCCACGTTTTTAAGTCACTTTTTCCCCCAAAAAAATTGAATAGCAGTGATCAAAGAGTTGTATGTACCGCAAAAATGGTACCAATAAAAACTACAGTTCGTTAAGCAAAAAACAAGCCCTTATATAGCTTTGTGGGCGGAAATATAAAAAAGTAGATTTTTTTTCAAAGTTTCTTTTTTTTTAAAGTAGTAAAAAAAAGAACCTATACAAGTTTAGTATTCTTATTGAGCTGCGGAATAAGGACGTTGTGTCATTTTTAGTGCACAGCGAATGCCGTGATGTCAAAACCCCAAAAACCTTGGTGAAATTGTGTATTCTTTTGTCAATTTAACCCCACAAATAATTTTTTCCCCTATTTTTGAATAGCAGACGTGGTAAATTAAATGGTGCCCTTAAAAAATACAACTTTTTTTGCAAAAAATAAGCCCTCATATGGCTATATGAATGGAAAATTAAAAAAATGAATGCTATTAGAATTTGGGGAGGAAAAAATGAAAATATAAAACAAAAAATGGGTTGATATAAATCTAGCACAGCAATTGGAACAATGAATCTGGATCCATGTGAGGTACAGGGCTGGTTCTGGCTGTGTGAGAAAGAAATTGTCATGTGGTCTGATTATTATTTTTTTACATTAATAATAGGACAACTCCTTTAAGAACAATTTTTATTTGAAGCCAATCATTTCTGTCCACAGTCTCTTTTTGTGTGGAAAATGATTTACCTAAAACCATGCCCCCATCCATGCAAATATCCAGGAACCGATACCATTTTGACTCACTGAGCCACCATTTGACAAATATAGTAAACTATAAGGATTTTATGAAGATAAAGTATGGGGATTTGCATCCACAGGAACTTGTCCTACATCAATAGAAATAACTTTGCCATCCATTGGGTCCTCATCTGCCCATGCATGTAGAAGACTGTAATGACAGTAGTCCTGATTGATGACCTTTAACAGGTCAAGCCCAGAGATGGTCTTCCAGTCCATACGTGAAGGGATGCGAATTTCAGAAATGTTTTTACTCCCAGGCGAGAACCCAAAAAACCTCTTGATGTTTTGCATGGCAAAAGCCTTGGAGTGCTGATCTGCTGCTTGATCAAACAGAGCCTGTTCGTTGCTGACGTAGCTGGTCCAGTACCTCAGATGAAGGTAGGTAAGAGGAGAACAACACCTAGCGACACACAGGGTGATGAAGAAAATGACTGCCACAGATGCTATCAAGAGCCACCCACTGACCTGTAAGAAATCACAGTAGAAACAAGTAAAAAGCTAATTCGTATTTAAACAGCTAGGAAAAATGACATGAGCTGGAACTATAGTTATAATTAAGTGTACAATGAATGAAATGAAGTCACACCTTGCCAACTTCTAAAGCTTGGACTCCAGGATGAACGAGCGTTCGGCACACAGCCACGCTCCTTTTTGCTTGGTTGCGCCCCCATCCCGTGCTGGTGCTCCACCCTCTCACTGCTCTTTTGGACACTGAGGAGGCCTCTCCTTTTTTTTCCAGGGGCTTCCCAGACATTTCTAGAGAGTTGCCAATATGTACAAAGTCACCCCTTAAAATTGGCCTCTTGCACACGAACGTCGTGCATCCGTTCCGTGCATTGGGGACCGCAATTTCCGGTCCCCAATGCACGGGCAACGTCCGTGCAGCAGGGACGGGTCGAGACCCATTCAACAATGAAAGGGTCCATGATCTGTCCGCACCGCAAAAAAATAGAACAAGTTCTATTTTTTTGCGGTGCGGAGGCACAGACAGAAACACAGCGGAAGCACTACGTAGTGCTTCCAGGGGGTTCTGATCCGTGCTTCCGTTCCGCATCTCTGTGATTGTGGACCCATTCAAATTAATAGGTCCGCATCCGTGATGTGGGGTGCACACGGGCCGGAGCCCAAATTATTGCAGACCAGCCCTATGAGGGCCGCAATATGGCAAAAGGCCGTGTGCAAAAGGCCTCAGATAGATGTCAGGGCAATGCTTATTTACCAACAACTATTCCTCCCGACACTCCATACACATGCACACTCATCCGAGCATGCGTGTGTTCTCAGTAGGGAGAGGGGAATAAGATGCTGTCAAACACCAGCTAATCTCCCTCAAGAACAAAAGGACTGAGCATGTTGAAATCCATCAACCCATTTTTATTTTAGCACAAGGTCGCAAGATACCGTATAATGTGAAAAAGGTGAAAGGTTCTGAAGACTTTCCAAATGCACTGTAAGTAATGGGCGCCATGAGGCCGAATTTCCTTCTGCTAAACACCTGGAAATGGTCAGGGCAGAGATAGGGGTGTGTAAAGAACGTTCCACCTGTGTCTGGGTGTGAGCAACAAAACTGTGGGGGCTGATCATGCTAATGATCCTCTCTGGTGGTCTGTCTGAGCCGCCCTGGAGCCTGTTCGGCGAGGGTGCATCCCTCGTGTAACCACTGCCGCACACACCTTCTAACAGCTAGGTCAGAACGTCCTAGAAGGCAGGCAATTTGTCAAAGCCACCTGCTTTTCTCAGTTCAGTGATAAAAGTCTGTCAACTGGGCAGGGGCTGACTGGCAACTTTTGGCCCAGGGGGCAAGTAACACCCAGAGGCCCACTGAGCCCCCCTGTACTTCCTGATTCGCTGTTCAAGAGGCTGGGCGGGGAGCTGCGGGAGGAGAGCACAGCCTCCTTTGACAGCATTGACAGCTATCTCCGCCCCCACATCTCCGCTCTCCTGATCTGTCACAGGAGGCTGAGCATTGCGGAGAGGATAGATGTTGGCCACTCACATCGCTTATAGCCCCCCCCCCCTTATGTGCCAGTAGCCGTCCCCCTTATGTGCCAGTAGCCGTCCCCCTTAAGTGCCAGTAGCGGTCCCCCTTAAGTGCCAGTAGCGGTCCCCCTTAAGTGCCAGTAGCCACCCTTATGTGCCAGTAGCCACCCTTATGTGCCAGTAGCCGTCCCCCTTATGTGCCAGTAGCCGTCCCCCTTATGTGCCAGTAGCCGTCCCCCTTATGTGCCAGTAGCTGTCCCCCTTATGTGCCAGTAGCCCCTCTTATGTGCCTGTAGCCCCTCTTATGTGCCTGTAGCCCCTCTTATGTGCCTGTAGCACCCTCTTATGTGCCAGTAGCCCCTCTTATGTGCCAGTAGCCCCTCTTATGTGCCAGTAGCCCCTCTTATGTGCCAGTAGCACCCCCTTATGTGCCAGTAGCACCCCCTTATGTGCCAGTAGCACCCCCTCATGTGCCAGTAGCACCCCCTTGCGCCAGTAGTCCCCCCCCCTTATGTGCCAGTAGCACCCCCTTATGTGCCAGTAGCACCCCCTTATGTGCCAGTAGCACCCCCTCATGTGCCAGTAGCACCCCCTTGTGCCAGTAGTCCCCCCCTTATGTGCCAGTAGCACCCCCCTTATGTGCCAGTCGCCCTCCTTATGTGCCAGTAGAATCCCCCTCACCTTATCATGTGCCAGTAGAATCCCCCTCACCTTATCATGTGCCAGTAGAATCCCCCTCACCTTATCATGTGCCAGTAGAATCCCCCTCATCTATCATGTGCCAGTAGAATCCCCCTCACTTTATCATGTGCCAGTAGATTCCCCTCTTTATCTTATGTGCCAGTAGATTCCCCCTTTATCTTATGTGCCAGTAGATTCCCCCTTTATCTTATGTGCCAGTAGATTCCCCCCTTTATCTTATGTGCCAGTAGATTCCCCCTTATCTTATGTGCCAGTAGATTCCCCCTTATCTTATGTGCCAGTAGATTCTCCCTTATCTTATGTGCCAGTAGATTCCCCCTTTATCTTATGTGCCAGTAGATTCCCCCTTTATCTTATGTGCCATTAGATTCCTCCCCCTTATCTTATGTGCCAGTAGATTCCCCCTTTATCTTATGTGCCAGTAGATTCCCCCTTTATCTTATGTGCCATTAGATTCCTCCCTTATCTTATGTGCCAGTAGATTCCCCCTCCTTTATCTTATGTGCCAGTAGCCCCCAAAACACAAAAACAAACAAACAAACATACAAATAACAGTTATACTTACCTCCAGCGATGCGATGCAGGCCTCTTCTGGCCTGTGTCCCTTGCTGTACCAGCTCCGGCGGCGCGATGACGTCATCGCGCCGCCTGCACCAGCCTCTGATAGGCAGCCTCTGATAGGCTGCTCTTATGTGCCAGTAGCCCTCCTTATGTGCCAGTAGAATCCCCCTCACCTTATCATGTGCCAGTAGAATCCCCCGTCACTTTATCATGTGCCAGTAGAATCCCCCTCACCTTATCATGTGCCAGTAGAATCCCCCCTCACCTTATCATGTGCCAGTAGAATCCCCCCCCCTCACCTTATCATGTGCCAGTAGAATCCCCCCCCCCTCAGTTATCATGTGCCAGTAGAACCCCCCCCCTCACTTTATCATGTGCCAGTAGATTCTCCCCCCCCCTTATCTTATGTGCCAGTAGATTCCCCCCCCCTTTATCTTATGTGCCAGTAGATTCCCCCTTTATCTTATGTGCCAGTAGATTCCCCCCTTATCTTATGTGCCAGTAGATTCCTCCCCCTTTATCTTATGTGCCAGTAGATTCCTCCCCCTTATCTTATGTGCCAGTAGATTCCCCCTTTATCTTATGTGCCAGTAGATTCCCCCTTTATCTTATGTGCCATTAGATTCCTCCCCCTTATCTTATGTGCCAGTAGATTCCCCCTTTATCTTATGTGCCAGTAGATTCCCCCTTTATCTTATGTGCCATTAGATTCCTCCCCCTTATCTTATGTGCCAGTAGATTCCCCCTTTATCTTATGTGCCAGTAGATTCCCCCCTTTATCTTATGTGCCATTAGATTCCTCCCCCTTATCTTATGTGCCAGTAGATTCCCCCTCCTTTATCTTATGTGCCAGTAGCCCCCAAAAACACAAAAAACAAACAAACAAACATACAAATAACAGTTATACTTACCTCCAGCGATGCGATGCAGGCCTCTTCTGGCCTGTGTCCCTTGCTGTTTCGCTCCGACGGCGCGATGACGTCATCGCGCCGCCTGCACCAGCCTCTGATAGGCTGCCGGCCTAGTGCTGGCAGCCTATCAGAGGAACAGGGAGGGGACACGCCTCTCCCTGCTCTGCCGCAGCACAGCCATCTGTATTGCCGTCCTGAGGACGGCGATACAGATGACTATGGAGATGAACGCTTCCAAAGTGGAAGCGTTCATCTCCCTGTGCCCTGCCGCCGGCCGCCCCCACTTGTCACCAGGGCCACGGCAGGGCACATGCACTACAGAGGGGCCCGGGGGGCAATTGCCCCCCGGCCCAGTCCGCCCCTGCAACTGGCCCAAATTTGAGTTGAAGAGGCATGTCTGGCAGTCAACAATTTTTCACCAAAAGGTACTCTACCCAAAAGTAGCCTCTGAGAGCCTTTTTTAGGGGAACAGGGGAAGCACTTTGACGCCCTCTTATGGCAAGACGCATTATTTTGTCTATAGGTTTACATAAAAAGCACCACTCAACAGGATCAGCCCTTTTAAATCTTGCATACTATCTGATAGGGTTGAGTCTGCTGATTAAAATTATACATGTGAAAATTGGCTGCAGTGTTCCCAAGAAAAAAGACCTTTATTCTTTAAGTAAATGAGGGCTTCAGTGCACTGAGGGTGGGGCCTAACCCCTCGTGTGCACCTCTGCTCCTCTGTTGTCTCAGTGTACCGAAGCCCTCATTTTCAGAATGAATAAAACTCTTTGTTCTCAGGAACACCACAACCGACTTTCACTAGACCAGTATCATTTTAAACAGTAAATTTACCTCAGTCTGCCTGGTTTAATAGGGTTGATCCTGCTAACTGGTGCCCTTTAAGATATTGAGAAAATATACATTTGATTTATTCATTTTTATTCATAAAAGGTAAAAGGGGATCTAGAATTATAAATATCCATTGCACTTAGATTTCCATGTAGTCTTTTTTCATAGAACCGTCACCAGACATAACTTTGTAATATGCTGGTTATAGTTTTTTTTTTAGTTTTTCTTTTGCTTTCTATGCACAGCAGGCTGCTCTATTTTTATAGAAAAATCCGTCATCTGATGGGTTGCCTGTAAACTCCTGCTGCCACCACATGGGAGGACGCATCCATACTAAATACTGGGCTTTATCATGTAACCGGGACTTGACTGTGCAAGCGCAATGTAAGGATCACCAAGTCTCACTTACAATGTCATCTCCTAACACAGTGCTTCATAATGTAACTGTGGGTTTGGCTACAAAGAGATCTTGGTCGCACGACAACTATCGCAGCAAACGATCGCAGTGTAGCAGAGCTAGCATCTAAATGAATGGGGTCATTGGATTTTTTTTTTTTTTTTGCCATTCTGAAGTTGCAGTAAAGGTGAAAATTGTGCTGTGACCTGATTCATTTCTAGGCTAGCCCTGCTGCACTGCAATGCTTGGGCGCTACAGCTGTCACACAACCAAGATTGCCGTGTAGCTAAACCCTGAGACACGGAGATCCTGATCATTCACAGCCAAGTCTCTGCTGTATGAAGCAGCGCTGGACTCTTCTTATTACCTACTTTGAAATATGCACACAATGCAGCTCTTCGGTATTCTGTACATACAAGGCAGTAGGTAACTAGTAGAGCACAGCGCTGCTTCATGAGAAGAGCCTCGGCTGTGCATGAATAGGGTTGACGAGTCTCAACATGATGAAAGGCAGTTCACTTGCTCGGAACACAACGCTTCAGGAACAGACACACAGAGATCTGAACCCTGTGCTTGCGCAGCTGAGTCTCTTGTTTATGAAGCAACACTGTGCACTCCTAAGATTTGCTCCGGGTGCATTGCGGGAAAAGGGGTTAAAAAATAAAAAAAAATTAACTCACCTCATCCACTTGATCGTGCAGCCGGGCATCATCTTATTTCTTCTTCTTTGAGGACCTGCAAAAGGACCTTTGATGACGTCAGCGCAGATCCTGCTGAATGAAGATGGAAGTATTCTTCTATCTTCATTCAGCAGGACCTTCGCTTACATCACCGCGTGGTGAGCACGATTACGTCATCAAAGTTCCTTTTGCAGGTCTAGAAAGAAGACGACGCCGACTGCCCGATCAAGTGGATGAGGTGAGTTCATTTTTTGTTTTTTAACCCCTCAAGGCACATTTTAGTAAGCATTCTGTATTAAGAATGCTATTATTTTCCCTTATAACCATGGTATAATAGAAAATATTACAGTGAATAGACTTTAACCTCTTAAGGACACAGGGCGTACATGTACGCCCTGTGTCCGCACTTTAACCGCTTCAGCCCCCCTAGATTAAACACCCTTAATGACCAGGCCACTTTTTGCAATTCCGCACTACACTACTTTCACCGTTTATTGCTCCGTCATGTAACTTACCACCCAAATGAATTTTACCTCCTTTTCTTCTCACTAATAGAGCTTTCATTTGGTGGTATTTCATTGTTGCTGACATTTTTACTTTTTTTGCTATTAATAAAAATTAAACGACATTTTTGCAAAAAAATGACATTTTTCACTTTCTGTTGTAAAATTTTTCAAAAAAAACTACATTTCTATATAAATTTTTCTCTAAATTTATTGTTCTACATGTCTTTGATAAAAAAGTCCAATAAGTGTATATTTATTGGTTTGGGTAAAAGTTATAGCGTTTACAAACTATGGTGCAAAAAGTGAATTTCGGCATTTTGAAGCAGCTCTGACTTTCTGAGCACCTGTCATGTTTCTTCAGGTGCTAGAATGCCAGGATAGTATAAATACCCCCAAATCACACCATTTTAGAAAGAAGACACCTCAAAGTATTCGCGGAGGGGCATGGTGAGTTCATGCATCATTTCATTTTTTTCACAAGTTAGCGGAAAATGACATTCTGAGAAAAAAAAAAAAAAGTTTCAATTTCTGATAACTTCTGGCAAAAAAAAAATCTCAGACGGACTCACTATGCCCCTCAGTGAATACCTTGGGGTGTCTACTTTCCGAAATGGGGTCATTTGTGGGGTGTGTTTACTGTTCTGGCATTTTGGGCGGGGCTAAATTGTGAGCCGCCATGTAAAACCTAAAGGTACTCGTTGGAATTTGGGCCTTTAGCATCCAGGCTGCAAAAGTCTCACTTATGTGGTATCGCCGTACTCAGGAGAAGTAGGGCAATGTGTTTTGGGTGTATTTTTACATATACCCATATTGGGTGAGAGAAATATCTCTGTAAATTGTCAACTTTGTATAAAATTTTTTAAAAGTTGTCGTTTACAGAGATATTTTTCACACAAAGTATGGGTATATATAAAAATACACCCCAAAACACATTGCCCTACTTCTCCTGAGTACGCGATACACATGTGTGCACTTTTGCAGCCTGGGTGCGCAAAGGGTCCTAAAACCAATGAGTACCTTTAAGATTTCTCAGGGCATTTTTACGCATTTGGATTCCAGACTTCTTCTCACGCTTTAGGGGCCCCTAAAATGCCAGGACAGTATAAATACCCCACATGTGACCCCATTTTGGAAAGAAGACACCCCAAGGTATTCTGTGAGGGGTATGGTGAGTTCATGTAAATTTTATTTTTGTCACAAGTTAGTGGAATATGAGACTTTGTAAAAACAAAATTTAAAAAAAAAAAAAACAATTTCCGCTGACTTGTGCCAAAAATAAAAATTCTGTGGACTCACCATGCCCCTCACGGAATACCTTGGGGTGTCTTCTTTCCAAAATGGGGTCACATGTGGGGTATTTATACTCACCTGGCATTTTAGGGGCTCCCTAAAGTGTGAGAATCCAAATGCATAAAAATGGCCTGTGAAATCCTAAAGGTACTCATTGGTTTTAGGCCCCTTTGCACTTCAGGCTGCAAAAGTGTCACTCATGTGGTATCGCCGTACTCAGGAGAAGTAGGGCAATGTGTTTTGGGGTGTATTTTTACATATACCCATGCTGCGTGTGAGAAATATCGCTGTAAACGACAACTTTTTACATTTTTTATTCAAAGTTGTCAATTTACAGAGATATTTCTCTCACCCAGTATGGGTATATGTAAAAATACACCCTAAACACATTGCCCTACTTCTCCTGAGTGCGGCGATACCACATGTGTGACACTTTTGCAGCCAAGATGCGCAAAGGGCCTAAATTCAATGAGTACCTTTAGGAGGGCATTTTTACGCATTTTCTTCTCACGCTTTAGGGCCCTAAAATGCCAGGGCAGTAGAAATACCTCACATGTGACCCCATTTTGGAAGAAGACACCCTAAGGTATTCCATGAGGGGCATGGCGAGTTCATAGAAGATTTTTTTTGGCACAGGTTAGTGGAAATTGATTTTTATTGTTTTTCTCACAAAGTCTCCCTTTCCGCTAACTTTTGACAAAAAGTTAAATTTTCATGGACTCATTATGCCCTCAGCGAATACCTTGGGGTGTCTTCTTTCCAAAATGGGGTCACATGTGGGGTATTTATACTCACCTGGCATTTTAGGGGCCCTAAAGCGTGAGAAGAAAATGCGTAAAAATGCCCTCCTAAAAGGTACTCGTTGAATTTGGGTCCCTGGCATCTTGGCTGCAAAAGTGTCACACATGTGGCATCGCCGTACTCAGGAGAAGTAGGGCAATGTGTTTGGGAGTGTATTTTTACATATACCCATGCTGGGTGAGAGAAATATCTCTGTAAATTGACAACTTTGAATAAAAAAATTTAAAAAGATGTCGTTTACAGCGATATTTCTCACACACAGTATGGGTATATGTAAAAATACACCCCAAAACACATTACCCTACTTCTCCTGAGTACGGCGATACCACATGAGTGACACTTTTTGCGAGCCAAGATGCTGCAAAGGGCCCTAAAACCAATGAGTACCTTTAGGATTTCACAGGGCATTTTTACGCATTTTTCTTCTCACGCTTTAGGACCCCTAAAATGCCAGGGCAGTATAAATACCCCACAAGTGACCCCATTGTGGAAAGAAGACACTCCAAGGTATTCTGTGAGGGGTATGGCGAGTTCACAGAAAAAAAAAAATTTGGCACAAGTTAGCGGAAATTGTTTTTTTTTTTTTTTTTTACAGTCTCATATTCCACTAACTTGTGACAAAAAATAAAATTTTACATGAACTCACCATACCCCTCACGGAATACCTTGGGGTGTCTTCTTTCTAAAATGGGGTCACATGTGAGGTGTTTGTACTGCCCTGGCATTTGAAGGTCTCCGCAATCATTACACGTATTGCCAGCATTAGGAGTATCTGCGATTCTCCGTATATTGAGCACACGGGTAATGAGATTTTTTTTTTCCGTTCAGCCTCTGCGCTGAAAAAAAAATAAAATGAACGGCACAGATTTCTTCATTCACATCGATCAATGTGGATGAAAAAATCTCTGCCAAAATCAGTGACTGCGGTGCGGTGGGCTGGGCGCTAACTACCTAACAAGTAGCTAACTAACTGGCGGTGATAAGGGACCCTTATGCCCCATTCACACGTCCGCAATTCTGTTTGCGGAACGGAATTGCAGACCCATTCATTTCTATGGGGACAGACTTTGTCCCGCTCGGATCCGGAATTACGGATCCGCGCTTCCGGGTCTGCACTTCCGTTCCAGCAAAAATATAGAACATGTCCTATTCTTGTCCGCAGTTGCGGACAAGAAAAAGCATTTTCTATATAGTTCTGGCAATGTGCGGATCTGCAAAATGCGGAAAGCACATTGCCGGTGTCCGTGTTTTGAGGATCTGCGGATCCGCGGATCCGTGGATCAGTTCCCACGGATCCGTGAATCCACGGATCCGCAAAACACATATGGACGTCTGAATGGAGCCTTACAAGGGTGTGATCAATGACAGGGGGTGATCAGGGGGTCTAGATGGGGTGATCAAGGGGTTAACAAGGGGTTAATAGGTGAGGGGGGGTGGGGGGGGGTTAGTGTAGTATTTGGTGCAACTTTACATAGTTACCTGGTCCTCTGGTGGTCAATCCCAGCAAATGGGACCACCAGAGGACCAGGTAGCAGGTATACCAGACGCTGTTCACAAAACAGCGTCTGGTATACATGTTTGATGCGATTTATATCGCATCTACAGCCTGCCAGCGATTGATCATCGCTGGCAGACTGTAGTTCAACTCTTGAGACGCGCGCCCCTGTGAACGCGCTCCACTCAGAAGATCCCGGCCGCCTGCAGGACGCAATCCTGCGTACGGAGGTCCGGGACTGGTTAAAGATGGCGCCCGCCATCTTTAAAGCGGGCGCATGAGCTGCGGGTAAATGCTTGACTCATAAAGCTGACTACCGCAGCTCATGTCCGCGACAGGCAGCGATGCCGATCGCGGACATTTAACCCCTCAGATGCCGTGGTCAATCCTGACCACGGCACCTGATCGCGCAAAAACTTTCACTTTCGGTTTGTGCTCCGGCTCCCCTGATGGCCACAAGGGGGAGCCGGAGCATGCATGTAGTAGCCTAGGTTTCTGTGAATGAAACCTAGGTTACTACACAGTATTCCTATGGAGCCTATGACTGTAATAGGCTCCATAGGAAATATGCGATTTTCTCATATATTCCAATGCTATTGCATTGGAATATATGAGAATAGCAATCTGATGATTGCATCTTATAGTTCCCTGTGGGAACTATAAGAAAGTGGTAAAAAAAAAAAAGTTTAAAAAATAAAATAAAAAAATATAAAAATTCAAATCACCCCCCTTTCCCCAAAATGAAAATAAAATAAATAAAAAAATAAAAAAATTACACATAATGGGTGTCGCAATGTGCGAAAATGCCCATACTATAATAATATTAAAAAATATTCACCATACGGTAAACATAAAAACGGAAAGAAAGCGTCCAAATGGCTAATTCGCCATTTTTGGACGCTTCATTTCCTAAAACAAAATGAATAAAAAGTGATCAAAACATCATACACACCCCATAATGGTATCAATTAAAAGTTCAGATTGCCCCGCAAAAAATGAGCCCCTACAATGCTTCGTACACATAATTACAAAAAAGTTATAGGGGTCAAAACATGGCGACAAAAAAATAAAATTAAAAATATTCCCACTTTTAATTTTTTTTTCACTATCAAAACGCAAGAAAAACTATACATATTAGGTATTGCCGGATTCGTACTGACCTGAAGAATAAAATTAACCAGTCAGTTTTATCGCAAATCGAACGTTGTAATTTAAAAACCCGTAAAACTGTGGTGAAATTGCTTTTTTTTTGCAATTTCACCCCATTTGGAATTTCTTTCCCGCTTCCCACTACACCGTATGCATTATTAAATGATGGCGTTGGAAAGTACAACTTGTCCCGCAAAAAACAAGCCCTCATATGGCCATGTGAACGGAAAAATAAAAAAGTTATGGCTCTTGGAAGGCAGGGAGCGCAAAACGAAAACGCAAAAATGAAAAAACCCTGTGTCCTTAAGGAGTTAATGGGGTCCGGGGTTGCTCATCCCTATCATCTCCTAGCAACCATGCGTGAAAATCGCACCGCATCCGCACTTGCTTGCGGATGCTTGCGATTTTCACGCAGCCCCTTTCATTTCTATGGGGCCTGCGTTGTGTGAAAAACGCAGAATATAGAACATGCTGCGATTTTCATGCAATGCACAAGAGATGCGTGAAAATCACCGCTCATCTGCACAGCCCCATTGGAGTGAATGGGTCAGGATTCAGTGCGGGTGCAATGCGTTCACTTCACGCATTGCACCCGCGCGGAATACTTGCCCGTGTGAAAGGGACCTTAGTGGGGTACGATGCATGCACAGCTTCACTTTCCCCCACTGCTGCCCATGTGTGTGTAGCCAGCGCTCCACTACTCTCTACTTTGTCGATGTGCTCTTAACCCTTTCCCAACATACGTAATAGTACTGTACGTCGCATGTTGGGTCTTTAAAGATGTCACTCGCTCCTGAGCGGAGAAGGCGCCATAGCAACTGGGTGCCTTCTATTCCTACCAGCAGACACCCGTGACATTTAACCCCTCAGATGCCGTGGCCAAACCTGACCACGGCATCTAAGCGTGCTAGAAACTGAAAGGGCACGCCTTCGGTTATGCTCCAGATCCCCAGTTTGGCGATCTGAGGAGCCGGAGCTTGTTTGGAGCAGCCCCTACCCAGGAGGCTGCTGCACAGTCTTTCTTATGGAGCCTTTGCTTGTAATAGAGCTCCATAGGAAAGTAAAATCATGATAGACTACAATGCAAGTGAATTGGAGTCTATGATAATAGCAACTGAATGGCTGAACTATAAAAAGTGTAAAAAAATTAATAAAGTTTTTACAAGTAAAAAATTAAAAAATATAAATGTTCAAATCACCCACCTTTCCCCAAAATGACAATAAAAAATGTAAAAAAAAAAATAAAAATACACATCATGGGTATCGCTGTGTACGTAAACGCCCGTGCTATGAAAAAATAAAAGTATTAAATCCATACAGAAAAAGGCAAAACGAAAAAAGGGTCAAAATGGACGATTAGCCAATTTTTGGTCGCTTCTCCTCCCACAAAAAAATAAAAAGTAATCAAAAAGTCGTACACGCCCCAATGTATAAATCAAGTACAGATCACCCCGCAAACAATAAACCCTCATACAGCTCCACACACATAACTACAAAAAAGTTATAGGGGTCAGAAAATGACAGCAAAAAAATATCTAAGTTTTTTAAAAAAAAATTCAGCATTAAAACGCAAGGAAAGGTATACATATGCGGTATCGCCGGATTCCTACTGAATGAAGATCACAAGTCAGTTTTATCGCATAATGAACGCCGTAAAAAAAAAGCTGTGGCAAAATTGCGTTTTTTCCCCCCAATTCCACCACTTTTGGAATTTTTTTACCACTTCCGACTACATTCTATGCAATATTAAATGGTGGCGTTAGAAGGTACAACTTGTTCCTCAAAAAATAGGCCCTCATATGACTATGTGAATGGAAAAATAAAAAAGTTAGGGCTCTGGGAATGCGGGGAGCGAAAAACAAAAACGCAAAGTCAAAAAAACCTCTGGGGTAGAAAGAGTTTATGCTGCCCGGACCTCAGCAGCATTTATAGGTCAGTGTGTGAGCAGCAAGTATTATAAAAGTTATCTTGTAGCTGTAAATCAAGAAATATGCTTTATACCTATTGCATATAAGAAAAGAGATGCTGCAGGCTATGTTTACATGGCGGATATTGATGATGTCATAATCTTATTTTGTGGCAGAAAACACATCTCACATTTCAAAGAGGGACAAGATGACTGAGGATGTGCTGTGTAACAGGGTGCGGGAAGGATCGGGGGAGGGAGAGCTGCTGTGCTTATTCTTGTGGAAAAGAAGTCAGAGAAGAGATCATGTGACCACTGCTGAGGAAACGTCCACAGAGCCAGACTGTAAAATTGGTTGAAAACCCGGTATGAGCCTTGCTGGGTGCATCAAAAGTGAAGAATAAGTGCAATTTTATTTTCTGCTACATTTTAATAAAATAATTTTTTATTGATTTTTTGGGAAGAAAGGGATGTAAATGAGCTCTTACCAAGCTCTGCCTCTAATGACACCAGATGTAAGGCAGCTATCCTATAAGTCAATGTTCGACCCTTTAAATAGGCCTTGAGACATGACTCGGATATTAAATAAGCCAGCATCTCATCTGCAGACAGATGTTTCGGGGTGATTGCTCCTCATGTTTAAAGGCCTATTTAAAGGGTTGAACACTGACTAATAGAATATCTATCTTACATCTGGTGGCATTGGATGCTCTAAGCTCATTTCCATCCCTTTCTTCCCAGAATTCCTCACGCTGATTAAGGTGCTCTCCCCAAGAAGAGATAGAACCCCCCCAAATCCTATTCATTTTTTGGGCACAAAAGTTTCCATCAATCATTTAAATGAATTTTAAACAATTGCATGTTTTATGATTATCGCTTCTCGGCCTTTTGGCTAAGATCAAGTGTAGTATCTGTTCTTATCAGTTCAGGTAGACACGGTCTTGGCTAGGAGGTGCCTGGGGTACCGGACCCTCAGCTTGGGGGAAGGTCTCAGTGGACAGCTGGGGCTGGATCTCTTGCCATGCTTGGGTGAAGGTCTCAGTTGGAAGCTGGGGCTGGATCTCTTGCTGGGAGGGTTCGGTCCCTGGGCAACGAGAGGCGATCACCCCTTGGCCACTGCATTTCGGTGCAGGGGGCATTTAAAACTGTAATTTGAGAAATTCTTTTGTAAGACGTTAGCCCCCTTTTTGCAGATTTTAGGGGGCTCTCGAAAAGACTATAGTAACCACAATAAAAAAAACAAAAAAAAACTGCATGTTTTATGATTATCGCTTCTCGGCCTTTTGGCTAAGATCAAGTGTAGTATCTGTTCTTATCAGTTCCGGTTGAGCTTGCTCCCGGGCTAAAGTCCTGTCCAGGGGGCACACCTGCGGGATGTCCCATGGATAAGGAGGAGAGCAGAGAACCACATGGTGGGTCCATAGCATGTACAACCTGGGTTTAAAGGTACCCTTGCTAGGTGACGAATGGACTGCCGGATCACAGCCAGGGGCTGAGATGTTTGAAAGCCCGAGGTGCAGAAGTGCCCCAGGAACGGTGACCCTGGGGTGCTGGGACTCACTGGAGGTGGGAGCCCACTGAGTGATGGCATATTTGCACGCACTTCACTTTCACACATTTTGAGCACACTCACCTCGTCTTGACAAGATGAGGAATTTTTATAATTCCGGCCGAATGTCCGGGCTGTAACGGCACACATTCACTTATTTATTTTTTGTGTTCACCGTGTGTTCACTTTTCACATTGTGTGTTCACTAGGATTTCTTGGGTTACGGTGCCCTTATGGGTACCCCACTAGAGGTCTAGGTGGGGTGTTTGTGGCCATCCTGGTTCCGTTCCCCCGTGCAAAACCCCTTGGACTCCCCCTTCGGGGAGAGTCCAGACCTTGTTGAAACCCCTGGCTGACGCCTTGGGTGGCAGCCTAGGTGAAAGCCGGGAGTATAGATGGGCGTACCCTCAGCTTCGGCTGAGAGTTGCCACTTGTGCCAGTCCCTTGCTGGCCGGGAGGGATAGGGAATAGTGTACGGGGGGCCCTTCTGTTACGGAGAGGGCCTGCGATGGACTGTAACCAAGTGCACTTTTTTTGTGTGGCAAGCTGCATGATTTTTTTGCATGGGTGTTGAAAAAGCACGCTCCTCGGGCTTTAAAAAAAAACGTATATAAAAATATGCATGTTTTATGACTATTCATGGAATAAAACCCTTATAATAATTGAGAAGACAGGGGAAGGAAAAAAAAAACTAGGGAAAATGGTTTGTAGCAAACTAAGAGAAAACGGGAAAATCGTAATATATATATTAAGACCTCATGCACACGAACTTATTTTGTTTCCGTGTCCGTTTTGCGGATAGGATGCAGACTTATTCATTTCAATGGGTCCACAAAAAATGCGGACAGCACACCGCGTGCTATCCGCATCCGTATGTCTGTTACGTAGCCCCGCAAAAAAAATATAACATGTCCTATTCTTGTTCGTTTTAGGCATTGTTACAATGGATCCGCAAAAAAAAAACAACGGATGGCATATGGATGTCATCCGTTTTTTTGCGGATCTGCATTTTGCGGACCGCAAACCACATACGGTCGTGTGCATGTAGCCTAAAGGGATTTTCTAGGACTTTACTACTGATGACCTATCCTTTGATCAGCTGTTTAGAGAAGGCACCAGTGCTCCTGTGAGCGGCGAAGCTTTCTCTCTGCTCACCAAGCACATATAGCGGTTGTGCTTGGTATTTCCTAGGCCATGTAAACAATGAACATGTTGTCACTGGCTAGGGAAAGCTGTGAGAAAGCTGCGGTGCTACTGGGATCGCCGGTGCCGTCTCAAACGGCAGGGGTCCCGGGTGTCAGACCCCCACAGACTGATGACTTATCCAGAGGATAGGTTATCAGTAATAAAATCCCATAAAACCCCTTTAAAACATCACCTATCATAATACCCTGCTTCCTGTTAGGGATGTCCATAACTGAGTGAGGTCCTATTGTTACACGGCTGCATGCACACTTATGGTCAAACCTAACCTGTCTCCACCAGACATACAGAGTAGACTCTATGCAATATCACCCTGAATCTGAAGTTTAATATTCTCAGTATGAGTAACTACTTGTCTGAAATCCCAGGCCTGGGTTGGGTTCATACATACCCGTTTTACTGGCTTCTGACTGCAGTAAAAACAGTGATTCATTATCCCTGGTGATTACATGGTAGTGTGTTGTATAGTGTTTGGTAGCAAATCAATAGACAAATGTGTCTGAATAGTGCCCTGTTAAAGGGGTTCTCTATGAATTAAGAAAATGAAAATACTTAAATATTACTTTATTATAAATATATTCTCAAATACCTTTCATTATTTATAATGGCTTGTTTTGTCTGGGGAGCAATCAACAGGGGAAATAAAATGGTCGCTGTCCAATTAGTTCACATAAAATCTGTCCTAATCACACATGAGGACAAGTTACTTTACAACACTGAGGTAAAGAGCTGCCTCCTCCTCCTCTCTGCTTGTCAGGGATTATGATCCTGAATACAGATGATAAGAACTTTAGGCTACTTTCACACTAGCGTTAATATTATCCGGTATTGAGATCCGTCATAGGGTCTCAATACCGGAAAAAAATGCTTTCGTTTTCTGCCCATTCATTGTCATCGGGGACAAAACGTAACTGAACAGAACGGAATCCTCTAAAATGCATTCCGTTCCGTTCTCCTACTGGAGAGCAAACCGCAGCATGCTGTGGTTTTCTTTCCGTCGTGGGATGCAGAACAAAACGGATCCGTCACAATGCAAGTCAATGGGGACGGATTTCTTTGACACAATCTGACACAACAGAAAACGGATCTGTCCCCCATTTACTTTCAATGGAGTTAATGACGGATCCGTCTTGGCTGTGTTAAAGATAATACAACCTGATTCATTCATAACGGATGCAGACAGTTGTATTATCAGTAACAGAAGCGTTTTTGCTGAACCCTGCCAGATGCAGCAAAAACGCTAGTGTGAAAGTATCCTTAGCTGAATCTCTGGGGAATTTAGTTCATGAGGAGACACACTGTACAGAGAGGATGGACCGGACAGGCTGTGGTAATGTGGGGGCTGCGGTAATGGAGACTGTAGACAAGTGCTGCTGCTAATTAGTCACACCTCACCCTCCTCTCATGTCTCCTCATCATCTCCATTCCAACAGAGATTCACCTGTATTCAGGATCATGATTCCTGACAAGCAGAGCAGAGGGGAGGATGAGGCAGCACTACGGCTCATTGTGGTGAAGTAACTTGTCCTGCTGTGTGATTAGGACAGGTTTTGTGTGTACTAATAGGACGGCGGCCATTTTATTTCTCCTGATGATTGCTCCCTAGACAAAATTAGCCATTATAAATAATGAAAGAAATTTGGGAATATATTTATGATAAAGTAATATTTAAGTATACCCCTTGGACTCCCCTGAAATGAATGGAATGGCATCCACTCTATTCAGGTGAGTTTCCGACACAGCCAAGTACAGCGCTCAGCTATTCCTGAAACTCATAGAGATGAATGGAGCGGCAGTGCGCATACCCGTCTTGTCCCTCCGTTTATTTACGGGGGGTCCCTTTTTTGTGATCAACAGGGGTTCCAACAGTAGAACCCTCACCGATCTGTTATACGCTATCCTGTGGATAGGGGATAACTTGTCACAACCCCTTTAGTTCACATCCCCTCCCTTGGTTGACCTTGATGGATAAATGTCTTTTTTTCAGCCGTAGTATGTAACTATATTCCTGCATTCCAGGGCATCACCATGTTACTAAAGCCCCATTCACACTTACAGTAGAATCCTGACATTTTCTGGAGTTTACCTGGAGGGGCTGTATGTGTGAACGCACACATTTACAATATAAGTCCCGGACTTTATCCAGACTGTTTCTCCCCAGAGACCTAGTAGTAACTCTGGGTTATGTCCAAGTGAGCGCATGTGTGAAAACAGCAGTAGATGTTCCAGAAAACCACAGTGGACATGCCTAAAGTTCTCGCCCCTTGTCTAGGCACCTGGAACATTTCCTCTGTAGTGAGAACACACCCGACATGGAACATCTCCAGGGTAATAGCTACATGTGTGAAAGGCCAACTCTGGTAAATCTCCGGACCTGATAATCTGGAAATATTCCGGAGTTTAGGTATGAAAACGGCATAAGTTATGTGAGGCAATCACATGCAGGAATGTGTGCTCTGAAATTCTGTTAAAGGGTATTCCCATCTTGGACAATGGGGGCATATCGCTAGGGTATGCCCCCATTGTCTGATAGGTGCAGGTCCCACCGCTGGGACCCGCACCTATATTGAGAACGGAGCGGGGAGAGTGGTGGCTGGAGGACCCCAGATTTCCCGGGGTCCATCCACCACCCAGCGCTTCTCCCCACCTCTCCCATAGAAGTGAATGGGAGTGTACCGCGCATGCACGGCTTATGCTCCCATTTATTTCTATGAGGCCGACAGAAATAGCCAAGCCAGTGCTCGGCTATTTTCGGCGACCCCCTAGAAATGAATGGAGGGTGGCTGCGCATGCGCAGTGCGCCCTCCTTCACTTTCGGGGCTGGGTTCTCTATATAGGTACGGGTCCCAGCGGTGGGACCCGCACCTATAAGACAATGGGGGCATATGCTAGCGATATGCCCCCATTGTCCAAGATGGGAAAACCCCTTTAATGTGCCAGTTATAAAATCACAGAAATAAATGAATATTGATAAATATTAATGACTTATGCACACAAACGTATTTTTTTGTCAGCATCCGATCCGCATTTATTGCGGGTCGGACGCGGACCCATTCACTTCAATGGGGCCACAAAAGATGTGAACAGCTCTCCGTGTTCAGTCTGCATCCGTATGTCTGTTCCGTGGCATCCGCAAAAATATAGAACATGTCCTGTTCTTGTTCGCATTACGGACAAGGATAGGACCGTTCTATTATGGCCCAGACGTTCCGCAAAATACGGAACACACCCTGTCAGTCTCCGTGTTTTGCGGATCCACCTTGTGAATGCCCTAAGAGCCCTTTGAAATGCGGGGACACAATGAGTGCCGATCAATGAAATGAGGGGACACAATGAGTGCCGATCAATGAAATGAGGGGACACAATGAGTGCCGATCAATGAAATGAGGGGACACAATGAGTGCCGATCAATGAAATGAGGGGACACAATGAGTGCCGATCAATGAAATGCGGGGACACAATGAGTGCCGATCAATGAAATGAGGGGACACAATGAGTGCCGATCAATGAAATGCGGGGACACAATGAGTGCCGATCAATGAAATGAGGGGACACAATGAGTGGCTGATCAATGAAATGAGGGGACACAATGAGTGCCGATCAATGAAATGAGGGGACACAATGAGTGCCGATTAATGAAATGCGGGGACACAATCGAGTGCCGATCAATGAAATGAGGGGACACAATGAGTGCCGATCAATGATAAAACAAGTCAACTGGCGCTCATTTAAAGAGCCTTTACACAGGTCAATAGAAAGTGCAGGGGCGCGAACCACCAACACTATGAACGCTCACCACCCATACACTTTACTTTATGTAGGCAGCACGCCCCCTGCCCCCTGCTAACCAGCGAGCATTTTTTAGGCTCACATAAAACTTCATATTGGCCAACAAATGGACCGAACAAACATTTATTCGCCTGTGGAAAAGTCAGGCCTGAACACTAGGACCCCATCAGCCACAAGAAGGACCTCCATGAATTGTACAGTGCTTCATGAACTTGTAGGTCAGTGGGGAATGTACTGAAAACCCGGCAGTAGACATTGGCCCACTACTACTATTGTGTGCCCTCATACATGTGCCACGTGGGATATGATGTGCCACCATCTGCAGATGCAGAAGATCTGAGTTTCTATCTTGACACAACCAATATCTGTAAGGCCTCATGCACACGAAAGTATTTTCCTTTCCGTGTCCGTTCCGTTTCTTTTGCAGACCGTATACGGAACCATTCATTACAATGGGTCCGCAAAAAAACGGAAGTTACTCCGTGTGCATTCCGTTTCCACATGTCCGTATTTCCGTTCCGCAAAAAAATAGAACATGTCCTATTATTGTCCGCATTACGGACAAGGATAGTACTGTTCTATTAGGGGCCAGCTGTTCCGTTCCGCAAAATATGGAATGCACACGGACGTCATCCGTATTTTTTGTTGATCCGGTCGTGTGCATGAGCCCTTAACCTTATCCACACGTCCGTGCTCAAATCCGTGAGCAGGTGGTCAGTGATGCAGCCGTGAAGCTGTCCGTGAAGGATCCGTGTTGGGTCCGTGGGTCCGTTTTTTGCTATCCATGTTGCATCCGTGTTTCACTGACACTGAACAGCTGAAAAATAATTTTTAAAGCATCTCTGCTTACTGATCTGTGAAACACGGGTGCAACACGGATGGCATCGGACGGACTAAATAGAGCATGCATCCGTGCTAACAACACTGACCCACGGACCGTGCTAAAACACTGATGTCTGAATACACAGATTAAAATGAATGGGGACGTGTGCTGTCCATGGAGAGCACGCACAGCACACGTCCGTGAAACACTAACGTGTGAATGAGGCTTTATACCTACCATATACTGCATATTCTAAAAAAAGGGAATTTTCCGCTGGATTTCTTCATTTTGCCAGTTCTTTATGAATTCTCTAGGCAGCCCCCTACTGACCGGTGTACAGTACAGCTAGCGTGCCACCAGTACTTGCAACCACGGCATTTTACAGGGGAAGATAGCTTATCGCTCCCCAACATTGAAGATGGCAATATTAGCTAACTGCTATTTATTCCTTTTTACACATATGGTTCGGGAAAAGCCAAAGGGATGGACCAGGAAAAAATAATCTTATCTTCCTGCTGTCACTTTGTATTTGCTTTAAAGGGCTTGTCCCACTTCAGCACGTGGCATTTATCATGGAGATAAAGTAAATACAAGGCACTTACTAATGTATTGTGATTGGCCATATTGCCTCCATATTTCTCTTCACATTATACACTGCTCGCGGTTACGACCACCCTGCATCTATCAGTGGTGGTCGTGCTTACACACTATAGGAAAAAGCGCCGACCTCTCTGATGGCCGTGGAAGCACAGATAGTGTGCAAGTACGACTGATGGATCACAGGGTGGTCGTAACCATGGAAACGAGCAGTATATAATATGATGGGAAACTGAATCAAGCCAGCGATGGAGGCAATATGGATAATAACAATACATTAGTAAGTGTTTTGTAATAACTTTCTCTACATGATAAATGCCATTTTCTGAAGTGAGACAATCCCTTTTAAAGGGCTATCACCAAAGTAGGCATTTTTAACATACATGGATAGGTCATAAATGTGCAATACCTGCGGCTCTTATCTTTAAAAGCCACTGACTTCCGTATCTGGGCAGACAGTGAATTGAGAGGCCGCTGTACATGAGCGTGTATACTACCGTAACTTCTATGGGAGTCACAGGTCACCCATTTCCATGACTCTCACGGGGGGAGCACATGCACAACCACCTTTGTATTAACTCTCTGCCTGGACTCAGCAGACAGTGACCCTCTCACCAAGCGCTACCCTACGTCTGCACATAGGGACCTAGATTTATTATCCATGACTTAGATAGGATACTCCTTTAACGTGTCCCAGAGCTTTCACAAAACATTTGATATGTCATAACGGCATATCAAGGGTTTGATCTGCCTCCCCTGACGATCACTAGAACGAGGAGAGAGAAGTACTTACATAGCGCTCTCCTCACTGCAGGAGTCAGAATGGGGCCCATAGACATAGAACACTATGTGAGCTCTTTTCTGTCCTCCTTCTAGTGATCACTGGGGGTCTCAGCACTCAGACCCCCACCGATCAAAACCTTTGATATGTCGCTATGATACATTTTTTGAAAGCTCAGTGGCGCTTGAAGGCTTGTCTACATAAAACAAAGAAGAGAATTTATGAAACCCTGAATCTTTTTTCCTGTCATAAAAAAGTTAAAAATTTTGGCATACATCATTTTTGCGCAAAAATTTGTGACTTATGTCACTCTCGTCACTTTTGAAAAAGTGATTAGGAATGTGAATGCGGTTAGCTAGTAGTGATGAGCGTCAGGGGCAATATTCAAATTTGCGATATTTCGCGACTATGTGGTACAATATTTGCGAATATTACAAGATTATTCTCTTGTATGCGAAAAATCGGCAATGTAATATACGCGTTAATTTTGTAAGGGTGGGTTATAGGCAACTTTCCTATTGGGTTGGCTTGCTAGAAATCGCATTTATGTAGAATATAGTGTGATAAATATTCGTAAAAACTAATATTCTTTTTTTTTTTCATCCGAACCCATAAGTAAATGTAATGGGTTCAGATGAAAAAAAAAGACAAATATTCGTTTTTACGAATATTTATCACACTATATTCTACATATTCACGAATTCTAGCAAGCCAACCCAATAGGAAAGTTGCCTATAACCTGCCCTTACTCGATTAACGCGCATATTACATTGCCGATTTTTCGCATAAGATGAAATAAATTAAATAATGAAGATAGAATATTCTAATTCACTACAGACTACGATATTGCGGCCTTATCACATTGGCCCACAAGCAAGAAGCAGGCAGGTAATGGGATCAGATAAAAAAAAAAAAGAATATTCGTTTTTATGAATATTTATCACACTATATTCTACATAAACGCGAATTCTAGCAAGCCAACCCAATAGGAAAGTTGCCTATAACCCGCCCTTACTCGATTAACACGCATATTACATTGACGATTTTTATATATATATATCAATATATTCGAAACATTCTCGAATTCTCGAAGTGCCGATATTCGTTAAAAAAATTGGCAATTGGAATATTCGTGCTCAACACTAAGGCCTCATGCACACGACATTTTTTGTTTCGCAGTCTGCAAACCACGGATTTGCAGAACATGGACACCGGCCTGTGCGCCCAGAACCTGTCCAATTATAAGAATGCCTATTCTTGTCCACAAAACTAGAATAGGACATGTTCTATTTTTTATTTTTTGGGGGATGGAAATACGGCTGCGCAGCTTCGATCAGCAAACAGATGACATCCGTGCGCTGTCCATATTTTTGCAGCCCCCATAGAAATTAATAGAGCTGCTTGTGATCCCCAAAAAATGCGAATCGGACGCAGGCTGCAAATACATTGTGTGCATGTGGCCTAAGTGTATGCCAGATTTATAAAACATGACTTTTTAAGAAATTGCTAAATAAAAACTCTGGAAACAGGTGGCAAAAAAACTGAGAAACATCTCTTATTTAGGCTTATTGCACACGAACGTATGGTTTTGCGGTCCGCAAAAACGAATCTGTAAAAAAACGGATGACATCCGTGTGCATTTCTTTTCACGGAACATCTAGTCCCCTAATAGAACAGTACTATCCTTGTCTGTGATGCGGACAAGAATAGGACAAGTTCTATCTTTTAACGGAACGGAAATACGGAAATGGAATGCACACAGAAACACTTCGGTTTTTTTGCGGACCGTTGAGATGAATGGGTCCGTATACTGAACGCAAAAAACAGCCCGTACACTCGCAAAAAAAAGATCATGTGCAAGACTTAGACAAAAGTATTAGTGTTAAAGATGCACCAGATTTATCAAACGACGCCCAGCGTTTGATAAATTTGTCGCAAATTACAGCAATGCAGACTTGAGAAAACTGACTTCAAAAATGGCCCTCATGATAAATCTCACCCTATGTATCAAAGACTGGTGGGTTTTCAGCATGCGTCAGGGTAGGGGGCATCACCCCCCCCTCCCCCCCCGACCGCCGTCACAAGAGCCACGTGCCAAATACAGTCACTCATACTGCCAGGGGCGGCAGTGATTGTTACACTATTGTCGCGTGACAATTTTTATAATGGGAGTCTATGGTGTCGCATTGAGACATGCAACATGCTGCGACTGCGACAGTCGCAGAAAAACCCATCTTGAATGGATTTTTTGTGACTGTCGCGTCGCAGTCGCAGCATGTTGCATGTCGCAATGTGACACCATAGACTCCCATTATAAAAATTGTCGCGCGACAATAGTGCAGCAAAATGTCGCGCGGCAAATGTCGTTGTGTGAACCTAGCCTTACGGTCATGGCAATTGCCCAATTACTATGCACTATTGGTTAAGTGGCAAATCCAGCTCTGCTACATGTGTAGTTGCACACAAACTGTCTTCCTTTCTGGAAATGTCCCAACTTGTAACTTCTGTTATGTGATGTAACCTTAATACTGCCCGCATCGTGAGTGACTGAAAGCAATGAAGGTTGGCACCAAAGCCTGACACTTATACCTGTGATTGGTACTTGAGCTCCAGTAACACTTCTTCTCTGACCCTGGAGAGATTGCTTGGAACCAGCTGGGCACAGGGGAACTGTGCCAGGGTGAACTTTCTGGCGTCAGGACTCAGGTTCTTAAGGATATCATAGTGATCCACATTGGCAAACTCGCTGGCAGCACACGAATAGTAGGAACCATTTAGCAGGGTGACTGCCAGCCAAGTGACTGGAGCTACCAGAGCTCTGCCAGTGATACTGCCCAGCACAAAGCAGATGAGCTTATACTTCATGAGGAGGCTCTGCCTGCTTCTCTCCTGGATGCTGAAGTCATAGGTGGAGCCTGTGAATAGCCTCCATGTGTTGTCATTGAAGACGAAGCCCACAATGAGCAGGATCAAGGCTGGTACTCCCAGGAATGCCAGTCCATACCTCAGGTTGTCTATGGGACTGCATGGGCAGCTGAAGGCGAAGAAGGAGAAGAGCTGCTGCCCCCCCACTGTCAGCAGGGCCACTATAGCATTGAAGAGGATGGATTCTTTGCTTTTGAGGAATGCTATAAGGGAGGATAAAGACATGTCTGCAGCGTCCTGTGCACTCCTCTGCCGGCTGTCCCAGAGTTATGCGATCTTTCTGGCTTTTCTGGGTGTGCCCCACACACGTCCTGCCTCCCAAACCAGCCCCAATTCCTGTACCTATTGTGTGTAATTGTATACTACTGAAAACACCACCCTACCCCATCCTCTACCTACACCCCCTGCAGTTTACTGACTACACCCCTTCCCCTGCCCCCTGAAGATGTCCCAGTGCTGTGCACTAAAATCTACCAGGAGAGAAATGACAACTGTGCATGAAGTCCTACTTTGAGGAAAAGCAGCCTTGTTACCATAGTGACATAGAACAGCCTTCACAGCAGTTTAGAAAGTGAAAGCAAAATTCTGATTGGCTGCTATCGTATATCCCATGATACCATTTTACGAATGTAATTCCCAGCGCATTACAGTTGATAGGGTCTATTCACACTGCGTGTTTATCGTCTGTGGCAGGAAAGCTCCTGGCACATACATTAAAAGGATAACGGGATAGCTAAGTGATTAGCGGTGAACCCTACCGATCCCGAGAACAGTGGTCCCATCAGGGATGGATTGGCCATAGTCCCTACAGGGAAATTTCCCGGTGGGCCAATCCTCATCGGGGCCATCAAGCCCTTTTGATGGCAGCAGATCAGGTACATAATGATCTGATGCTCAATGGCCACAGGTGCCCTCCTGAACTCATGACTGTGATACAGTGGAATACTGTGGTTGGGGCGGCAGCATTCTGTGCTGCCCTGTGGTATTTGGTTCTGCTGGGGCCGTATAATGTGTTGCGATATGGTATTGCAGGCCCTGCCTACTTCTATTGTCCCTGACAATTTGGACTTGCCTACAACTTGGGGCCACTTTTAGTTTTTTTTCCAGGGCCACTTTAAGTTCCCAATCCGCCCCTGGGTCGCGTCTACCTGTCCTGATGGAGCGGCAGGTTGAGCATGCGCCCCGTCGCTCCTTTCATTCTTTATGGGATCACGGGAAATAGTAGAGCGCTATATTTGGCTGTCTCCAGCAGTCCCATCGAGAATGAATGGAGTGGCAGGGCACATATGCGGACTGCAGCTTCATGAGAACAAGGGAGTGGAATTCTGTATCTTGGGATCGAGGGGGTCCGAGCGTTAGGACCCCCACCGATCAGTTAGTTATGCCCTATCCTGTGGATAACGGATAACTTAAAAATCTTGACACAACCCCTTCAACACGGGCACCTAGGTTGACAGCTGCTCCTCTGTTTTATTGATCCACTTAATGTATGTCCCAGGAGCTTTTCCTGCGCATATGATAAAAAGTTAATGTAGATATGATGAGAAAAGACCCTTGGAGCAACTTGAGAACCACAAGCTGAGACATACCATCTCCTGGGATATACTGTACCATGTGGGTCTGAAGATCCCCATACACATTTGATATATCTCCCAACTCCCTCCCAGCTCTCCCATACTTATACATGTTCGTTTCGGCTAAATATTCACTTCACACAATCCTTATCTCCTAGGAGAAATGGATCGGGCAAAAATATTCCTTTTCCCAAACCTTTCTCTCTATCCCCCAACCCCACCGATCAGCTGTTTGAGAAGGCACCAGGGCTCCTGTGAGCACCACGGCGTTCTTGCAGCTTACTAAGCACTGCGCCATACATTGTACAGTGGCTGTGCTTGGTATGGCACTGCTCCTAAGTCACGTGACACATGAGCGTGTCATCACTCGGCCTAGGAAAAGCAGATAGAAGGCCGTGGCACTCACTGGGTGACGCTAGGGAGGCTCATCCCCGTTGCAGCCTGCTATTGGCTGCTCCTCTGTCGCCGACTGTCAGGGGGGTGCCAGAGAAGCAATGACGATTCCATCCATACAGATTGAAGCGCTCATTGCTGCAGCGCAGCGCTGACGCCCGCGGCCCACATACTGTGGCGGGCACAGGAGCGCATAGTTCCCCGCCCCACGATCACTGCACACCGTAGGCTTCAGGCCTATTAGACCTGAGGCATATGCGGTAGTGAAATCCCGACACAGGTGTGCGTGATGATGTCATCGGGCGCGCCTGTGCCTGGATGCAGCAGCACAGTGAAGTGTGCGAGCAAGCGCCTGGACATAGGTGAGTATTTAGCTTTTCATTTTTTTTCTTTCATGTGCCAAGTAACTTTGGGGGACACAGGAGGACATGTTGGGGGAAAATATAATGGTGGGATACTGTGTGGGGAAAATAATTATGGGAGGGATTACTATGTGGGGGGAAAATTACTAAATGGGGTCAATATGGGGGAAACTACTATATGGGGGATATTACTGTGTGGGGGGCAGTGTGGGGTACTCCACTGTGTGGGGAGCAGTGTGGGGTACTCTACTGTGTGGGGGGCAGTGTGGGGAAAATTACTGTGAGGGGGAAATTACTGTGTGGGGTATAGTACCCTACTGTGTGGGGTACACTACTGTGTGGTGGGCAGTGTGGAGTACACTACTGTAGGGGGCAGTGTGGGGGACACTACTGTGTGGGGGACACTACTGTGTAGGGGACACTATAGTGTGGGGGCAGTGTGGGGGAAACAACTGTATGGGGGCAGTGTGGGGGAAACTACTGTTTGGGGGAAACTTCTGTATGCTGCAAATTACTATATGGGGGGCAGTGTGGGGGAAATTACTATATGGGGCAGTGTGGGGGGGGCGTTGCTATTGGGGAAGCACTGTAGGGGCATTTCTATTATTTTTGGGGACACTACACAGGGATTATTGCCTGGAGCACAATATAGGGTGTTAATATTATTATTGGGGGCACTCTAGGGGACACTATAGGGACATTTTGGGTAATTCATCTGGTGTAAAGTAGAACTAGCTTAGTTGCCCATAGCAGCCAATCAGGTTTCACCTTTCATATTTGACAGCTCTTTTGGAAATCAGCTCCACTTTACAACAGTTTGATAAATGACCCCAATAATGTCTATTAGGATCACTATTTTTTCACCAGTATAGTACCTGGGACACTGGGGAGCACAACGGGCACAGTATTGGGGGTGGCAGCAGGATGACACTGTGGGGACACCAGGATGGGGACGTTGATGGAAAAACTGAGAAATCTAACGTGTCTGTATTACAAACTCTGTAGAGACGAGATACGGCTGAAAGAATTTGTCATGGCGGTCTAACGGTGGAGAAGAGGAAAGAAAAGGTCTATATGACTGGAGATGTCCCTGGATGTAAGACATATGTGGTCAAGTATTGGGGGGGGTGTGCCAGAGAAAGGACCCGTCCCGGGTGCCAAACACCCTAGGCACGCCACTGTTTTGTGGACATCTTTTGCAGTGCAGAGTCTTGGACCTGGAAGCACAAGGAAAGGCTTCTGTGTGTTTCCATGGGCTTCTGGGCAGGGGTTGGTCAACAGGTTCCTTACTCAACGGCAGACGTGTGACTTCACAACACATGTTTACATATACATACACCATATATATGCAACACACACACATAAATACACCATATACATGGTACACATACATATATACATGCTGTCCGCATCTGTTGCTCCGTTTCGGGGACCCGCAAAAATTATGAGTCATGTTCTATTCTTGTCCGTTTTGCGGACAAGAATAGCCATTTCTATAAAGCGCCGCCTGTTCCGTTCTGCAAATTGTGGAAGGCACACGGGACTGTCTACGATCACCCGCGAACTTCTGCAGGCTGCTCCTAATTTATGATGATGCATCGCCTAAACTGAAACTCTACGCCAGCCAGAAAACTGGCGTAAAAGAAGATAAAAGTGGTGGGGCTGCTGGCCCTCACAACCCCCCCTTTTTTGGAAAGTGGCAAAGGCAGAGGAGAAACCTCACTTGTGAAAAAATGTTTGCACAAGTAGTGTTGTGTCTTTTTCATTCCAGAAAACTGGCGCAAATTTATCATAAATCAAGCCTAGTTTTTTTTTATTTATCGCTTTTTATTTAACCTATAGAGACCCTTTTCATAGTGATTCTGGGGACTATGATGAAGGCACACATTTACATCATTTGATTTTACTTTAGCAAGTAATATTTATTGCCATAATCATCATCATCCCTTTTAATTTATTTAAAGATCCATTACGGCTTTTTGGTTGCTAATATATCATAAAATATCTGCAGGAAACTGAATGCTTAGGGCTAATTTAGTATTTTTTTTCCTTTTACCCAAATGGAACAGCCACATTATCTAATCTGAGTCAGGTTATTGTGCTTTCAGACCATCTTGCTGGCAATCAATTTGCTTTCCAGTGCTAAATGCATGCACATTGTAGGAGGAGCAGGAAAGTGTCCAACATCACCAGAGACAAGACGAAACGCTAGATCAATGCAATGAGCAAAAAACAAGCCGAGGATACAGACAAGCAAAGTACTGACGAGACCCTTATCGTCCTATTCCCAGATCCTTGAGATGGCAAGGTCATCAAACCGAAAGCAAGAAATCTTCAAAATCGTAAGACTGTACAGCTAGTATTCTATGGCAAGATTGTGATGATATACTATATATTACATTTACATCGTTGTTGTGGATGTCTCTGCATTTTGCTTGCATGATTTCATTTCAATACATATGGCCTACAAACCATGTGAAGGAATCTCACTTACTTGAAAATATTGCATCATTCGTTGGAGTCGGAGTCTTTCTTCATGGTGGGGTGGTGGTGGTGGTGGTGGTGGTGGTGGTGGTGGGGTGGTGGTGGTGGTGGTGGTGGTGGTGGTGGGGTGGTGGTGGTGGTGGTGGTGGTGGTGGTGGTGGGGTGGTGGTGGTGGTGGTGGTGGTGGTGGTGGTGGTGGTGGTGGGGTGGTGGTGGTGGTGGTGGTGGTGGTGGGGTGGTGGTGGTGGTGGTGGGTTGGGGTTGGGGGATTGGGGTGAGGAGGCAGGGCCTCATTACACACTACACTGCTCTATAATAGATGGTAATGATGTGGTCCTGACTACGATATGCCATCACGGCTGAGGGGCCTGATGGGAAAACTCACCGGTATGTAGTATACGCAAGTGCCAGAGTGTAATGTGTAGTGAGCTGCAGCTCTGCAAGTGCTGGCAACCACCACCCCTCACATTCTAGGACAGGTTGCTGGCAGCCATTTTAAATTTCTGGAGAACAAGAGCAACAAAATATGTGTCTAATAGAAGGTAATTCAATCTTCTTTTTTCAAAAGTATCTAATGTTTAAAGGGGTTTTCCAGTATCTGAAAAAACGTGGCTGCTTTCTTCCAGAAACAGCACCACACCTGTCCACTGGTTGAATGTGGTATGCCACTTCAGTAGAGCTGAGCAGTAATACCAGACACAACCCATGACAGCCATGTTTTTCTAATCACGGACAACCTCTTTAAAGCGAACCCGTCAGCTCCTTTATGCTGCCCCCACTGAGGTCAGTACAGTGTTGTGACATACCCACTGATTTCAGCGGTCTGGTACTGCCGTGATGGGATTCAGTCATTTTAGAGTACCGACCTGCTAAAGCCCACAGTAACATAGTAACATAGTTTATAAGGCTGAAAAAAACATCTGTCCATCTAGTTCGGCCTATTATCCTGCAAGTTAATCCAGAGGAAGGCAAAAAAATAAGGGTACTTTTACACTTGCGGCATCCGTCCTGCTGCAAGTGGCCGTGCACTGCTGTGCTGCTGCTCCGTCCCCATTGACTATAATAGGGCGGGGGGTGGAGCTACGGCGCAGCACGGCACTGCACGGTTGGAGATCGCCGGACTAAAAGTCGGACCTGCACCTCAAGGACGATGCGGCAGACTGAGTAGCCGGCGGGATCCGTCCTGCCTCAAGTGTAAAAGTATCCTAAACTGTGAGGCAAAAGCCAATTTTCCTCACTTTAGAGGAAAAAAATTCCTTCCCGACCGATAATTCCCTGGATCAACGACCCCTCTGTAGTAGCTGTAGCCTGTAATATTATTACACTCCAGAAATACTCCAGCCCCCTCTTGAATTCCTTTATTGTACTCACAATCACCACCTCCTCAGGCAGAGAGTTCCATAGTCTCACTGCGTAAAGAATCCTCTTCTATGTTTGTGTAGAAACCTTCTTTCCTCCAGACGCAGAGGACGTCCCCTCGTCACAGTCACAGTCCTGGGGATAAATAGATGATGGGAGAGATCTCTGTGCTGACCCCTGATATATTTATACATACTGATTATATCTCCCCTCAGTCGTCTTTTTTCTAAAGTAAATGAGTTTTTCCGTGCAGGCGCGGGACGTTCCCAGGGTCAGGACTTAGATGTCTCAATTATACCAACTGAAACGTTGGTAAATATGGGAGAGAGAGATGAGTCCAATTCTGCATGCTGTCCCCAGCCTCTCCTGCCTCTGGACGATTATTGACAGTTTTCTTTCCTGTTGTGCATTTCTCTCTCTAAGCGCTGGCACCCTAAAAGTGCTGAATGTCTTTATGGAAGTGACAGACCGCTGAAATCAATGGATCTGCAGCTACACTATACTGCCCTCAGCGGGGACAGCATAGTTGAGCCAACAGGTTCCCTTTAATATAATATAAGCTGACAGTGATAATGATTAACGCAACAACAATACTGACCCTGCGCTAAGAAATTGCTGTTTATAGTGCACCAACCCATCCGTATCCGCTCACATCAGTCCCTTTCCCAGTGGGGTTCACAATCTAATTTTCCTGTCTTATAGAAATATATCATTGCAATTTCATAGGACACCAGCAGATCAGTCTATTTAATCTGCATGATTAAAAGGGGAGCTCCATGTAAACTTCCTGTTTGACGCCACTGCAGCCAGTCACTGTCCGCTGCTCCTATTACTTCATGTCAAATGACCCAAAGGGGATAGATCACCACTGCAGCCAGTGATTGGCTGCAGCAGCGTCAAACTGGAAGAGGGACCCAAGACAAGCAGCAGAGGTAACATAGTATATAAGACCGAAAAAGACATTTGTCCATCAAGTTAAACCAGATGAAGGCAAAAAAAAACCCTGTGAGGCAGTAGCCAATTTTCCCCACTTAAGGGGAAAAAAATTCCTTCCCGACTCCAATCATGCAATCAGAATAACTCCCTGGATCAACGACCCCTCTCTAGTAGCTATAGCCTGTAATATTATTACACTCCAGAAATATATCCAGGCCCCTCTTGAATTCCTTTATTGTACTCACCATCACCACCTCCTTAGGCAGAGAGTTCCATAGTCTCACTGCTCTTACCGTAAAGAATCCTCTTCTATGTTTGTGTACAAACCTTCTTTGAACAAGCTGGGACCCAGCACCAAAGATCACGTATGATCACAAACAGAGTTCCCACTAGCCTGAGAGGTCTGGAAATTAATGCACAACCACTTTAAAGAATGTATTTCTTTTACCTTTCTTGCTCCTATCTTCTGTTCGGGTTGTGTTCACATGACCAGGTCCATGCAGCTCTTTCTAGTTTCCTGTGTTGTTATGTCCATGGGTGTGTCAAAGAAGCAACAGGAGCAGTGATAGGGAAGTGTCTATGTAACTAGCTGGTGGGAGGAGCTATAAACTAGCTGGGTGTTGTTAGGGGCAGTGATAGGGGAGTGTCTATGTAACTAGCTGGTGGGAGGAGCTATAAACTAGCTGGGTGTTAGGGACAGTGATAGGGGAGTGTCTATGTAACTAGCTGGTGGGAGGAGCTATAAACTAGGTGGGTGTTGTTAGGGGCAGTGATAGGAGAGTGTCTATGTAACTAGCTGGTGGGGGAGCTATAAACTAGCTGGGTGTTGTTAGGGGCAGTGATAGGGAAGTGTCTATGTAACTAGCTGGTGGGAGGAGCTATAAACTAGCTGGGTGTTGTTAGGGGCAGTGATAGGGAAGTGTCTATGTAACTAGCTGTTGTAAGGAGCTATAAACTAGCTGGGTGTTAGGGACAGTGATAGGGGAGTGTCTATGTAACTAGCTGGTGGGAGGAGCTATAAACTAGGTGGGTGTTGTTAGGGGCAGTGATAGGAGAGTGTCTATGTAACTAGCTGGTGGGGGGAGCTATAAACTAGCTGGGTGTTGTTAGGGGCAGTGATAGGGAAGTGTCTATGTAACTAGCTGGTGGGAGGAGCTATGAACTAGCTGGGTGTTGTTAGGAGCACTGATAGGGAAGTGTCCATGTAACTAGCTGGTGGGAGGAGCTATAAACTAGCTGGGTGTTGTTAGGAGCACTGATAGGGAAGTGTCCATGTAACTAGCTGGTGGGAGGAGCTATAAACTAGCTGGGTGTTGTTAGGGGCAGTGATAGGGGAGTGTCTATGTAACTAGCTGGTGGGAGGAGCTATAAACTAGCTGGGTGTTAGGGGCAGTGATAGGGGAGTGTCTATGTAACTAGCTGGTGGGAGGAGCTATAAACTAGCTGGGTGTTAGGGGCAGTGATAGGGGAGTGTCTATGTAACTAGCTGGTGGGAGGAGCTATAAACTCGCTGTCGCTGGGTGTTGTTAGGGGCAGTGATAGGGGAGTGTCTATGTAACTAGCTGGTGGGAGGAGCTATAAACTAGCTGGGTATTGTTAGGGGCAGTGATAGGGAAGTGTCTATGTAACTAGCTGGTGGGAGGAGCTATAAACTAGCTGGGTGTTGTTAGGGGCAGTGATAGGGAGTGTCTATGAACTAGCTGGTGGAGAGCTATAAACTAGCTGGGTGTTAGGGGCAGTGATAGGGGAGTGTCTATGTAACTAGCTGGTGGAGGAGCTATAAACTAGCTGGGTATTGTTAGGGGCAGTGATAGGGAAGTGTCTATGTAACTAGCTGGTGGGAGGAGCTATAAACTAGCTGGGTGTTGTTAGGGGCAGTGATAGGGAGTGTCTATGTAACTAGCTGGTGGGAGGAGCTATAAACTAGCTGGGTATTGTTAGGGGCAGTGATAGGGGAGTGTCTATGTAACTAGCTGGTGGGAGGAGCTATAAACTAGCTGGGTGTTGTTAGGGGCAGTGATAGGGAGTGTCTATGTAACTAGCTGGGTGGGAGGAGCTATAAACTAGCTGGGTGTTAGGGCAGTGATAGGGAGTGTCTATGTAACTAGCTGGTGGGAGGAGCTATAAACTAGCTGGGTGTTGTTAGGGCACTGATAGGGAAGTGTCTATGTAACTAGCTGGTGGGAGGAGCTATAAACTAGCTGGGTGTTGTTAGGGAGCAGTGATAGGGAGTGTCTATATAACTAGCTGGTGGGAGGAGCTATAAATTAGCTGGGTGTTGTTAGGGGCAGTGATAGGGAGTGTCTATGTAACCAGCTGGTGGGAGGAGCTATAAACTAGCTGGGTGTTGTTAGGGGCACTGATAGGGGAGTGTCTATGTAACTAGCTGGGTGGGAGGAGCTATAAACTAGCTGGGTGTTAGGAGCAGTGATAGGGGAGTGTCTATGTAACTAGCTGGTGGGAGGAGCTATAAACTAGCTGGGTGTTGTTAGGGGCACTGATAGGGAAGTGTCTATGTAACTAGCTGGTGGGAGGAGCTATAAACTAGCTGGGTGTTGTTAGGGGCAGTGATAGGGGAGTGTCTATGTAACTAGCTGGGTGGGAGGAGCTATAAACTAGCTGGGTGTTAGGGGCAGTGATAGGGGAGTGTCTATGTAACTAGCTGGTGGGAGGAGCTATAAACTCGCTGTCGCTGGGTGTTGTTAGGGGTGGTGCCAGAGCTGTGCCAGAGAAAGAAGAAGTGCATCATGGGTTTGGTGGGATACAGCAACAGGAAGTGCTGCATACAGGATGGAAACAAAACAGAGTGATTTGATCATATGGTGAAAATGGATCAGGAGAGTCCAAACTGAAAAAAAAAAAAAAAAACACGGGGGAGGTAATACGAGGTATACTACAAGAGCATTTCTCTTAATAACCATAGTAATTCCAGAAAACCCCTTTAAGCAAGGGGGTTAATGCTTATATTACTATCCAATACTATATTATATCTATGTTCATTTGTTGTGTTTTTGCTTACTGACCATCCTTTGTGTAAATCCTTCTTACAATATTAAGGAAATAAGTACTTTCTGCCTATATAATATGCATTATTTATTAAGTGGCAGACCTCAAGTACATTTAACTTTAGACTTTAGTTCAGAAGAACACTGCTTTTTCACACTAGATCCTATTGATCGATCTGTTTTAAAGGTGACACAAAAATATTGCACGCTTCAGAGGTTCGATGTTGCATAATGAAATAATTAACCATTTATTCCGGCTGAGCGATATATGTAGTTATAGAAGTGCAAGTACAATCACATTTTCCATTCAAAATAACTGACAAAATTTGTCAAAAGTCAAACTGCGCTTGATTCAACTGAATTGGTTGTCTAATTCAGTGTTTCCCAACCAGTGTGCCTACAGCTGTTGCAAAACTACAACTCCCAGCATGCCCAGACAGACTTTGGCTGTGCAGGCATGCTGGGAGTAGTAGTTTTGCAAAGCTGGAGGCACACTGGTTGGGAAACACTGGTCTAATTCTATTTGGGTCCGGATCAATTCTAGCTGAAACAGAAAGTGCCCCAATTGGCCTAAAAATTTTCGTATAACACTCTGAGGTCTCCTGGGATACTTTTTCATTCGTCTTTCACTTTTTTAATTTCTTCCATGTTTCTTCATTTCTCTCTTTCGCTCTCCAAAATTCAGCCAAATTAAATCACCAACGATTAAGCTCACATTTGTAAACAAAATGTAAAACCCACACCTGAATATTTACTGGCGAATTTTTCTGCTACGTGAGAAGGCACCCTTACCCTGGGTTCACACCTGAGCGTTTCTGAGATGCGCGTTTTCCGCGCTTTTGTTGCGCGTTTTACGCGCGTATTACAGTGCGTTTTGGAAATAGGAAACGCACGTCATACGCGCGTTCGTGAGTCTGGAGACCAATTGGAAAAGGCATATCTACACTTTAACGCGTGTTAAACGCGCGTTTTACGCGCGTTCCCATTGAAGTCTATGGGTGCAAATGCGCGACAAAACGCCCCAAAGAAGCTCAAGAACTTCTTTGAGTGTAGGGCGTTTTACAGCGCGTTCAAACGCGCTGTAAAACGCTCAGGTGAGAACCATGCCCATAGGGAAACATGAGTTTTCTCCTGTTGAGCGTTTTACAGCGCGTAGGAATGCGCTGTAAAACGCGCAAGTGTGAACTGAGGGTTAGGCCTCTTTCACACGGGCATCATGTTTGACGCCCGGATAAGAGGCGGGTGCGTTGCGGGAATATGCGCGATTTTACCGCGCGGGTGCAAACATTTGTAATTTGTTAACGTCTGTTTTTTTATTCCTTTATTTTTTTTACAATGGTAACGAATGTCACTGTATGGTGTCAGTCTGAGGCATTTGTTAACGTATAAGTTTTTTGTATATGTTAAACAGATGGCAAAAATGTGATGTGAACTCAGCCCTAGTTGAAGAACTAGTACACAGCGCAGCAGCATGGCAGAAAGGGGAGGAAGCCTTGAATCTATATACTGCCTTGAAACTGGAATCTATATACTGTAAATATATTAGGCCTACCCCCAAATACAGTAATAATACACTTAGTGATTATATATATTACCAGCATACACAGACTAAATAATACCGCCATAATAGATAATAGCTCATACATGAATGGATGACAAACACTGTAACATTATAGCCCCATTCCATGATTGGAAAACATCGCTATACAGTGACTGAATAACACCACCATTCAGGGACTGCATAACACTCCCATACAGTGACTGCATAACACCTCCATACAGGGACTGTATAACATCGCTATACAGTGACTGCATAACACTGCCATACAGTGACTGGATAACACCGCCATACAGTGACTTGATAATGCCACCATACAGGGAGTGCATAGCACCGCCACACAATGACTGCCATAACACCACCATACAGTAAGTGGATAATACCGCCATACAGTGACTGGCTAACACCGCGATACAGTGACTGAATAACACCTCCATACAGTGACTGGATAATGCTGCCATACAATGACTGAATAACACTCCCATACAGTGACTGCATAACACCTCCATACAGGGACTGTATAACATCACTAGACAGGAACTGCATAACACTGCCATACAGTGACTGAATAACACCGCCATACAGTGACTTGATAATGCCACCATACAGGGAGTGCATAGCACCGCCACACAATGACTGACATAACACCACCATACAGTAAGTGGATAATACCGCCATACAGTGACTGAATAACACCTCCATACAGTGACTGGATAATGTTGCCATACAATGACTGAATAACACTACCATACAGTGACTGGATAACGCCTCCATACAGTGACTGGATAATTCCGCCATGCAATGACTGAATAACACCACCATACAGTGACCGGATAACACGTCCATACAGTGACTGGATAATGCCGCCATGCAGTGACTGAATAACACTTCCATACAGTGACTGGATAATGTCTCCATACAATGACTGAAAAACACCACCATACAGTGACCGGATAACACCGCCATGCAGTGACTGGATGACACTGCCATACAGTGACTAGAATAACACCGCTGTATAGTGAACAGATAACACCTACATACAGTGACTGGATAATGCCACCATACAGTGACTGAATAACACCGCTGTACAGTGACTGGATAACATAGCTATTCAGGGACTGCATAACACTGCCATACAATGAATGGATAACATTGCCATACAGTGAATGAATAATACCTCCATACAGTGATTAGATAACACTACGGTACAGGGAGTGCATAACACTACCATACAGTGACTGGATAACACTACTATACAGTGACTGGATAACACTGCCATACAATGAACATATAACACCTCAATATAATAACTGGATAACACCTCCATACAGTCACCGGATAGCAGCGTTATACAATGAATAGATAACACCCCCATACAGTGACTGGATAGCACCAACACACAGTGACCAGATAGCGTCACTATACAGTAACTGGATAGCACCGCCATACAATAAGTAGATAATGCCGCCATACAGTGACTGGATAACACCACCATACAGTGACCCGATAACACCGCCATACAGTGACTGGATGACACTGCCATACAGTGACTGAATAACACCACCATAGAGTGCCAGATAACATCGCTATACAGGAACTGCATAACACTGCCATACAATGAATGGATAACATTGCCATACAGTGAATGAATAACATCTCCATACTGTGACTGGATAACACTACCATACAGGGAGTGCATAACCGGATAGCACCGCCATACAATGAATAGATAACACCTTCATACAGCAACTGGATAGCACTGCCATACAGTAACTGGATAATGCCGCCATACAGTGACTGACTGGATAACATCGCCATACAGTGACTGGATAACAGAGTATAAAGGGGCACAGTATAGAGTATGACTAGAGGCACTGTACATGGTATGGTAAGCGGGCACAATGCATGGTATAAGAGGGCATAGAACAGGTTAGGAGGCACAGTATAGGGTATAAGAGGGCATAGAACACGTTAGGAGGCACAGAATAAGGTATTAGGAGGCACAGTACAGGGGAATCCCCTTATAACCTTGTACTGTACCTCCTACAGTGTATTATAAGGGGGCACAGTACAGTGTAGGGGGCACCGTACAGGGTATCAGACTCACTAATGTTGGTCAGGCTGGGAGTCTAAAGCAGGAGGTCGTGGCATTGACTGACAGGCAGGCAGCAGCGGTGCTCAGAGGCGGGTGTAAGCGGGTGAGGGCCGTGCTGCTTCTTCTTGGCTGTCTGTCACAGCCAGAGAAGGAGGTCAGTGGCGCTACGAGCTAGGCGGGCGGGCAGGTGAAAGAGGTGGGCACATCCAGGGTCCACATCCAGGGCCCACTGCTGCTCCACCAATCAGATAACAGCAGCAGAGGAGAGGTAGGAGAATCCCTCTCGCCTCTTCTTTCAGTACGCGTCACTGTAATTTATGATAACTTTGTACTCACTAACACTGGTCAGATAGGTAGGAGATGTTACTTATGTATACCGAAAGAGGAGCTGTCACCTCTCCTGCCATATCTGTTTTAGTAAATAATCATATTCTACATGAAATGACAACTGTGGAGCATTTATTCTTATGACTGTATGTTTTGCTATTCCTCTACTATTCCTTCTAGAACTTTGAATAAAAGTACAACTGGGTGCTATCAGTTTGCGGGTTGTCCCTGCACAGTCAATCAGTACTGCCAGTGTGAGGCAGTACAGGGACCCCCCCCCCCCCAAACTATTTACACCCATTCATAACCCTTTTGATAGACATTTAGCAGGAATAATAGAGGAACAGAACAACATACAGTTATATAAAAAGGTGGGATGCCCTTTTTTTTATAACAAAAGAGTTACAGATGTGACGCAGACAGAAATTACACCTGTACATGCACCAATACCAGAGACCTAAACACTAGCATAGAGCCAGTTGCAGGTTACACACATTGGGGCAGATTTACTAATCCTGTCTAAAATGCAGACAAAGAGAAAGCGGGTCATTTATTATGACCCTACACCTCTGGTTCATGACTTTTTGAATGCCACTGCACCTGAATTTATGTGCAAGTGATATTTCTACAACACCCTCGCGTCTGGGCACATTGACCACCTTGTCCTGCACATTCACTATTATTCACACCAGTTTCCTGGCATAAATGATGACTGAAATCTATTCCACCTAGAGGCTGGAGCAGATTTCAACCTAGGCGCACGGATTGCCAGAGGATGGGCCTAGTTCAATTAAAAGGGTTATCCCATGAATAATGTAAAAAATGAAAATCAGACATAATATAATACATGGAAACCTCTAGACAACAAAGCTAGAACCAGCCCTGTACCTCACATGGATCCAGAGATCTCCCCATTCATTGCTCTGCTAGATCAAGCTAACAGCTCAAGGGGAGTGTCTTTTCTGCTGCAGCTAAGGGGGTGTGTCCATGTTCTCCCTATCACAGCTCAGGAGGCGTGTCCATTCTGCTGTAGCTTTCTCCCTATCACAACTCAGGAGGCAGTTGAAGGATAAAACTGAGCATGTGCGGCCTTCTCAGTGAGCAGGACAAAGAAATAAGAAAAAAGCAAACAGCAGGTGGCGCTATACAGATACATTTTACTGAATAACTCAGTGGCTATGATACATTTTTAATTACATACAGTTACAAAAGTATTCAGATCCAGGTGCTGGTGTAAAACCTGTAGAATATTTTTTGTGGGACAACCCCTTTAAGTGCATCCTCTGGTATCTCGGGGCTATAAAAGGATGGTCGATGATAAATTCCCCCCACAGACTGAACTGATCTGTCAAATTTATCACACTGGCTCAGGCTGCGTGTAAAACTGGTGTACTGCTTTTCTCACAGACATTTTTGTCTATATTTTACTACCTTTTGCTTGTGTTAACCCTTTCGCTACCAGCTGCGTACATGGCAATGGGTAACATGGGGCCCACTCATGCGTGCAGCGGGCGCCATGGCTAGCTGGTCTCTGCTGTTTTGCCGATCGAGGTCATTAAAGCCTTTAGATGCCATTATCAAGTGTGATCACAGCATCTAAAACCTAAAAAAAACGGAAGCGTGAGCTTCTTCCCAGCATCCTCTGCGATCAATGAGGATGCCAGTAATTGTTTCAATACATTGGGTCTCTCTGAAGAGACCCAGGGTATTAGAGCTGCAATTCTTATTTTGCCCAGCAGGTGGCAGGCCAACATTAGAAATGAGCAATTGTAGTACCATTAATGATCTATTTGAAAAATAATCTATTTGAAACAGAATTTAAAAAAAATAGTGTTGTAGTCTTAAACATGAGCTACACAAAAAAAGTTTTAAAAAAGTAACAAAAATTTCAAAAATATAAAAATTTTAATCACCCCCCTTTTCCGTAGAATCATTTTTCAAAAAATATAAACATCAAGGACGTTACCACGTCCAAAAAATCCTGTACTATTAAAATATTTTCACAATACGGCGAATGGCGTAATGGAAAAATGGGTCAAAATGTCGGATTCACCATTTTTTCACCACTTCTCTTACCCCAAAAAAATATAATAACATGGGAACAAAAAGTTACACACACTCGAAAAAGGTATCAATAAAAACTAAGGGTCATCCAGCAAAAAATTCGCCCTCACACAGCTCAGTAGATATAGCTATAGAAAAGTTATGGGGGTCAGAATATGGTGATGTAAAAAGTTCTAATTTATTTTTACACTGTTTAGACATAAAAAACTTATACATATGTGGTATTGTTGTAATTATACTGACCCAGAGAATAAAGGGAATGGGTCCGTTTTGCCGTAAAGGGAACGCTGTAGGGAAAAAACCCCTAAACTGGTGGAGGAATTGAGTTTTTTTTCCAATTCCACCCCATTTGGAATTTATTTTCCCGCTTCCCACTACATTGTATGCCATATTAAGTGGTGGCATTAATAGGTACAACTTGTCCTCATATGGATTTGTGAAATTGTGAACGGAAAAATAAAAAAAGTTATGGCTTCAGGGAGAATGGTAAGAAAACTGAAAACGCAAAAACGAAAAAACCAAAGGTATCCAAAGGGTTAAGCCTCATTCACACGTCAGTGTTTTGTTCAGTGATTTCCATCAGTGATTGTGAGCCAAAAGCAGGACTGGAGCCTCCACAGAGATATTGTACAAGGGAAATATCTGTACCTATTCAGTTTAGAGACGCATCTGGTTCTGGCTCAAAATCACTCATGGAAATCACTGACCAAAACACTGATGTGTGAATGAGGCTTTACTTTGCACCACAATTTTGGGGAAGATCTATCAAAACTGTTGCAAAGGAAAACTGAGTTTCATATAGCATCCAATCAAATTTCACCTTTCATTTGTCAAAGCTTCTTTGGAAAATGAATGGTGGTATCTGATTGGTTACTATCTGCATCTAACCCAGTTTTCCTTTGCACCAGTTTTGATAAATTTCCACCTTTATGCCCAAATGTTGCCTTAAAATGCTGCATCTTACATCATGCCCCATTTCTGCTTAGCCACACCCCATCCCTCAGCCGGAATAATGCAGTAGAATATCCTTTCTGGCTTACTTGCTTCACAAATATGTCTAAAATGAGATGCATCAAGTTGTAAGTTACCAAATGGTCCTTTTAGTGCAAATGTGGGCACAAATGATGCAGCTTTCGCCCCTCATACCAGGAACTGAAGAGGTTAGAAGTTGTGTTTTTGGTTTGGTAGGCTGACTTCTTTCTAGCCATGTGACGGCCATTTCCATCCAGTGAGGCTTTTTTTTCCAACTCTACTTTTATTCTCACCAACCATTGTTATGTAATGTTCACAGTCCCAATATATTATCACTAGAGATGAGCGAATCGAAGTTGCTGAAGTGGAATTCGATCCAAATTTCTGGAAAAATTTGTAAAAATGTTTGCCTAAATGGCTGCTGCACGTGTTGGGACATGGAGCAAAGAAATTTGGTAACTCCTGCGTTGATTTTTACATTCTTTTACTTTTTTAGGGGGGTGTATTAATAGGTAACAAAAAGAAAAAAAGATAAGTCATAAGTGCCGTTCAGCGGTGAAGTTACATTGTACTGCAGCCATTTACGGGGTGTATTAATAGGAAAGATGCTTACGTCCCATTAGCCATTTTGTGTTGTTTTTACATAGTTTTTTTTTGGGGGGGAGGATGTATTAATAGGAAAAAAAAAGAAACAAAATATATGTCATAAGTGCCATTCTGGGGTTGAAGTTACATTGTACTACAGCCATTTACGCAGTGTAGAAAAAGGAAATATATGCATGTCCCATTAGCCGTTCTGCTGTGAATTGTGATTATTATATTTCTTTTTTTAAAGAGTAGAAATAGGAAAAAAAAGGAAAAAATATACTTTATAATGTCAGACAGACAGGTGACAGGCCCTTAAAAAGGAACGGGCAGTGGGCAAAATGTTTTTGTCGCAGACACGAGAAAAAGGAGGGGTGGCAGCAGGAGTTGCAGCGAGAGGCCTGAGCTCTCGGTGTCATCTAGCGGATGTGTCTTGACCAGCAATCCAGCGGTGCTTGAATGGTTGACTTGGTCTTCGACTTCGTCGCAAGTGACATCAGACACCCCCAGCCAAGAGTCGATGGGTTCCTCTGACACAACGCTTAGTTGGCATGGCCCAGCAGCAGGCCCTGTGCCCCCACCTGTTCTGAACCTTCCTCTGTCCTTTTCAGTTCCCTCAGCGCAAGAAGTATTATATGCCGTAGGCTCGGCTCCACTTTTTAGCGAGGACACTATGTCACTGTCGCTTCACCACTCTATGGTCTCCTCATGCTGCTGCCACCTCAACACTATGTCACTGGGCCACTTTGTGGTCTTGTAATAATGCTGTTACTTCACCACTCTGTGGTCTCCTCATGCTGCTGCCACCTCAACACTATGTCACTGGGCCACTTTGTGGTCTCCTCTTGCTGCTGTTACCTCAACACTATGTCACTGGGCCACTTTGTGGTCTCCTCATGCTGCTACCACTTCAACACTCTGTGGTCTCCTCATGCTTCTGCCACTTCATCACTCTGTGGTCTCCACATGCGGCTGCCACCTCAACACTATGTCACTGGGCCACTCTGTGATCTCCTTATGCTGCTGCCACCTCACCACGCTGTCACTGGGCCACTCTGTGGTGTCCTCATGCTGCTGCCACCTCACCACTCTGTCATTGGGCCACTCTGTGGACTTCTCATGCTTTTTTCATCCTCCCCACTCCATGACTGGGCCACTATTTTGCCTTTTTGGCCTGGTTGACATCATCAGTTATTTGACCCTTCTTCTGATCTGTCAGAAAGAAGGAAAAATGAGACACACAACGGATTCAGTCTATGTAGCAGATGTGAGGCCTGTATGACATAGTCCCTATTTTGCTTTACAATTGGCCTGTGATTTGGTAGCCAAAAGCAGGAGTGAGTACAAAACACAGAAGATATGCAAAGATTCTATTCATGTGTCATCTCTGTTTTGGATCCACTCCTGTTTTTTTTTTTTTGCTTTAGCAATACTGATGGATTACTGACCATATGCTGACCGAGTGAAGGCAGATGTTAAACAGACAGGATCTGTTTTTGTGGGTCATTGTTCTGGTGGATCAGAAGAAGTGCAAAATAATCAGTGATGTCAACACAAACCTACTGCTGACACCCTCTCCACTCTGTCGGGGTGTTCTAATTGTATAAGCATTTAATAGAACAGGTACTGTAGACATCTATGTGGAATCAGCTGACGATGGTGTAAAACGAGTGTGCTTCTTCTTGATGAAAACATCGACCTGTAAGGCTGAGTTCACACTTGAGTTGTTTGGTCAATTTTGGCCCCATAACTGCCCAAATAAGTGAAATGTGCAGTGATTCTAAGAGCGACACCTGTCATCTGCATATCATACGGACTCACAGTATTATTTTTTCTACCACAGCAGACTCCCTATGTGTGTTACTGCAAGGCACAGTGTTGTACACCACTATACAGTCTTTCTGCAGCCAGGAAATAGCTGTTTTTTTCACTACAAATAAATTCGGATTGAATCGAATTTTTTCGGAAAATTCGGCAAACCGACCAAATTTAATTTTTGAGAAATTTGCTCATCTCTAATTATCACCTATCACAATTTTCTTATGACCAATAAACTGATATTTGCTTAGTGTTTAAGTGGCCTATGTTGACTCACTAATTATTCTAGCCGTTTCAGCATCTGGTGACATAACTGATTACTGGCCATTTTTCCAGATGAGGAGGCCAGGTCAATCCAGGTGAACTCCCTGATGAAATAACATACTCAGTAAATTGTTAAAAATATATGTAGTATTTTCTTTCCTGGTAAAACAGAACTCTTCTTCACAATCCCTATGAATAAAGTGCAACACACTAAAAAGTAGGTAAACAAAAAGCAGATATAGTATAGTTCATGTGGTTACACTTGCCACTTTACCAATTAGTCTTCGTAATAGCTTAGGGCAGTGTACATGAGGGCCACTTGGCTAGAAGCTATAAAGCTGTATGTATGTAACAGAGAATTAAGCTCCAATGAAGATGTCTGTGAGACTACCACCTATCTCTTTGTATTCCACTATCTTGGGCACTGGCCAGTGAAGAGCCTCCAGAGAATCGAGTGCAGGTTAAGTGATTGTTTCTGTATCTTATGCTGTATGTGATCTGTATATGTCTTTTCTGTATATTTATCTATTACTGCTTAGTAAACTTCTTATTCACTTAGCTATTGTTTAAGCCTATTTATTCCTGTACATTAGAATCCACTGTAAACCAACTAGGTTAAAGTATCACTTACAAAATATAAAAGAACATCTTTTGTGCAATCCTGAGTGGTCAATTCCTTAATGATAATTCATCCATCCTTTGGAGTAATAAAATCCTGAGAGGTCAGTTCAATAATGATAATTCCCTTATCCTTTGGAGAAATAAGACCCTCGCCCATAGCCCTCTAAAATACATCCATATGGCAAAGAGTGACCCTACAAAAAACCTGAATGGACCCTAGTACCTAAAAGTCTAAATTCCCAAGCATTTTTCTTTAACAGTTCCATCTCTAAAGATGCCACATGTTGTAGAAGATTGATACGAGAATATCATTGTGCTGGCGGCAGAGTTATGTCTTTCACGTGGACACCTGGCACTGAAAAGGTTAAAATGCCCACTAAAAGTAGGAATGTACTTGAAGCTGACCAACATCTCAATCACAAAGATGTGGTATCTCTGTAGCAAATTAATTCTTAGAGACAGATGGAGAACCCACTGCTATATATTTTCAGTAAAGTACTCCAGACCAAGTTTTACAATGTGACTGTAGCTGAGTGGCCATAAAAAAGGCTTCAAATTACAGATGAGCCCACTAATACCTCTGTCACATAGACTCTTTAAAAATCTTACCAATGGAGGTCTAGTACACACAATCTACATATCATCTGAAAGACCTATGTGTTGGACATAATAAACGTAAGGTTTTTGGTCGGTTGTTCATTAGTAGCAAGGAGGGACCTTATTGCCATTGTCAGTTTTAACACAGCCACATTTATTTTAACATATATGTGTTATACATTTACATATAATATGTACATTTTATATAGTCTACATTTTCTTCAAGGACATTTAATTTACCCTAAGCTCTGGAGCAAGTGTCTAATTATGGATTATATGAAAGTCATGTAGCAAAAGGAACAATTATATTGCTGTGTCACATCCAAATGCTTTTAGTCGTAGCTTGTTAAATATTGATGCTTCCTTTGCCTACCCATAGATAGTATTAATAAAAGAACAAGTGCATTGTGGGAGATGTGAGGAAATACTGTAAGCCTCTGCATTTAATAGAGAGCTTGTCTTTTATCCATATTTTTAGACAATAGACTGTATCTGTCCATATATTAAAGTGCATCTCCAGATTGCTATAATAATTAACAATGGCTGTATTAAACACATAGTAACATAGTTTGTTAGGCTGAAAAAAGACTTCTGTCCATCCAGTTCAGCTTGTTATCCTGCAAGTTGATCCAGAGGAAGGGGAGAAAAAACTGTGATGTAAAAGCCAATTTTTCTTTAGGGGAAAAAATTCCTTCCCGACTCCAATCAGGCAATCAGAATAACTCCCTGGATCAACGACCCCTCTCTAGTAGCTGTAGCCTGTAATATTATTACACTCCAGAAATAAATCCAGGTTCCTCTTGAACTCTTTTAGTGAACTCACCATCACCACCTCCTCAGGCAGAGAGTTCCATAGTCTCACTGCTCTTACCGTAAAGAATCCTTTTCTATGTTTGTGTACAAACCTTCTTTCCTCCAGAAGCAGAGGATGTCCCCTTGTCACAGTCACAGTCCTGGGGATAAATAGATGATGGGAGAGATCTCTATACTGACACCTGATATATTTATACATAGTTATAAGATCTCCCCTCAGTCGTCTTTTTTCTAAAGTTAATAACCCTAATTTTGATAATCCTTCAGGGTACTGTAGTTGCCCCATTCCACTTATTACTCTAGTTGCCCTCCTCTGAACCCTCTCCAGCTCTGCTATGTCTGCCTTGTTCACAGGAGCCCAGAACTGTAGACAGTACTCCATGTGTGGTCTGACTAGCGATTTGTAAAGTGGTAGGACTATGTTCTCATCACAGGCATCTATGCCCCTTTTGATACAACCCATTATCTTATTGGCCTTTGCAGCAGCTGCCTGACACTGGTTTCTACAGCTTAGCTGGCTGTCCACTAAAATTCCTAAGTCCATTTCCATGTCAGTGTTACCCAGTGTTTTACCATTTAGTATGTACTGGTGACTTGCATTATTCCTTCCCATGTGCATAACCTTACATTTGTCAGTGTTAAACCTCATCTGCCACTTCTCTGCCCATGCCTCCAATCTATCCAGATCCATCTGTAACAGTACACTGTCCTCTTCCATGTTAATTACTTTACACAGTTTAGTCTCAATTGATATTTTACTGTGCAAGCCTTCTTCAAGATCATTAATAAATATATTGAAGAGAATTGGGCCCAACACTGACCCCTGTGGTACCCCACTAGTGACAGTGACCCAATCTGAGTGTGTAGTGTTAATAACTACCCTCTGTTTTCTATCACTGAGCTAGTTACTTACCCACATACAGACATTTTCTCCCAGTCCAAGCATTCTGGTTCCGGCATTTGTCTATTTTAATCTTTTTAAGACAGCGCTGTACTTCCTCGGTCATACAGGCCACTTTTAATGGAGAATTTACTTTTACATCCTGCATTTCATCTGACAGTTTATTTTTTCAGTGAATGCAGTGGAGAAAAAATATTTAATAGCTTTGCTTTCTTCTGATCGCTGTCTGTAACTCCTCCCTCATCACTCTGCAAAGGGCTGACATCTTCAGCTTTATACTATTTTCCATTTATATAATTGAAGAGCATTTTAGGGTTAGTTTTACTCTCTTTGGCAATGAATCTCCAGTCTCCAGTTTGGCTGCTTTTATTTGTCTTTTACATATTTTTTTTTTCTTTATAATTTTTCAATGCTTCCTCGCTACCCTCCTGGTTTAGTGATTTAAATTTCTCTTTTTTGTCATTAATTGCTTTATTTGCAATCATATTTATCTACATTTGTTTTTTCTTGTTCCTTACCCTTTTATTCCCATACGGTATGTACCTCTCACAATGAGAATTTAGGATACTTTTAAAAATATCCCATTTTGTGGCTGCATTTTTATTTTTAAGGACAGTTAGTTATGGTCACTACTTCCTAGGTGTCCCCTAACCTGCACATCTGTTGTCCTGTCAGGTCTATTGTTTATTGCTAAGTCCAGTATGGCCGTCCCTCTAGTTGAGTCCTGAACCATTTGGGAAAGGTAATTGTCTTTGGTTATTGCCAAGAACCTGTTTTCTTACAGGGAAATTTCCTGGGGGCGGCCAAAGCCCTACTTATGGCCATTGTCCAGGTACATAATGATCTGATGTTTTTAGTACTAATTAATGCTAGGAGCATCATGTACTTATGCACATTGCCATCAGCCATGTTTCGTTATGAATTCAACTGTAGCACTCTCCTCCCTATGGTGATAGGGCAGTAGTTTATGCTGCACTGTGGTATTTCCTGGGGCTGTATTTTGTGCTGCACTATGGTATTGCTGGCGCTGTCTACTTCTGTTGTCCCACCCTACTTGTGGTTTTTGTTAGCCTTATCTACTTATGTTTGCCCACCTTCTGTCAATGTGGACTCGTCTACAATATGGGGCCAACTTTAGCTTTTTTCCCAGAGCCACTTTAAGTTTCCATCCTCCCTTTGACAGGGCGATTTGAAAAAACCCTGCCTGAGGTACCAAGAATTTTAATTGAAGACATTACTTTAGTCCCTGTGTCTCCTCCTTAGGCGTCATGCACATGACCATACAGTATGTATTTTACTGTCCACAAATCGCAGATCCGCAAATATAGCAATACTGGCCGTATGCGTCCCCACTTTCCTTTGTCCCTATTATAGAACTAGCTACTCTTGTCCACAAAATGGATAAGAATAGGACATATTCTATAATTTGTGGACTGGCCGCACAGATGCAGACAGCACATGGATGATATCAATGTGCTGTCCACATTGTTTGCTGCGCCATGAATATTAATGGTTCCGTGTGCGATCTGCAAAAATTGTGGTTTATTAAGAGTCCAAAAATATGGTCATGTACATAAGGCCTTAGCTATTGCAGGTTACTAGTTAGCTCAGAGTGACACATGGAAGTGAATTAGTGAAATGTCAGAATGATCAACATATTTATGAACCACCAGTTCCACTTTTTCCAACATAGAAGTTGATAAACTGGGTGAGGCAGAGGGTGAGAGAGAGAGACTTTTTTATTACAATTTTTTTTATTAAAATGTCTTATGTACCCCCAACTCCCCCAGATCCAACAAGACAGTCCTGGATTTCGGTGGATGTCCCGCAGTCCCAGGAGGGCAGAGGTATGGCCACAGTTGATTGCAATGGAAAAGCAGGGAGCTGTACTCTTAATGCTTCACCATTCAACTTCTGGCAATCCGTAGCAGACATGATGTGGTCACACACATATGCTGCTGGGTTGTTTAGGAGGAACGTGCAGGCCTGGGACTCAGCCTGTGCTACTCCTACACAGCCATGTAAGTGCGATGTGCGTGTGACCGCAGAGTGCAGGATGTACTCTGATCATCGAGATTTAGTATTTTTTTTATTAACGGGAATGGTAATAGTGAAAGAGGGGCATAGCTACTGTGAGGGCACAATGTGGGCATAACTACTGTGGGGGCCCAGTGTTTGCTTTACAGTGGTCTAAATCTTTTTGTAAACCATCAAAAATCAAAGATCTGCAGTTCTGCACCTTAATGAAACTGTATTGTCGACATTCATTTATCACTTAGCCTGGTCCAGATCCCTAAAAAAACTTAATCTGTGGACTTTTTCATGTTTTAATGGAGTTAATAGTATTGAATCACAGTGGATTTAAATACACTTTTTGAGGCTGGGAAAGCACACTGATGGCGGCTTGACCGATGTGCATTCATAGAAACATGGAACATGTGGAACTTTCATGTGACTGACAAGTGACAAACATTAAAAAAAAAGACAGAGGGTAGAAAGTAATATCTGCTCTTAAAGCCGTCATGTGCTAAAAGTATGTATAGCCCCAGGCTTATTAACCCCATAATGATTAACTTTTTTCCAGTTTTTTGCCTTTCCATGTTTAGGCAGGCATAACTTTTTGTTTTGTTATTTTTCATTTCCCATGGCTGTACAAGGCCTAGTTTTATGCAAGAAAAATTGCACTTTTCATACACTTCCATTTCTTGCATCGCAAATAAAGAAAAAGTGATTTTCGACATTGCTTTTTTACCTTATTTTTTATATTGTACAGATATTGTGCAGGATATTTTCTTCATGTGGATACCTAATAAGTGTAATTTTTAGCTTTTAAGTAATCTGTACACAATAATGTATTTAGAATAAATCACTACTTCTTTATAATTTTTTTGCAAGATTTATTTTTTATTAAATTTTGTATTATCTTTTTAATAATCTCATAAAGGTATTACTGTCATACCAAATTATTTTATGCTTATAATGTATTAGCATACTCCTGTATGAGTCTCTATGGCACAGGCTGTTGTTTGGGCAACACTAGTGTGCTCTACCAGTAGGATTACTAGACTTACAGTCCTTGGGTTCCTTCTAAATCCCCAGGGCTGACGGCAGAGGGCTTACCCAGCCTCAGATCAGAACACGGGGCCTAATCAGTGGATGAAATCCCCTTTGATCACTCTTTCGTCACAGACCGTGCCAATCAAAGGGTTTGCAGTTGGGATTGGAGCTACCTCTGATTATGACTGTAGAGCAAAAGGCTGCTCTAAGAACCAAAGTTGTTAGTTACAGTTCATTCGTAGACCAAGGGCTCAGTGCCCTTTAATACAGTGTCCTTTGGGTTTAAACACAAAGAGGGTCATTTCTCAAACTGGTATAAAGAAGAACTGGCTTAGTTGCCCATAGTAACCAATCAGATTCCATCTTTCATTCTGGACAGCTCCTTTGGAGGAATCTGATTGGTTTGCTATGGGAAACTTTGCACTTCGGATTGCTGTGTTGAGACTCTTAAGTGAGGCTCTGCGGTGTTTTTTGTAGCTGGTCTCCCTGAGATCAGCTATTGTTGTGTTTGAGTAGTCTCCGAGGCATTGCTCCCGGTTAGCCAGAATCCTACTCCACACTGATGAGGGGCAACACCCTGAAACAGCTGTCTGTGGATGGATACCTAGCTTAGGTTTTCCCTGTCACATCCTTAAAGCTTGTAAAAAAGTGGGATCTTGACATAGGGGCCACTTAACATGGTGGATTTGGTGATCTCTGTAATGGAGACACCCCTTTGCTTGGTTTTCCTTCCTTTGAGGGATATCTGGCTTTCATTGTGTTGTAGACCCATAACTGGGGCTCCACATTTGTTTTGCATATTGGTTTGCTATGGGCAACTAAGCCAGTTCTACGTTATACCAGTTTGATAAATGATCCCTAAAGTATTTGATAATTCTTACCCCATGATAGGGGTTAAATAACTGAATATCTGCAGTAAATACTTGTATATTGCTTCTTTATTTAACATTAATTAAAATATGCTCATTAAGTAAACACATTTATAAAGATTCTTATAGATTCAGAGAATTAAAAGGCTCATGACGTACTCATGTAAATTGATTATCTACACTCTGAGAGGAATGTAGTATCTCAAAGGTTGCATTGTGGATGCTAACCTGCATGAGAGTCCCACATCAGCCATGTGATCTGCCTAGGATGTGCACACTACATTCATGGGCTTTACTATGAACAAAAGTAAGATTTCACTAGAATTGTATTCCTTTATTTTATCATTCACGTGTCAGAATTTTGAACCGCACATACTTAGATTGATCTTATGTCAATTAATGCATTTAAATAGAGTTATGGGAAAGTATCCCCTTTTCCAATTCAATGGGGAAGATTTATAAAATGTGTAAAAAAAATCTAGACTTTCTTGCCCTTAGCATCTAATTACAGCATAGCTTTTATGTCTTATTTTGCTCTTGTAAAATGGAAGCTGTGTTGTGATTGTTATTGTCGGCAAAGTGAAAACGCATATTTGTTTTCACGTTGCTTATTAATGGGCTCTAAACCTGCAAGTTAAGCCGGGCCGGAGTGTAGAGCAGGTGTCTGGCTATCTGGGGACAGCCGTGGACCTGCCCTAATAGTCTGAAATGTAGAAACCTCCAAACTCAACAGTTTACCCCATTAGATGCCGCGGTCAATAACGACAACAGTATCTAAGAGGTTTTACAGGGAGGGGGCTCCTTTTACCACTTATCACCCCCTCAGAAAAGTGATTGCTATATGCTGATACCTTTACATGGCAGCTCTGGGTCTAATGCACATAACCATACAGTATGTATTTTACAGTCCACAAATCACAGATCCGCAAAATACCGATACTGGCCGTATGTGTCCCCCACTTTCCTTTGTCCCTATTATAGAACTAGCTACTCTTGTCCACAAAACAGATAGGAATAGAACATATTCTATAATTTGTGGACTGGCCGCACAGATGCAGACAGCTCACCGATGATATCAATGTGCTGTACACATTGGTTGCTGCCTCATGAATATTAATGGTTCCGTGTGCGATCTGCAAAAATTGTGTTTCATTAACAGTCCAAAAATATGGTCATGTCCATAAGGCCTTAGCAATATTGCAGGTTACTAGTTAGCTCATAGTGACACATGGAAGTGAATTAGTGAAATGTCAGAATGATCAACATATTTATGAACCACCAGTTCCACTTTTTCCAACATAGAAGTTGATAACGTGGGTGAGGCAGAGAGTGAGAGAGAGACTTTTTTATTACAATTTTTTATTTTAGTTAAAATGTCTTACATACCCCCAACTCCCCCAGATCCAACAAGACAGTCCTGGACTTCGCTGGATGTCCCGCAGTCCCAGGAGGGCCAAGGTATGTCCACAGTTGATTGCAATGGAAAAGCAGGGAGCTGTACCCTCTATGCTTCACCATTCAACTTCTGGCAATCCCTAGCAGACATGATGCGGTCATACACATATCATGCTGCTGGGCTGTTTAGGAGGAACATGCAGGCCTGGGACTCAGCCTGTGCTACTCCTACACAGCCATGTAAGTGCGATGTGTGTGTGACCGCAGAGTGCAGGATGTACTCTGATCATCGAGATTTAGTATTTTTTTATTAAGGGGAATGGCAATAGTGAAAGAGGGGCATAGCTACTGTGAGGGCACAATGTGGGCATAACTAGTGTGGGGGCCCGGTGTTTGTTTTACAGTGGTCTAAAGCTTTTTGTAAACCATCAAAAATCAAAGATCTGCAGTTCTGAACCTTCATGAAACTGTATTGTCGACATTCATTTATCACTCAGCCTGGTCCAGATCCTTAAAAAAAAGTCATTTCTGTGGACTTTTCCATGTTCTTATGCTTAGTTAATTGCACGGAATCACAGTGGATTTAAAAACGCTTTTTGAGGCTGGGAAAGCACATTGATGGCGGCTTGACAGATTTGCATTCATAGAAACATGGAACATGTGGAACTTTTATGTCACAAACATAAAAAAAAAAAGACAGAGGGTAGAAAGTAACATCTGCTGTCGTGTGCTAAAAGTATGTATAGCCCCAGGCTTATTAACCCTTTAGTGATCATCTTTTTTTCCAGTTTTTTGCCTCTCCATGTTTAAGCACTTTTATGTGCTTATTTTATGTATTATCTTGCTCTTGAAAAATGGAAGCTGTGTTGTGATTGTTATTGACAGCAAAGTAAAAAGGCGTACTTGTTTTTACGTTGCTTATAAATGGGCTTTAAACTTGGACTTACGAATTTTCATGACGGTGCAAGTTAAACCTGGCCAGAGTGTAGAGCAGGTGTCTGGCTATCTCGGCAGAGCCGTGGACCCGCCGTAATAGTCAGAAATGTAGAAACTTCCAAACTCAACCGTTTACCCCATTAGATGCCGCGGTCAATAATGACAACAGTATCTACGATAAGTGGTTTTACAGGGGGGGGGGGGCCTCCTTTTGCCACTTATCACCCCCTCACAAATGTGATTGCTATATGCTGATACCTTTACATGACAGCTCTGGGTCTAATGAAGGCCCATGTTGGCCTTCTGTAAATGCCTATTAGTTGGTTCCAGAGGCAACAACCTGAACTATATAATTATCATAATTTTTATCTTGCAAAGTGTACAAAAACTGCTGTTATTTGCTTATGTGCCTTCCAAAATGGGACCATTAAAAACTGCAAGCTGCCATGGAACAATAAAGCCCTCATACAGCTTTGTAAAAAGAAAAATGAAAAAGTTATGGGCCTTGGGATGGAAGGATGGAAAAAACATTTTCTTTTTTTATGTGTGAAAAAAAATTATTTTTGCAAAGTAATAAAAACTTTATCATACCTTTACTCCAGAACTCTGGTGTCAAAAAGTCACAAAAAATAGGGCTTTTGTGACTTTTTGCACTCGCAGGCCTCTCTATAACTTCGGCGCATCCAGCGACAGTTCTACATGTAAGACAGCTTCCTAGCTTTTGACCTTTTTTTACGCGTACAGGCGTAGAGAATGGTAAATGAGATGGACCTGCCAGCCCATCCCCTTCCCCACCCACGCCATGCCCCAATTTTAGATCTGGCGTGAGCAGGGCAAAATCGCAGATAGCGGTGCAACTAACAGTTGCGCCTCCATCTGCACCTGAAATAATCCTAATTTAGGCATATTTCAGAATAGTAAATTACCCCCATTGGCTGCTATTTCTTTATGGTCCTTTAGGTGGTTTGAGATGAATGATCATGTGGCCTGCATGTGTGATCTCCGAAGGTCCTTACCCTTTAGCACACTTGGTATGGGTAGTGCCTAAACTCCAGTGCCGTAAGAACCCTCTGACATCTCAGGGTCATGTGACATTAGAAGCCTCAATCCCAAAGTGGCCATGCACCTTACCGCTAACATCAGCAATACATTTAGTTATTATTATTTCATATTACTAATCTTTATTACCAGAGCACATGGGATGTAGTTATATTCCTGCTGGTACACCCCGCAACTGCTTCAAACCCAAGTGACTTTAGCAGGTCACATGGAGTGCATTGAGCTTAGACACAACCCTATGTGTGCAGGCCTGTAAGCTAAATTACTACCCCCTGCAGTCCTAGCATAGTGCAACCTGAGGCAAGGGTTTGCCTCGTGGATGATGCACTCCTTGTGGTGCTTATGTAATTGCTGTGGCCTCTTCATTATTTACTTTGGTCTATACTTCACAAAACTTTACTTCTCATAGTGGCTCTGCTTGATATTGTAGCTTTGCTCTATTCAACCAGCTAATTTGCTTGGGTGTCGAAAGTTGGACCCCTCAATCTAATGTTGATGGCCTATATAAAGGACAGACCATCAGTTTTAAAACCTGAATGTGTACTTTCACATGTCTGCTACAGCCTTCTGACAGGCTGTTCCTGCATGAAATCACGGGAACTGGCTGGACGATAAACTCTACGTGCAGTGGTTTCTGTCCAGCCATTCTTGGCATTTTTGCCGAATTGCTCCCCGATCTCCCCAGGAACACATTATACTTAATGGGACTGATGGGCATTCCAGTAGCATCCACCAGTGCCAGAACCAGAGAACTCCGGCAGGCTGTTCTCTGCCAGAACAGCCTGCCAGAATTGATGCTGTAGATGTGAAAATAGCCTAACTCTTTTATGGTAAGATAAACACACAGATACAGATGTCCATGTTAATTTAAGGTGCCCAACACATTAGATTAATGATAGCTGAACCTACTAATTTCAGCAAGACCGGCCCAACCATCTAATGAGTTTGGGGCTGTCCCGAATCTCCCTAAATGAGAAAAGACTTGAGCATGTTGGATCCTTTGTTCTCACTAAAGATAAGCCACCTCCAAAGGTGATGTTTGTGATTATAGCCAAGTGGTGCCTTCTCTTTGAGTTCTTAATCCACTTTCAATGTCCACCACACAGTTTTTATTGCGTTACTTTTTCGCCTCATTTTTTTTTAATTTGACAATAAAATAGACTGCAATTGCTCAGTTACAGTTTCCATTGCAATTTTGTGTGTACCCAAAACCAAATGATTACCAATCTATATTGTTTTATCATTGATTCAGGACTGGCATTTACCAGCTATCTCATCCTCCGCCTCAGCACATAATATTGTAAGTATTTTCTGCTTCATATTTAGATGTTTATTACGCTAGATGAATCAACTTATTTACTTTCTTGCAAAATTTTGGTTACTTGTACTTACTGTAAATGGAGCATGTTTGTCTGAATGCTGAATTCTCATTTGAAAACTTAGTTCTTACAAACTTGATGTTTGCCATGATAAGCATCTACTCTATAACCATTGTCACAGACTGGTTTTGCATCATTACGCACTTTAAAATGGCAAATACCATGTAGACATTATTACATGTTCCAACCCATCATTTGGGAGGGTTGGGCTCACATTTTGTGGCAATATCACAAAGCACAGGTGAAAAATGTTACAGATGTGGATTTTACTATAGGCAGTGCCATGTGTCTGATTTCTGAATATAATTTTTGCACATTTTTTTCCAGAAAAAATAAAGTTTTAGCAATGTGTACCAGGTGTTGAGATGGGATTTTCTTTTTAAAAAAAACCTCAACTACAATGTAGCCCTCCTCATGGCTGCTGTCTGGGAACATAGTGATCTGATACTCTCAGCATTAATTAATGCTGGGAGCATCAGGTACTTATGCATCTGTCCAATGGCCGCAAATGCCCTCCTGAACTCATCTGTATCACCATCATCAGGACAGTTATACAGTTGAATACTATGGCGAGAGCAGCAGTATTTTGTGCTGCACTGTGATATTTGGTTCTGCTGGGGTGGTATTTTGTGCTGCACTATGGTATTGCAGGTCCCGCCTACTTCAGTTGTCCCTGCCCACTTGTGTTGGCTCTTCTTCAGTCAATTCGGACCCGCCTACACCATGGGGCCACTTTTAGGTTTGTACAGAGATGTAATAAAACTTTGTGGGTCTCTGCTGTTCATCCTTTTTCCTTAGATTGATTGCTCTTGGGGTAGAATATCTCCAACATAAGAGACAGACTTCCTCTGCATTGCTCCTACACACAATGTAAAATACTTCACCAATATTGGACTTGTGAATGCAACCTTAAAGACTTATTACTGTACGAAGATCGATACAAAGACAGGTTGTGTTCCTTCTAGGACTTTATTTTGTACTGTATCATGATGTTTGTGATAAGCTTTCTTCAGCATTCCAAGATTATACACTTTATAACGTTTACAACAAGTGGCCAGTAGGGAGTGTCTGTGATAAGATACTTTGAATTTTATTAGTACACATTCTTGGACAATAGGTTGTAAATACAATGAGGTGTGTTTTTATTTGAGAAATGTATGAAAGAATAACATCATTGTTTTGGAAAATTAAAAATGATGTAAAGCTCATAACTAAAATACTTTTCTTAATGAAAGCAAAACTGCAGCTCTCACCTGTGTGTGTGTTGTCATGATGAAGGACCATGATGCAGAGGTCCGAAACGCGTAGACTGTATTGTGTTTGATGTCTGGATTTTACCGCAAGTGAATAAAAATCACTGGATCTTACAATTTTTTCAAAGCTCATAACTACAATGTCTTAAAAGAGATCACTGAGCTTTAAAAAAATAGAAAAATTACCTGTATTTGTCTAAATGTTTACCAGATGATACAACCATAGCTCAGAAGTAATTTTTAATTTTCATTGCCCAGCTCAGTATAGCACCTTTGTTATGGTGCTGTCAGGGTGGGATTACAAATGTGATGGGCTACAGTTCTTACACGTACTGTCTCTATTTTATAGCTGCATGTATGCCCATCTATTGCAACGTGTAAGTTAGTGCTGTAGTTCCTCTCTGTCTGATCTGCTATTCTTTTTCTCATTGACTACATTATCTGTTTTTGAAAACCCCTTTAACTAAGGTCACTTTCACATAAGAAAATCCTCATGTAAGCTTATGTTTGCTGCTACAGCTTTTCACATGACCATATTTTTCTATGGCCCTGTTACAAATGCATATGACTTACAACACATTTTCTCCTTTGGTTTTAGAGCAGAGATCTTTTTGTTCTCACTTATGGTACTTTAGTGGCACAATTGTGTAAAGATTATGACAGTGATGAGGAAGTTAACAAATACTTGGATGCAATGTAAGTATGTAGTGTATGACTTATTTTATACCACAATTTGCTTTATGGAACAAATATTTTGGTAATAACGCTAATATTTCTAATAATGTCAAGGCCTGAAGATATCTTTTATACCAGTATAAAAATTTGCTTTTGTTGGCAGCACATCCCTGTGTAAGGATAACTTTCAAATCTGCATTTTTGCTGGATCCATCATGGATCAGCAAAGACTCTTCCGTCATGATAATACAACCGTCTGTATCCATTATGAACAGATCCGTTTGTATTATCTCTAAAATAACCATGACGGATCCATCTCTAAAACCATTGTAAGTCAAGAGGTGAACCATACGTTTTCTTATGTGTCAGAGAAAACGAATCCGTCACCATTAACTTACATTGCAAGTCATGGCGGATCCGTCTTGCTCCGCATTACAGGACAGATTCAAAAATGCTACTTGCGGCACTTTTGTGTGCGTCATGGGAATGCAATAAAACGGAACAGAATACATTCTGGTCACTCCGTTCCCTTTAGTTCAGTTTTGTCCCCATTGACAATGAATGGGGACAAAACTGAAGCGTTTTCCTCCGCTATTGGGATCCTATGATCTAAAAAGTGGGGGAAAATGCAGATGTGAAAGTAGCCTAAACAGGGCATATGCTGCTGACTGTAATGCCACAGAAATGACCCGATGCTTAGGCCTAGAACAAATTTCAGTTACTTGGCTAGTGATTTCCATCAGTGATTGTGAGCCAAAATCAGGAGTGAAGCTACACAGAGATAAGGTATAAGGGAAAGATTTCCCCCTGTTCTGTGTTTTTGACCCGCCCCTGGTTTGGGCTTACAATAAATGATGGAAATTACTAACCAAATAGTGTGAAGTGAAGTGTAAACTAGGCCTTATATGGCTGTTCATTTGGGCAATTATCTGCTAGTGTAAAGGTCCTTAAACAAGCACAAGTCATCAATTGTGCTGTTGACACGCCAGAAATCTGTAGAACGTTCTTACTTCCATACAAAATTAATGATCGGATTTTAACAATGAATTTATTGATCTATACTGTAGTTTTCATACATAGTGAGTAAACCTAAAGTGGCTGTAGAATCATGAAATAACAAACTGGAGCTGGACACTAGCACAAGGCCCAACAAAATCCAGCAGCATCTCCATATGCTAAGGCAAACCACTATAGGAAAGGAGGCTGCTGGGAATTATGGACCAGTCTGAAGACAAAACACCAGGCATGGGATTCAACCAGTTCCCTTCAGTTTTCCAGATCCGGTTGTTAAAATTACAATTGGATCGGAGAACCGTGTTACCGGCTGAGTCCTGATCTGGTGCTCTGGCGGCGGCAGGGCAGCTGGAGATGATCGCTTCCATTGCTTCGCGTGCCGCTGATAGATTAGCTCCTTAGTTGGGTATTTATGTGTGTTGCATATATATGGTCTATGTATATGTAAACGTGTCGTGATGCTGCGTGTCCGCCGTGAGTAGGGAACCTGTTGTTAAAAATTTGAATCCCTCCCCTGCGAAACACTGAACACATATCAGCTTGCATGCAGAAGCTGGCAGATGGACTAAGGTAGCATTAGTGGTTTCCATACTGCCACTGGCCTAAAGAAACTGTGTAGCTGCTAGACCCAAGCAAAAATGCAGATTTAAACCCAGAATGGAGAATGAATGGAGCATGACTCATGGCATAAAAATACTTTTATACTCAATGTTTAAAAAAAATACTTTTATCATTTCTATTATTTGAAGATTTGGGTCAGTTCATAGACTTCATTATAGCTATAAATGCTTTATGCCTTAAGTACAGTTGTATTAGACTTTTATTTAATAGCACTCATTATTTTTATCATTATTTTTTTATTTTTAGGGGATATAATATTGGAGTTCGACTAGTAGAAGACTTTTTGGCTAACTCTGGCATAAAGAAGTGTCGCAGTTATAGTGAAACAGTGGACATAATTGCAAAGGTACTGTAAATGCATGTTCATGCTATATATATTCTATAATATAAAAATATTTTTAGTCTGTTTTCGCATTGCATAATATGGCCGGGTTTCAAACTTGGCCGTATATGTAGGCCTCAATATTCTCATATCATATGTTGAGTACATACTGTACATGTCTTACATTCACCCCCAAACTTCATCTCAGCTGGCCATGCCTAGGAATGACACCAAGAGCTCCCGTAGTGGTGAGAACAGTGGGATGAGAGAGGTACCAATATTTTTCAAAAGTACATTTCACATGGAAGGACAAACCCTTCTAAATACAGCCCCTAGATGAGACCCCAAAATTATTACAGGGCCAAAAATTCCTATATACTGTGCCTCTCCAAACAGACCAAAACATTAATACAGACTCCCAAACCAGAGCCCAAAATTAATGCAGACCCCCAGACTAAACCTTAAAATGAATACAGACCCCCAAATTCATATACGCCTCTGGACAGACCCAAAAATGAATGCAGACTGCAGATGAAGCCCCAAGTTTATGCGGACCCCAGATTAGCCCCAAATATATATAGATCTCGGATCAGACCCTCAATTTATACAGATCTCAGATCAGATCCCCAATTTATACAGACCCCAAAGATTTGCAAACCTCAGATCAGATGCCAATTTTTACAGATCAAACACAGAACCAGAGATAGGTGCACACTGCCGTCACACTAAACCCTCACACTGATGTTAAAAATTGAGAGGTTAGTTCGACATATCCTACTAGGAGGACATGTCTTAAGCCTCGGGCACCAGCGTCAAGGTCTCTCAAGTAGCCCGAGGCCCTAACACTCACCTACCTGCGCCATATGGGCGATATCAGGGGCCAGTGGGCAATTACAGGAGCATTAGGACGACTCACAAACATCTCCTCTGTTACCTCCAGCATGTAGCCATGCTTGCAATGGGAGGTGGGAGGTGTCTATGAGCCCTACCCAAGACTGACTGATATAGCCCAAAGCCTAGCAGGTGCACCCAAATGTGACCTGAAGATGAGAAACAGGCACATTTAAATTGGAGTTTATACACCTCCGTACATATATATATATATATAAACCATCAAAAAATGTGGTGATAAGAAAGCAGGATGCGCTCATACCCATATGCAGTTGTGCATTTCTATAGGGGAGCACATCCTGCACTTGTAGTCCGTTGCTAATGGCAATCACCAGCAAAAAATGCATACAATGGATGATGCCAGCAATGGACTACAAGTACCACAATGGACATCAAACGCTATTTTTGTCTTGACACATTGTACTTTATATGTTGTTGCACCCACAATATTTACCGTATTGCTTTATAATTACAGTGTCCTGATGAAGGCGTTTATCGCCGAAACGTTGCTACAATATTTACCTATAACTGGCATACCGCATACTGTAATCTAAGCTATATAATAAAGACACAAGAGAACAACAACAGTGGTGTCCAGGAACTTTCTTTTTTCACCACCACCACTGTGTCCTTGTGCCAGCGTTGCACTGTGTCCTGACACCAGGACATAGAGCAGACCCGACACCCAATGAAGAGGACCAAGGAGCGCTGAGTAATGCCTGCACAGGTCTAACAGTGCTATATTCACTGCTCTTTGGCCTCCAGTCCTATATTAATGGACACTTCTCAATGGAAGCACTCATTAGTGTATCGCGCCCCTCCCCTACTTGAGGTATCGATGGCCGCATATAACTGTCTTGGGGGCCACATGTGGCCTGCTCGACGTGTGTTTGAGGCCCCTGGGCTAGATGGTATTTAGAGTGTTTTAAGGCCATTTTGGTGGAGGATTATCTCTAATTTCAGTGGTGATTGATGGAGCTAAGTAAAAGCATGTCCATACAGTGTTAATGTGCTTTATTTATCTACATGTACTTGTGCGGAGAAGAGGAAGAGCCGGTAGGGTTTAGGCATAGAAAATGGTCTAAATGTAAGACAGCAAGGATGTTGTGTTACATTTAGAATTGTTGGTGGATACACCAAGGTTATGTAGAGGTCCGCGCCTCAACATAACTTCGGCAGCCCATCGCCAGAGTAAGGGCTTATTAAGACCGGCGTCTAAAACGCAGGTCTTAATAAATGTGCCCCTCTGTATTTCCTGTATATTTAGATATGGTCTAGCAGACAGATTAAAACTTTGCTTTAGTTTGTTGCCTTCCATGATTGTAAACCATGCAACCCACCTAAGTTTCCTAGTCCATGAGGTTTTGCATGCCCAGCCATTAACAATAAAGACATAATAAACAGTTTGTTTCTAATGAGTAAGGCTCCATTCACACGACCATATTTTGTGCACCCTTATGATCCTGCTGCTGCTTGCATTGCCATGCGGTACTTGGCTGAGCAGAAACCGTGTCCAAAGCGCAATGGCTGTACCATTATGTGATCTAAAATTATTCTTATTATTCCTCATTTTCCAGGCTTTTTAATATTGATGACCTATTCTCAAGATAGGTCATCAATATCGGATCGGCGGGGTTCCGACACCTGGCACCCCTGCCAATCAAGTGTATGAAGATAAGGCTGTGCACGCGTGCCATCTCCTGTCTCTCTTCCTGCTTGCCACTGCTATGTCTATGGCAAGCAGGAAGAGAGATGGCACACACGCACAGCGCGTGCCTTCTCTTCATACAGCTGATCGGCGGAGGGTACCGAGTGTTGGAACCCCTCCGATCTGATATTGCTGACCTTATTTGAGGATAGATCATCATTATTAAAAGCCTGGAAAACCCCTTTAATATCCTCTATCCTATCATCGTCATCCTAATGTTAGAATAACAACTGATCATCAGATCTTGATTAATTTCCGAGATACCTTATTAATTTATCCCAGATGTTTTAATTGATTGTTCACATGGCAGCAAGCCCCTGAGAATGATATCGTTTTTGGGGTCCCCCCTATAGCTGTTTTTATTTGCTGTAATAAGGCATGCTAAACATATTAAAGGGGTCGTCCCTCACTTCACTCTTCTTTATGAAACAGGATATTCAAAAGAGGGCTTTCGTCTTTTGAGAAGTCGTCTGTCTTCGGTAACCTCTTATTATGTGCCTTACTGTGACATGGTATATGAGAAGAAAGCCCTTTGCTCAGAATAACTACCAGTCTTTAATTTAGCCGGTTGAAGTACATTATTGGTATGATAAGTGTCATGGACATTTTTGTTTCAAAATTAGTATTTAAACAGCATCTCACTATACAAAACTTGATCATAAGGGATTCCCAGAGGTCAGTCAAGGAGCAATGAAGTGGACCCTAACCACATGACCACTTTGTCTCCCATTGTGTTTTCTCTCCTAAATGCACATATCCCAACCCTAATGATGTATGATTAATCATCAACCTTTATGACGGATGGTTTTAAGAACCCCAACCTAAGCCCCTTATGATTTTTGTATCCAGGTTGAATTATCTAATAGCATTTTGTGTTGTCATTCTGTTCAGTAACGCCTAACCTATAAAGCTGGTCCTCAAGCACAACATAAGCAATAAACCTGTCTGTATGAGAATACTCTCATCTGATATTTTGAGTCAGAAACACTGCAATTATCTTAATGCCGCTCTTATATACACACTACTCATTTACAGTTTAAGTCCTTACAGTCAGGGCCGGTTCTAGATAAAATGGGGCCCGGGGGCGAAAAACAATAAGGGGCCCCCCCTCCATGTCCAATTGTAGTAAGTTAGTTGCGGGCCGGTGCTGCTTGGGGGCCCCTAAGGACTCGGGGGCCCGGGGGCAATTGCCCTCCTTGCCTCTATGTAAGCACCGGCCCTGCTTACAGTCTTTCATATGAAAACGCAGATTAACGACTTTGATGTTGCGTTACATCTTGTTGGATCATTACTGCCTGAAAATACTACCATTTAACAAAGTCAACAAATTATGTGTGCGGTGACGGAGATGTAAAGGTACTGTCACCAGGCAAAACCCTTTCAATCAAAGCTAGTCTAGTGTCAAAACGGCTTATTTGACACAATTAGAGATTTCTCTTATCGTCAGAATGGGCAGGAGCAGGGCATCAAATTGCCATACATGGCAGCCTTCATTTCAGGAAGCCTTCTACCTTCATGGCACCATTTACTTTTATTTTTGCTTTATAAAGATGCAAGGGTCAGTTTGATATCAGGTTACCATACAGGGGCTTTTGCAGAATTGACATTGATCACTAGGTTATAATTGTCTGATCACTGGGAGCCACACTGATGGACCCCTACTGATCAAAAGAATGGCGGTCCCATGCCCCCCCATTGCTTCTCACTGCATCAATCCTATAGACCTGGAATGGGATGGCAACATTTATACTTGACCGCGGTTCCATTCAATCTCCTCCTTACTTTGTGGACTAAAATTAGGAGGAACAGGAGATATAGTATCCTCATTCTCATGATTTGCGGAGTTCCCAGCGGTGACCCCCCTAGCAATCACACACATAGCCTATTCTGTAGATAAGTGATGCATGTCAGTTGCAGCACTCCATGTGCCGCTGTATGGTGCATCATATGGTAGTATGGAAATTCTCCCTACAGAGAGATTGCTCTGTAATATGACATCCAATTTATCTCATGTTTCTTCTGTCAGATTCCATATGTAAAAAAAAACACTTTATAACTTTGGCAGATCACCGCCAGTTTAAGGCTTTATTAAGATGTTTATTGAATGTGCAGACGCTTATCGGTGGTAACATTCTGTGCACCTGGTAGCCTGTGTCACATGGCCTGCTATAGGTGGGGCTCGCAGCCTCCTCCCTCCTCTGATTGTGTTCTGTACCTCCAAGTAAGATAGTGATCTTTCTTTGGAGGTATTTGGGAGTTTGGCTGGGAGTTGGACCTTGGCACCTATCGGACAGTGTTCACACACTATAGGTAGGTTAGCGGTAGCTCCCGCGCTACACTGAGATACCTTGGCGGGGTGCGCGGGCTCCGATATGTTCCTGACAGGAATATATTGGCTAAAATCTCATTTTTTAACATCCGTGTGAGGGTTTAGCCTTGTATTGTCAGTTGCATATTATTGTGGTGCACCATTTGCAGTGATCTATTTACTCTTATATTTTCATCCACATATTATTTAATCTTGTGTAGGATGTTTTTGTGGTACATGTGGTCCGCTGCCGGGATCCTCCATTGTATGCAGCGGATCACATGTGGAGGATCTGCTCCCCAGGTTATAAATACGCTACAGTATTTGGGGTTTGAGCATTTCCTCCCAGTAAGGCCACTCTATTCTGTGATTTTTTTTTAAACGCCAGTCTTAATAAATGTGCCCCATAGTGACTTTTTTGTTTTGCATTACATTGTTTGCTATATCATGTTGTACATTATCCTTGTGTGTTTGTATAAGGGCTTGTTCACACTGCCATTGTGGGCCCGTGGACATATCGCGGCCCGCATACGGCGGGTCCGCAATACACGGGTACCGGCCCATGTGCACTCCGCATCACGGATGTGGACTCATTCACTTGAATGGGTCTGCAATCACAGAGATACGAAACGGAAGCACGGATCGGAACCTTGTGGAAGCACTACGGAGTGCTTCCGTGGTGCTTCTGTCTGTGCCTCCGCACCCCAAAAAAATAGAACATGTTCTATTTTTTTGCAGTGCGGACGGATCACGGACCCATTCAAGTTGAATGGGTCTAAATACGCCCCGTCCACCGCACGGACATTGCCCGTGCATTGGAGACCGCAAATTGCGATCCCCAATGCACGGAACGGCTGCACAACAGCCATATGAATAAGCCCTAATTCTTGTGATGTGCCATCACCAAGTAGACGATCACTGTGCACAATATCCCAGTATTGTGACATCACTGTGTGCATTATTTATCCTTGTACTGCGACATAACTGCATTATTCCATTATTGTGACATTATTGTGTGCATTGTTCCTGTACTGTGACATCACTGTGAACATTATTCCATTATTGTGACATTATTGTGTGCATTGTTCCTGTACTGTGACATCACTGTGAACATTATTCCATTATTGTGACATTATTGTGTGCATTGTTTCTGTACTGTGACATCACTGTGAACATTATCACACTATTATGATATGCCTGTGCACATTATTATACTAGTGTGACATCCTTCCTGTCACTGTGAGCATTTTCTGTGAGAATTATCCCCTTACTGTGATATTGCTGTGTGCATTATCTCTGTGCACTAGGGAGAATAAAATAATAATTAAACCCTCTACATTCTGAATTTGCTTCTAAAGGTGGCCATGATGGAGTGTGGCCCCATTCCAGGTTTCGTTATGGGCCCCATGTTTGCTTGCTACGTCCCTAATGCAATGAGCACACTTGATATTGCACTTATGAGAAAAAGGAAAGTTGGAAACTTGTGGGATGTAAACTGATAGTAATTAATAATGCATAAACCTTCAAAAGCTCTTCTAGCTTCACAAAGTCAAAGAACCATCTCAATCTCAACTATACCCTTATTTTAGAACTGTCCATGAATTTACAGATGGGAGGTAACCCCATTCTTATGGCTATAGATATTGCAGGACACAAACATATTCCCAAAAAGGATGATAAAATCACAGTCTAATATACAGTATTTATCACCAACTGTTCTTCTGTTGTCCACATTAACGTTACCATCATCACCATCAGTATCATCATCTACTAAATCAGTATCAGCTATATCTGTGGTTCCTGAAAAAGTTCCCCTTCATCATCTGCCCACATAGTAATATAACATATAACAAAATCATTATACCTGTTTGCCATGCTCTTTGTTTAGTGAACATCATATGGTCCACAATGTAATTTAGAACAATACCGTTTTTTTGTATATATGGGTTAAAAACATTAATAAATAGAAAAATAGTCAGCAGTACTATTGTCGATGGGCTGTGGCTGGTATGTCAGCTCAATTTAAAATGTAACTGTCATTTCAGTTTGTATATGGACGGCAGAGATGGTAAATATTTTTTAGTATACTTTATTAATGAAAGATGTTTCTTTATTCTAAAAAACAGGGTTTAAAGAGTCTTCTTAGCAAAGTTGTAACAGAATTACTAAGGAGAGTTTCTCTTCAGTCTTCAGCGTTCTACTAAGCACTGAAGACACTGTGTGTAACAAGTCAGGTAGGTAGGGAGATGGACAGTGATAGGGCACAGGCAGGGAGGTAGTGACAAGAGGCAAGCTGAAAGCCTCTGTATGTTACACACAGGCATCTTCAGCGCTCAGTAGAACTGACGGCTGAAGACAGACTCTTTACTAAGCCTTACTAAGAAGACTCTTTATAGTAGCACAGTGTGTGGACAAGAATAGCGCTGTTTCTGGGGAAAACAGTCTGATAATTTCCCCTAACCCAGACAATGTCTATTTCTGTATTTCAGTCAGAACAAAAACATAAATTAATATTCCACCTTTTACAAATATTGCTATGTGTTTCAACAAACTGCCATAGAACACATCAACTCACTTGTAGTCATTTTCTTCTTTCATGTCTGTAATGTCTATCATACTTGGGCATCTACAAAGTCCATCATTACTTCTTTTCCACTGAAATTTTCGTCGCCATGTTCCACAAACTTATGGAGAGTACTGTAGTATTGGTGATCTGCATTAAATGTATATAACGCAGAGATCTTCTCCCATGCTTTATTATTCGGCAACTCAAATGCAGTCGGCTCTTTGTTTTCAAAGAAACTTCTAAGGTTCCTTTCTGCAAGTTTGTTTGCGTATTCCTGAGCCAGTTGATCAAACTTATCTTTTTCTTTCTCAGTATAAATCTTCCAGAATGACATTTGGATTGAACTTACTTTAGAATAACAACTAGACCAACATGTACATAGAAGAGAAATTGACGCCAGAACAGCAATGAGACACCAGCCCAGAACCTGGAAAATGCATGAGAATAGCATTAACATAAAGTTACATATCATGTTTAATAAGTAGATTATCTCACATTGATCATCATATTAAAGTGAAGCTCACTTCTGAGTCACATGCAGCATATCAGAACCTTTTACCAGTGAGACTCTATATCATCCTATGCTACAGTAATTGCTATAAGGTTTGCAATGTAGTTGATTAGATGAGCTCCAGAAGTATGCTGAACGCCAGCAACTAACTATATGTATCAGCACAGACACATGTGCTGTACACTCCTGTAACCATTAGAAAAGTTAGAGCCCTGTACCCTGTATCATAGGCATCACATGGTCAGTAGACAGTAGACTCCTTCAAAGCTCCTGTTAATTACAATAGACACAGAACAGTCATGTTTCCTGCTTTTCAGTCAGTCAGCTCTAGCTGGACTCATAAAATCCTCATTATATTACCAGGGAAATGTTCAAAAAGTATTATACAGCTATTCTGACACAGATTTTGAAAGTAAGTACACCAGCCTCATTAGGTCTAAGAAAGCTATTGGCGGAGCATCTTTCGCCATGATCAACCCTATTAAACCAGGCATACTCTCTGGCCATGGTGAATAAAATGAACCCTCACAGCTTCACATCCACCTGTCCCCCATCACCACTAATCTTCCTAGCCTGATTGACAGGGCCAGACATCCTCACTCTTCTGATGCCTGGCTCTGAAATCTTGTGCTTGCACAGGTGAGATTTCATTGGCACATGCGCAGTTGATCTCTGGAGGGTCTTCCCACTGGGATCTGCACTACACAAGTGCCAATGCAATCATCGGTGAGGTACTAGGCCAGCCCCTAATTGCTACATCACCTTATTTTCTGATTCTGTCAGAGAGACCGGACGACAAAGTCTTGCATGCAGGACTTTTTTGTCCAGTAAAAAAATAATAATATGGATTCCTAATGGAGAATGAACAGACTCCATTGTAGTCAGTGGAGTTGTTGTAGTCATTGTAATCAACAGAGTCTCTTTAGCTCTGAGCAGGTCAGTTATGTGCCCTATCCAGCACTTCCATTATTTTCATTGTTCTGCTCCTCTAAAGGAAACAGTGATTTGAACTCAGCCTAACATTGTCCTCTTTAGACATAAAGCTGCTCTACTGTCCCTACTAAAAAATACTGATGTTCAGTCCCAAAACAATAAATAGATGTGAGCTTTGACGCTATATAGATGCTTATTAAATGGGGTTTTTTTACCTAATAGTTTAGCCATGTACCTAAGAAGACATAATACATCCTCTTGTGGGAACCTAGGAGTAGAATGCATAATACATCCGCTTGTAAAATACAGTAAGTAATTATTTTAATATGCAGCAAACAACTATGCCTGTCATCTTCTAGCAGAAAAATCTTTAATGTCATCATAAACTGTGCTTGTCATCAGCGATCAAAGCAAAAAAGACAGGCGTGAGAACCTTCTTAGCCATGTCTTCGGAAAACTGCACCATCTTGCACACTTTCATTAGCAAATCTTAAACTAGTAGAAAATAACATCAGAGACAATAGCCATGTTCTTGAATGTGATCAGATTAGAGAATGCTGCCTGTCTAGGAAGGGCCCCTACTTACTGTATGTCACATAGAAGAACTGTGACTAAAGTGCAGAGAAAGGAGTGATGGGTTTTTCAGTCTGCATCATGATAACTCTCAGTTAAGATAATGTAGTAGTTTTACCTGCAGTAGTATAAAAGCTACATAAATTGTGATATATACCAAGTAACAAGCCCATACCTTGTTACTATGCGTGTTACTGCAAGGCACAGTGTTCTACGCCACTATAAAGGCCCTCAGCAGCCAGGAAATAGTTTTTTAGCGTAATTTGCCGCTAATTTATTCAGATCGAACCAAATTTTTCTAAAAAAAACTCAGCGAACCGGCTAATCGAATTTTTGAAAAATTCGCTCAACTCTAATCACAACCATATGATCTTTGTACTCCCTTTCACATACCTGAGACTGGGCTTGAAGAACCAGGACAACCTCTTGTGATTCGTAGGCGGGCATTGTTGCTTTGCCACAGGTCACTTTGTAGAGTTGTGTCTGGCACTGTTCAGATTTGTTCCTACACAGATGCTGCACAAACTCTTCATTCTGCCAGGCGCTCATTGCACACGTGTAGAAGGTTCCATGAAGCAAGGCTATAGAAATCCACATGGCCGGAACTATCAGAGAATTCAGTAGCAGCTGTAAAAAAACATGTAGCCCGAAGCAGCGGTAACCATTGGGGCACATCTTCTTTGGATTAAGACAGCATCCTGTAACAAACTTCCAAGTTCTACTGTTTAGGAAATAACTGATGAGCATAAGAACTACAGCAGGAGCGAAGAGAAAAACACATCCATACATCAAGTTATGTTCGGTACATGGGCACTGGAAAACTACCAGAGAAAACAGCTGCTGCCCACCAGCAGTAAGAATGGTCAAAAAGCCGTAACCGATGGCAGATTTCTTATCTGCACAAAGCTTGAGCAATTTATGTAAGACATCCATGATGTTTAAAATGTGAATGCTGTACTAGAAAGTGACTGTCTTCACGTAATATATGCTTTTCTGCAGCAAGAAATTCAAAGTATAAAACCAGTTTGTCAAGTCTTTAAGTGTTCAGACCTGATGTCACTTTGCAGTAAAGCTATCCCCAAGCGCCTATGAAACATGTTGTGCAGTATATATATTGACTTTTAATTTGTTGAGTGTGTTGTCATCATTTACTAATATGGCTAATAGGGGCTGTATATTGAATTATGGAGCTGGGATAAGTAATGATGGGTTGCTTCAAGTGCATGTATAATCCTATAGGCTTCATGAAAGACATCATTAATAAGCTTCACTTACATGGTCCTGTACCTTACCATGCACATCTCCAACAGCCAGATTTCATGTGCACTGATTGGCAAAAAACACACACAGACACACACACCAGATAGAAATGTTGGATTACTGCAAAACATGGAGTACAGTTTTGTCTCAGGCAAGGCATAAAAGTGCTTCCTCTGCTACCTTATAAAAAGTCTCTCAGAGGCTACTTTTTGATAGTGTACCTCTTGGTGAGAGATCATTGACGGCTAGATATGTCTCTATGATTCATCCAAACACATTTTGCCAGGTTGACAGACTTTGAGGGGACTGAGAGAAGCAGGATGGTAATTTTTAACGAATTACCCACCGTCTAGGCCAGTGATGGGCAACGTGCGGCTCTCCAGCTATAGACAGGATTTGCATGCTGGGAGTTGTAGTTCTGCAACAGCTGGAGAGCCGCACGTTGCCCATCACTGGTCTAGGCTATTCTGACCTAGATGTTAGAAAGTGTTCGTAGCTAGCAGTGGTTATACGTATGAGAACAGGCTCCAGACTGTCCAGACAGACCACCAGTAGAGAGGATTGTTTGAACCACCAGCAAGCACAAACAACTCCCATAGTTTTGTTGTCCACAATCTCGACACAGGTGACAACTTCAATACATGCTCCTGTCTCTGCCCTTACCATTCCCAGGCACTTAGTAGAAGAAATTTTTGACTCATAGTACCCATTGCATATCCTCACATAGACAGCCATCCACTTTCACCTTCATTTGCATTGAAAACACCTAAACTGCTATGGACTGGAATCGAATTGTCTTTAGCGATAAATCCAGGTTCTGTTTGGGATCCAATGATGGTCAGGTTCTAGTATACAGGCCTTGTGGTGAGCGATTCAATCTTGTCTTTTCTGTGTAGTTACACACTGCATCAAATGCTGGTGTTATGATCTGGGGAACCATCACATACGACAGTTGGTCACTCCTTATAGTGATACGAGGGACGCTAACAATGCAGTAATATGTGCAGGACATCCAGCGGCCAGACTTGTTACCTCTCATGGTAGAGCTTCCAGCTGGAGTTTTTCAGCAGGATAATGCTCCCCACATACAGCAATGGTTTCCCAAGAATGTCTTCACTAGTGTGCAGGATCTATTGGTCCAACATTTGTGGGGAAATGTGTCACAGCATACCATACAAAACCTGTATGCCTCCATGCCCAACTGCAGGAGTGTAGCTAACAGCTCATGGGCCCTGGTGCAAAAGTTCCACTTGGGTCCCCCTTCCCTCAGAGCTTTGTGGCAGGGGAGCACATAGTCTTCCTGCTGCCTGAGGCAAAGATTGAAACAGGATCTCCCAACTCCCCCCCCCCCCCCAATGCCAAACCCTTTCCCTCCAGCCAGAGGACTAACTTGAACATCCTGAGACCCAGTTGACAATCTTTGACAGAGTCCTCCCAGCATACACTTTCTATAATACCGGTGTCTTCCTATCTTATTATGGGGTCTTTGGGCCCCCTCAGACTCCTGGGCCCGGTAACTACTGCTACCTCTGCACCCCCTGTAGCTACGCCACTGCGTATCTCTTTTATTCAGGCTATAGGTGGCCCAACAGGCTCCTTTCAATTGTACAGTTTTCCTTAACCACTTCCAGATCGGGCCATTTACCCCCTTCCTGACCAGGCCTAATTTAGCAAATCTGACATGTGTCACTTTATGTGGTAATAACTTTGGAACACTTTTACTTATCCAAGCCATTCTGAGATTGTTTTCTTGTGACACAGTGTACTTCATGAATAAATTGGAGTCAATATATTTTACCTTTATTTATGAAAAAATCCCAAATTTACCAAAAATGTTGAAAAATTCGCAATTTTCTAAATTTCAATTTCACTGCTTTTAAAACACAAAGTGATGCCTCATAACATATTTATTACATAACACTATAACCGTATGTCTACTTTATGTTTTTTTAAGACGTTAGAAGGCTTAGAATTTTAGAAGCAATTCTTAAACTTTTTAAGAAAATTTCCAAAACCCACTTTTTAACAACCAGTTCAGTTCTGAAGTCATTTTGTGGGGCTTACATAATAAAAACAAACCATAAATGACCCCATTTTAGAAATAACACCCCTCAAACTATTCAAAACTGGTTTTAGAAATGTTGCTAACCCTTTAGGTATTCCACAGGAGTTAAAACAAAATAGAGGTGAACTTTCAAAATGTCACTTTTTTTTTTGTGGATTTTCAATTTTAATAAATTTTTTCTTGGAATATATCAAGGGTTAACAACAAAACAAACCTCAATATTTATTACCTTGATTTTGCAGTTTGCAGAAACACCCCATATGTGGTCGTATACTGCTATTTGGGCACACGACAGGGCACAGAAGGCAAGGAGAGCCATATGGTTTTTGGAGGGCAGATTTGGTGGAATGGTCTTTGGGCACCATATTGCATTTGAAGAGGCCCTAAGGTAACCCCACAGTGAAAACCCCCAAAAAGTGACCACATTTTGTAAACTACACCACCCAAAGGGTGTAGCGAGCACTTCACTCAACAGCTGTTTCATAGAATTTTTAATACTTGGGTGTGAAAATGAAAAAATGCTTTAGGCACAAACTTTCTTTTTCACAAAAGATAACAGGAGAATATCCTCCCAATTTGCTACCCACTTTCTCCTGAATAAAGTAACACCCCAATCGTGGTCGTAAACTGTTATTTGGGGATACGCCAAGGCTCATGGTTTTTAAGAGCAATAGTTTTTTTTATTTTTTGTTGAATGAGCTGTGTGAGGGCTTATTTTGTGCGAGACAAGCTGTAGTTTTTATTGGCACCATTTTGAGGTACATTTGGCTTTCTGGTTGCTTTTTATCTTATTTTTGGGAGGTGCAGTCACAAAAAAGCTGTTTGGTGTCATTTTTTCAAATTCTTTTTACACTGTTCACTTGATGGGGTAGATCATGTGACATTTTTATAGATCCTGTCATTGCGGATGCAACTATACCAAATATGTCTAGTTTTTTTTATTTTTACGTTTTACACAATAAAAACATTTTTAGAAAAAAAATCATGTTTTTGTGTTTTCTTAGAGCCATATTATTTCATTTTTCTGGCTATAGTCTTGTGTGAGGGCTTGTTTTTTGTGGGACGAGGTGACGTTTTTATTGCTACCATTTTGGGGTACATACGACTTTTTGACTGATTTATATTTTTCCATTCAATTGAGCTTACAAAAAAATCTGTTTTGGCGCAATGTTTATTATTTTTTTTACTGCGTTCACCTGATGGGGTAGATGATATGATATTATTATAAAGCTGGTCGTTGCGGATGCGATGATACCAAAAATGTCTATATTTTATTTATTTTTCTCTTCTATTTTTTAACATCTTTTAAATAATGGATTTGGGGGAAATGTTTTAAATGTGAAACTTTTTTTTAAATTTATTTATTTATATTCTAAATTTTTTATTTTACATGTTGTGTCACCCATAAGGTCATACAAGACCTCTGGGGGACATTTAACTTTTCACAATTTTTTTTTTCCACTATTGATTTCTCCTGTAACTGTTACAGTGGAAATACACCCCCCTCCCCCCCCCAGTGAGGCGTAGGGCTGATTGTGGTCTATGGAAGATCAGTCAGCTCCCACACTCCCCCGACACCAGTGGTCACATGACCACCGGGCTAGGACAAGAAGCGGCATAGCGATTCCTGATCAGTATACACAGCGATCTAGAAGGCAGGGACCGTTTCTGGGTGACCCTGCCTTCTCCCTGGGGTGCCCTGCTGTTACTAACAATGGGCCCCCCGCTCGGCAGCTGCACGATTAGAATGCAGCTGCGATCGTTGAATAGATGTTCCAGGATGTCCATTCAGAGATAAACCCACCGCCCAAGGACGTTATAGTCCTCAAGCGGTTGGGAAGTGGTTAATAAATGTACTATTTTGCTCTAATATTGTGATCACTTACATATATCACCAACTAAAGTCTCACTAATACCTGGGGATAAAAGGAGGATAATACAGCGATAATAATACTAGAAGAAATACAGGAGGTATTACAAATGTTTTTATTACCAATGTGTAATGTGCTATTACACTTCTGTGAAATACACGTCAGTGTGCTGTTCCTTTTCTATAGGGTACAGTTCTTTTTCTTTTTTTACAGGGTAGAATCTTTTATTCCTCCAGAAGCTTCCTTAAAATAATTTTTGCCCTACACGTGGGCATGGGCGCTGGGCTCCCTCACGCCCTCCTGCTGCCATGCGCCGTGCTGACAAGACTGGGCAGCAGGTAGCTTAAATTGTTGTATCTGCGCCCCATGGGAGGGCTTCCTTACTTGCTGGCCCGAGTACAGCTGTGTGTCTCTGCCATCCTCCTTTCTGCTTAGAGTCCTGTACTGTTTGTAAGGGGGTGCATGGGCGTGTCTGTCCTCCCTTGTGAGGCAGCATGTAGACACCCTCTATCTCCCCGGCGTATGCCTGGGTTGTAGGATGTATTTAAAGGCGCTTTTTGCCTCAGAAAGGTGCCTGAGCAATCTTGGTCCCTAGCTAGTTTAGTTCCTTGTGTGAAGGTGTTTGGAAGTTTCTGCTTTACTGTGTACCGGACCCTGCTTCTTCATTAATCGGACTTTGCTTGATTGCCGCCTGCCCCTGACCTTGGACTTCGATTACTGACTTTGCTTACTTGCTGCTTGCCCTTACTCCGGAATTCCTGACCACGTCTTTCCCCTCAGTGCTTTGCACTGTTATCTCTGATCCAGAAGTCAGCTGCCACTAGCCGGGGGACTGCTCTGGAGTGGTAACAGGTAGTTACTTAGTCACGCCCCTCCAGGGTATAGCCAGTTAGTGGTGCAGTGGGTCCACACCCGCTTGCATAACAATAATTCTTCTCTTTAAGCAGGTGGCATGCTGAACTAACAGACCCAACACAAACCAGTTGCTTTCAAATATAGACATAGACTCCACATGAACCAAAATGGAAGGCCACTGTGATAGTGGTTCCCATTATAGTGGGTGTGTCACATAAATAGCTGATAGGAATTGCTATATTTCCTCACATCTTTTTAAAATAAAATATTAACAGCCTATTGTCACCACTAGGGGTAATAATCTTTATACACTTGTGTGGGTTCCTATTGGCTTGAACATAAGCCTTATACAGGGTAGGCCTCTAAAGAAAAGTAACTCTTGTGTGATATGTACAGGATAATTCTTATCAGGTTTCATTCATCAAAATTGTGTTACAGTAAATCTGTATTTATGGCCCATAACAACCAATCAGAGCTCAGCTTTCATTTTACCAAATCAGTTTAAGAAATGAATGAGGCCCACTGTTGCCCTTCCTGCCAGCCGAGAGCAGTAGTGGTCTGTGACAGTGTGCCCAACATGCCGTACTTGATTCAACTAAGAACTGCGATGGTGGAGACCTGTGTATGCACAGGCTATTTCGAAGAAACATAGCAATGTTTTGCTGGTCATTATCCATACCTTCCCATTACAGTAAAAGGCAGTATATGGTTTGGTGTGAATGTGGTGTAACACAGGATCCATTTCCAATGCCAAAACAATAGAATTTTCTGACACCCATCATAGTTGCAGACATCCAGAAGGATCCTGAGGAAAGTGACAGAAAAATTATCCCAGCAGCACACATCAGGAGTACTACGTGTAATGAAATTGTTTCACCTCAAGCCATACCGTACCGTGTGTCAGTTGTGTAAGAGTTAAAAGAGGGTGATAAACAGAAGCTTTGGGTGTATTGTAATTTGCTACTAGATTTGCTGCAGACATTTGGACTCGCTGGTATACATCATGTCTGATAAAGCATGGTTAACTACAGAACCATAGGCAGGGGCGTAGCTAAAGGCTCATGGGCCCTGGTGCAAGAGTTCAGCTTGGGCCCCCCTTCTCTCAGTGCTTTGTGTGGCTTCTTATAAGGCACAAGGGTCTTTGGGCCCCCTCAGGGTCCTGGGCCCGGCAGTGACTGCTAACTCTGCATCACCTATAGCTACGCCCCTGACCATAGGTACTGGCACACAGAAAAGCTGCATCAACAACCGATTAATGATCCAAAATTCATCATCTGGTGTGTGTGTGGCTATAGATACATGGATTATAGGTCCAATATTCTTTGTATGCTAATGAGGTGCTTTGAGCACCAAGGGGCAGGCCTGGCCCCACGGACCACCACTTCACCTCTGCCTTTCACTCTTTGCCACTCCCTTTTCCCCTCTGACTGACAGATTCTCACTTTTTCCAATGTTTCACCATGAAATCTTGTGCATTCACCAAGAGTACAGCTGCCTATTGCCCAGTTTGGATCTCAGAGCAGGGACAGCAGTATGAATTTATAAAAAACTACACATCAGAGAGGTGATTGCACTCAGCTTGATCAACCAAGGTAGTATGCTAGGTTTGCTGCTGACAGATGCACAGTGATGAGGTATCACTAGGATATGCTATCCCTTCCTGGTCCGTGTAGTCTGACCTCTGGATCCAAAGGTAAAAGCCCTGTCTGCATTTGCTCTGCATAGCATAGGTCTCATCCACTAGTTGCATGCAATAAAATTCAGTTCAAGTGAATGGGAGCGGTGCTGTAAAGGAAAAAAATGAATGAAGGAGCCTTGTTTTTGTGGATCAGTTTCCAGGTCATAAAGTTCTGCTCTAGAAACAAGGGGTGAGTTATTAGGATTTCTGTTTCAAAATTAAAGAATTTTACTGTATTATGAATTAGCATTCAAGAAAGACTTAGGCTGGGTACACATTGCTTTTCTCCAACTCATTTAACGTATACAAAAAACATATGCATTAAACAGATGCCTCAGACTGTTGCCATACAGTGAAATCCGTTGACCATAGAGTTCCATTGTAAAAAATAAAATAAAAAATAAAAGTATAATTTTTTTTTTTACCATTGTAAAAAAATTAATACGTTTTTTTTTTTTACCGGACTCTGCAGGATACAAGAACATGGTGTGCTGCGTTTTTGTATCCTTTTTTTTCTCTAATGTATACATCAAACGGAGGCATAAAATATGATGTGAACCCAGCCTTACCGGTTGATTGAGTAAAGAGAGATAACTGGTTTGTGAAAACCTTTGCTTTGCTATTCTTTTGAATGGTGTTTATTATTTTGTGTTATGTGGTGCTGGGCGAGGAATGCAGTCTCAGTGTCAGGCTCAGGGTAGCACCTCTGCCCTGTTCTCAATTCTGTCCTTGGTGACCTGAATGATCTGCTTCAATGGGAACCATTTACAATGGAAATCTGCATAAAAATCAGAGTAATTAAACCAAGATTTCATTTTGATTCAGCTGCATGCAATGGGAGATCAGATAATAGTTCCACAGTGCTGCAATGTTAGGTCACATGTCTGACACTGGAGTGGAGATGGACCCACTGTCGTCGTTGTGTAAGGGTAACCAGCATCATAAGCAAAGTTTGTACAAAAACAGTATAATTCTTTCTGCAGTTTTTATTTTAGCAATTAAAGGAGGTGCGTCCATACACACTTTGTGCCTGGAAGCCCTGCCCTGTCAGTGTTTGCCCCTAATACTGAACCATCAGGGTGCACATGATAAAGCTACTGTGATATTACTGTCTGCATAATTGCTGTTTTGTAACTGGACTGAGTTTATTATATAAGTACTATTACATTACTTTGTGTACTATATTTATTACACAGGTGGCCTTCAAAATGTATCTTGGGATCACTCCTTCTACAATTGGGGGTAATGACAACGGAAATGGATTTTCTCTCATACTGGATAAAAATCCGTTGGTTGACTTTGTTGAAGAACTCCCAACAGGCAGATCATCCTTGAGCTACTGTAACCTTCTTTCTGGAGTCCTAAGAGGAGCACTGGAAATGGTACTATTTTTATGCTTAATAATATTACTCTTAAAGGGGTTGTCTAACCTTTTAACCTCTTACGTCCTGTGTCCAGTTTTTTTTTTTTTTTTTTTTATTAATTAGTTTTTTATTATTTACCAAGCATTAATAATATAACAATTAATAAAATTGACAGTATCATTCTGGAGTGGAGGGAATATATGCACATCGCATCATGTAGTAGACTCAACCACCATTCAAATGACGGGGATAAAAAGTCCCAGACCTTAAACACATCCCTTCCACATCACATTAAATATCACATATTTATTATGTACTTGTTTAACCCCCCCACCCACCCCCACCTCCCACCCAACTGAGCATCGTCATGGAGCAGATCGTGGGCCCGATCAAGACACAGTAGATAAGGATATATAATAGGGTACAAGGCGGAAGGCCTAAAGCTCCAGGTTTCTGGAGCCCCAGATCTTCACCCAGTCCCCTCTCTGTTTTGGGGTCTTCACATTTATTTTTTCCATGGATTTAGTTTTCTTAACGAGGTTAATCCATTCTGTTATTACTGGACCCTCTTTAGTCCCCCAGTTCCTCATTATTATCACACGGGCCAGGAGTAGTATTTTTAGTATGAAAATTTTTTCCATTCTCGCGATAACTTGGAATTGATTAACATAGCCAAATATTGCTACATTAACATTCCATAGCAAATTACCTGGGGTGTATCTCATAATTTTCCCCCTAACTGCGATCCAAAAATCTTGTATTCTAGGGCATTCCCATAGCAGATGTAAAAGCCCCGCATTTTCGCGATTACATTTCCAGCATCTACTGTCCCGGCTTGCATAGAACCTAGACAGATCTGCTGGTGAATAGTATAACCTGTGAATAATTTTTAGCTGGATCAAACGATAGGATCCGGCCGCGGAAGCTAACTTAATATTTTTATAGACCTCCCCCCAATTCAGAGGGTCCTCTTCTCTCAGATCGTTCTCCCATTTTTGCTCCCAGCTACTCCTGTGCGTTGCTATAGAAGATTTAAGCAGTTTTTTATAAATGACCGATAGTCTAATCTTTTTAGATCTAATGCTATAACAATAATCCATAAAATCATTATGTTGTACCGTGAGGTAGGCCCTATTCTCAACCTTATTTATCGCGTGTTTCAATTGACCATATCTGAAGTGATCTAACCACAGTGTGTTAATACCCAGTAACTCCTCTCTACCAAGAATAACCCCATCCTGTACCACCTGTGTAACCCTAACAATATTCTTCTTTTGCTAAAATTTTTGGCTTTCCAAATCCAGCAATTCCTTCAATTGTGTATTATCCCAAAGCGGTGAAAACTGTAATGCACATTTAATCCCTAACCATTGTTTAATATCACTCCACGTTCTGTGCATTCCATATCTCCAGCAACATTTCCTATTATTAAGTCTCCCTGATTCCAAAATAGTGAAAATATCCCGATCCCCTGTCGTTGCCCCATCCATAGTAGCATATAATTCTTTTTTCTGCATCTGTGCCAACCAAACCACCTGAGCAGCCAAAAAGTAACCTTTTATATGTGGGAAAGAAACCCCCCCCCCTCTCTATCGGCAGGCACAGCCATTTTTGTTTTAGCCGGACCCTCTTCCGCCCCCAAATCAGTTCATTTAGCAAGCCTTCTATCTGCCTGAACCACTTGTCTCCTATCCATACTGGACAGGAAGTAATTCTATAGAGTATCTGTGGTAGGAGCACCATTTTACACAGGGCAATTCTCTCTGCTTGCCCTATTGGTAATTTTAACCATGATCCTATCTTATCTTTTATAGTTGTCCTCAAGGGTCTTATGTTATTTTCAATATAGTCTGGGGTCGCTGCACTTATTTTGATACCTAAATAGTCTACTGAGTCATGAGTAGATAAAACCTTCACCGGCAGTTCTTCTTTAACTGGAGATTCCAAAGGCAATAACACGGTTTTCAACCAATTAATTTTATAGCCTGAGCAGAATCCGAACTCATTGATCAGGTCGATGACATATGGGACGATTTTGTACCCCTCCCGAAGGAAAAGAACAATGTCATCCGCATATAAACTAATTTTGTCCTCCAGGCCTTCTCTGCCAAATCCCATAATTTTGCTATCTGCTCTAATCAAGCAGGCTAGGGGCTCCAAAAAGATTGTGAAGAGCATGGGGGAGAGGGGGCATCCCTGCCTGGTGCCACGGGTTAATATTAGTGGTTTTGAGAGTACCCCATTGATGTTCACCCTGGAGGTAGGGGCTGCATATAATAACTTGACCCATTTTATAAAGTCATCTCCCATATTCATTTTTTGCATAACCTGCCATAGGAACTCCCACTCCACCCTGTCGAAGGCCTGAGAGGCATCCAGCGACAGGATGGAGCGGTCGTCCCCCTCCCCCACATGTATATTCCACAGAGTTCTCCGAATGCTAGACTGCACCCATCTCTCCGAGATAAAGCCAGTCTGATCCGGATGAATCAGTCCCCCTATTACTCTTTTCAATCTAATAGACAGAACCTTCGCCAGGATCTTATAGTCTGAGTTTAGCAATGATATTGGCCTATATGAGCCAATATCAAGCATATCCTTGTCCTTCTTCAAAATTAGCACTATGATTGCTTCCGAGATGGAGGGGGGCAACTCCCCACTCTCCACCGCCCCCCTCCATATCCGAAGCAATCCTGGCAAAAGACTGTCCTTATATCTACGGTACAGTTCAAAAGGGAGCCCATCTGAGCCTGGAGTCGTATTCCCAACTATTGTTCCCAGGGCTTCGTATAGTTCCTCAATCCTAATGGGTGCATTTAGTCTCGCCCTGTCTTCATTACTAAGGAATGGCATCTTAATTTTAGATAGATACTCTTGGATGGTATTCTCTTTTCCTCGTCCCTCTGTTTCATACAATCTAGCAAAATGTTCAACAAAAGCATGAGTGACCTTTCCTTTATCCGACGAGATGCCTCCTGCATCCAATCTTATTGCCCCTATTTTAGTGGGGCTCTCCTGATTGCGGATAATCATACTGAGCACACGGCCTGGTCTGCCGGATTCTTGATGTTTTTTTGCCTGCCAAAAAAGCTGTCTCTGATGTGACTTCTCCTGCAGAAAGGCCGTATACTCAGACACTCTTTTCTGAAGTTCTTTTTGCATAGTTGAATCAAGGCTCTTCACTTGAAGCTCTCTGACCCTACACTCCAGTTTTTCCTCTTGCTGCCTAAAACCCCGCTTAGTTGAGGAGATCCGTGCAAACAGGATTCCCTGCAAGTAAGCCTTCATGGTGTCCCATACTACATTACCGCTTGCTGTATCAATATTTCGCTCCCAGAACTCCCCTATTTCCTCCTTAATGTTTTCAGGCTCTTGTATTAGGTCAAACCAATGAGGATTGATCCTGAAAATTCTATTGCCCCCACCATTGGAACCATTCCGAATACTTAACAACATTGGGGTATGATCCGATATACTCTTAGCCTCATACCTCATCCCCACTATGTTCCCCAAGAATTCCGTGCTCGCTAACACGAGATCAATTCGTGATCTTACCTGATATGAACGACTGAAACAGGAGTACACCTCCTTTTGCCCATATAGAAATCTCCAAACATCTATCAAACCTAGTTCCCTACTAAGTTTGTTTAAAGGTGACCCCTCCCCCTGCATGGTGGGGGGTCCCAATGTATGGGCTGTTGAACTCCTATCTACCTTCCCATTCATTACTGCATTAAAATCTCCCCCCACAAGCACCGGACAACCTGATTTATCCGCCATAAACTCCACTAGCTTATTCAAGACCCAAGGGGAAAAGGGCGGAGGGATGTATACAAAGGCAAGTATACATCTTACATTGTTCCAACTACAGTACAAAAAGATGAATCTTCCTTCATTATCTATCTTATGATCAAAGACTTTTATGTCTATTTTTTTATGGATCAAGACGCTTACGCCCCTTGAATACGTTGTGTGGAAAGAGTGATACTCCAGACCTACCCATTTTTTAGATAGAATTTTTTTGGACTCTTTTGTAAGATGTGTCTCCACCAAGCATATTATTGCTGGAAGATGTATCGTTATTAGGTCATTTACAATCGCCCTTTTAGTTCTATCTCCTAGACCGCGAACATTCCATATTAATATTCTATCACTACCCCCCAGCATTGTGTACCCGACTTTCACTTAGTGCCCACCTCGGACCCACCTGCTCCATGACAATGCCCAGTACCCCTCCCTCTCCCCCTCCCCCCCTTCCCCCCTCCCCTTCTCCTGGCACATTAACGTCACCATCCATGTACCTCTTCCTCCCCGCCCTACCCGCCCACCCTTCAACCCCCCCCCCTTCCCTCCGGCGGTCCCCTAATAGCGTTCCTGTTACACCATCGTTCTTATAAACCTTGTTCCTCCATCCATCCTTCAAGCTGGGTTACATTATTAAAGAAGAGTACTTGTTGGTTATGCACTATTCGCATTTTAGTTGGATACAACATTGCGTATTTTATCTCTGCTTTAAGTAACCTTTTCTTAACCTCTGCAAATTCTTTCCTTTTCTTTTGCGTACTTCTTGAGAAGTCTGGATATATTTGGATATTGTAGTTCTCAAACTTTAATTGTTTATCTCTACTCCATCTTAAAATATCATCTCAGTCTCTTTGGGACAGGAATTTCACCAAGATGGGCCTAGGTGCTGCACCAACCAGGGGCTTGCGTCCTGGTATTCTGTGGGCCCTTTCAATCGGGTATTTGAAAAATGTCTTATCTGCCCCTATTTGTTCCTCTAACCACCTCTGGATAAGGGCCGCAGGGTCTACTCCCTCCACACCTTCTGGGAATCCTATGAATCGCAAATTGGCTCGCCTCAACCTGTCCTCCATATCAGTCACTCTGTCACTAACCACTCTCAATTCGACCTCAGTTTCCCCCAATCTCTTATTCATTTGGATCATTTCTTTGTCTACTCTAGATGAGAAATCCTGTAGTTCTTTCACCTTCTCACGTATTTTATTATTATCTGCCCTGATAAGCATAATATCGCTCTGCACTGACGCGATCTTTGTCGCTAGATCTGAGAGGGCTTGATTCGTGTGATGAACTGCGTCCAAAATTTCTGCTAATCTTTTATCGATAAGCTCATCCCTCCTCTCCTGTACTTCCTCTACTTCCCCCTCTTCACCTTCTACATACGGGGGTTTTTTATCTGGCTTTCTCTCTGGCTTCCGTAATTCAGCCCCTATCTGCTTCCTGCGTTCTTTTGACGGGGGTGACTTCAAGTATCTATCAATCTTGTTTCCGGGGCTAGATAGTCCCGTACCCCGGGGGGAGGATGGACCTATGGATTTCCTTTGCTGGTTTTTAGGAGGCATTTATTTTTTTTTTTTTTCCTCCTCCCTTTTATAAGTTCCCTATAACACGCCTAATTAGCAGATTAGGATCACCTACGATCCTACGAATCACTAACCGGCCGCTTAGAACATACAAACAGTCCGATTAACAAATACAGGTAAAGGGAGACAGTCAATTACAATTGTGACCGATATCAGAATTCCATCATAGGACCGCCTATGTTTAAGATCAATAGTGAGAGGTTTTTACTCCATCTGGACAGATTGCTTCTTCGGACGTGATGCTGTAACCGTCCTTAGCGTACCAACAAAAGCCCCTCCTCAGGGGGTGCCTGTATCTATGTCTTTTATACAAATAACAAGGGTGCCACTGCTCGCTATTAAACGGCGTCCCCCCCCCACTTAGAGGCACACAAAGCTCAACAGAGTTCAGTAAGCTTGGTAGCCCACAGACCACGGACCACAATTAGTAGCTTTTTTTTTAACGGCTGGTGCCCACGACGAGCAAAGTTATCAGTTTATGGTTATAATACCACCTGCCACTGATCGCAAAGTCCCACAGCCCAAAGTCTCACAGGGCACAGCAGAGTCCGAGCCACAATTAGTAGCTTTTTAGCAGCCAATATCCACGCCAAGCAAAGTTTTCAGTCTATGGTTATAATACCACCTGCCACTAATCGCAGAGTCCCACTGCCCAAAGTCTCACAGGGCACAGCAGAGTTCAATCCGCCCGGCTGCTCACAGGCTAATAAGTAAACAGTTTTTTTTTTTTTTACAGCTGATAGCAACTGATAGTCACGCCGGGCAGAGCTCCGCTCATAAATTACAGCACAGATATGCTGAAACAGGGTTTTACTCACGCTCCTTCACCCTGCTGTCTTCAGCTTGCTGCCGCAGGTGTGCCACTAATGACTGCCGGCAACTCTCCAGAGCGAAATCACTCGTCCTGTTTGCAGACTCCTCAGTCACGGCGCTGCCACCTCTGCATGCGACCTCCAGTGGGGATACGAGCGTGGGAGCATGGGGCCACAAGTCGCTTCCTCTTGTTCTCCTTCCACTTCTTGTACCATGTATAGTCGGATGCGTCTTCTTTGGCTGTCGCGATGCCCTCCAGACGTACTCGCCGACTGCCCACCGACTGCTCAAGGGGGGGAGCACCCCCAGGCACCTCACCCAGCAAAAGTCAGAGTACCAGCCGCAATCCCAGCCGCCGTCCCGGCTACCGTCACTGGCCTCAAGCTGTCAGTGCCGCTTCGGTTCCATCAGGACGCTACGAGAGCGCCGGGCTGAGGGGGAGGGAGAGGAGGAGGGCGGGGGCTGCGCACACGTACCTACGTCATGCCGCAGCTACGGACAGATTTTGTCCAGTTTTTAAAGATGGCGCCCGCTCCTGCTCCATGCGGGCGCCTTAGCCGCGGGTGTCCGCATGGTTCTTGTAGCAGACACCCGCGGCTAATGTCCGTGACCGGCAGCAATGCCGATCACGGACATTTAACCCCTCAGATGCCGTGGTCAATCATGACCACGGCATCTGAGCGCGCACAAACCGAAAGTTTTACTTTCGGTGTGCGCTCCGGCTCCCCCGTGTGGCGATCGGAGGAGCCGGAACGCGCCTGTAGTAGCCTGGGTTTCTATAAATGAAACCGAGGCTGCTCTGTAGTATTTCCTATGGAGCCTTGCCTGCAATAGGCTTCATAGAAAATATGCGATTTTTTCATATATTCTAATGCTATTGCATTAGAATGTATGAAAATCACAATCAGTTTTATCGCACATCAAACGTCTGAATTTAAAAACCCGCAAAACTGTGGTGGAATTGCTTTTTTTCCCCGCTTCCCACTACATCATATGCAATATTAAATGGTGGCGTTGGAAATACAACTTGTCCCACAAAAAACAAGCCCTCATATGGCTATGTGAACCGAAAAATAAAAAAGTTATGGCTCTGAGAAGGCAGGGAGCGCAAACAAAAAAAAAACTCCGGTCCTTAAGGGGTTAAACTTGATGACCCATCCTTAGGATAAGTCGTCAATATTCTTAATAATCCACCAGTTTTCTTTGAAGGGGTCATGGCGCTTGGGCGAGCCCTACAGCCTCTTAAGTGTTTACATTGGTTTACGGGTGGGTTTGTACTTGCACCTCCTTCAAACAGCTGACCGAAGGGGGTGCTGAGAATTGGATCCCAACTATTCTAATTTTGATGGCTTAGCTTAAAGGTAAGACATGAATTTTTATAGGCTGAATAACCCCTTTAAGTATTATCTGTTGATCTTCTCTGTGTCATATTATGAGTAGCTTGATTAGCATGTTTCCCAGGTTTCTCCAGGACACCACGGCCTAGAAACGAAGGGCTGAGTTGTGTGACCCAGTTTGCATAAAGTGATTATTATAAAGTATTATTAGCAGCATAGCATGCTGTACTATTTTAGGCCCCAGTCTACTATTTTTGGGCTAAACATGGGATAACTTGTTGTGGTGTGCCTTTAGAAACCCCTTTTTTATGTTGTTGGTTGGATAGGTCAAGGTACAGTTTCTGGGCCCTATTGCAAACCCTATAGCTGGAGCCATGAAACTACCAATAGTGACACGTTCACTATATATCATACTTATATAATCTATGTACACTTTAAAAAGCTCATCCTAAGATGCTACAGTGGGATGCAAAAGTTTGGGCAACCTTGTTAATCGCCATGATTTTCCTGTATAAATCGTTGGTTGTTACGATAAAAATGTCAGTTAAATATATCATATAGGAGACACACACAGTGATATTTGAGAAGTGAAATGAAGTTTATTGGATTTACAGAAAGTGTGCTATAATTGTTTAAACAAAATTAGGCAGGTGCATAAATCTGGGCACCATAAACAAGAAATGAAATCAATATTTAGTTGATCCTCCTTTTGTAGAAATTACAGCCTCCAAACGCTTCCTGTAGGTTCCAATGAGAGTCTGGATTCTGGTTGAAGGTATTTTGGACCATTCCTCTTTACAAAACATCTTTAGTTCATTCAGGTTTGATGGCTTCCGAGCATGGACAGCTCTCTTTAAGTCACACCACAGATTTTCAGTTATATTCAGGTCTGGGGACTGAGATGGCCATTGCAGGATGTTGTACTTGTTCCTCTGCATAAATGCCTTAGTGGATTTGGAGCAGTGTTTAGGGTCGTTGTCTTGTTGAAAGATCCAGCCCCGGCGCAGCTTCAGCTTTGTCACTGATTCCTGGACATTGGTCTCCAGAATCTGCTGATACTGAGTGGAATCCATGCGTCCCTCAACTTTGACAAGATTCCCAGTCCCTGCACTGGCCACATAGCATGATGGAACCACCACCATATTTTACTGTAGGTAGCAGGTGTTTTTCTTGGAATGCTGTGTTCTTTTTCCTCCATGCATAATGCCCCTTGTTATGCCCAAATAACTCAATTTTTCATCAGTCCACAGAACCTTATTCCAAAATGAAGCTGGCTTGTCCAAATGTGCTTTAGCCCACCTCAAGCGGCACTTTTTGTGCTGTGGGCGGAGAAAAGCTTCCTCTGCATCACTCTCGCATACAGCATCTCCTTGTGTAGAGTGCGCCGAATGGTTGAATGATGCACAGTGACTCCATCTGCAGCAAGATGAGGTTGTAGGTCTTTAGTGCTGGTCTGTGGGTTGACTCTGACTGTTCTCACCATTCCAAACATACAAGTCCAGCCGGCACGCCAATCAGTCACGCGGTGCTCGAGTCCGGGTTGGCCTCCCACAAACAATATGAAGAAAAGGACCGGCACTTTACTGTTGCAAAGAATCAGCAATGTCTTTATTGTTGCCATAAGCGAGGAATAAACAACGCGTTTCGACTCACAGATTTGAGTCTTTCTCAAGTACATAAAACACAGAAATGATGCGATTTAAATAGACCGCCTCAGTCGACGTAACTAACACGTGACATCAAGTCACCATAGAAACATAAAAACAAAGTGAAAATGAAAGCCTGCTGGTAAACGTCATAGACATGTGATTTATAGTAACCATGGAAACATATAAACAAGTAATGAAAAGCGCTATGTTGGCGCAAACTAAGAAGTAAAAATACAAGGGAACACAACATGGGGTCGAAAAAAAAAGAAAAATTAAACTTTCAATCGAGAAGAGAGTATAATAAAGAGAGAAGAATAGAATAATAAAATAATATATATAGAAAGTAAGTGTGCACAGTCAGAAATTCCCAATCAACGATCTCACTGTACACACAGGGGCAAAAATCACAGAAAGGCATTCAATTTATACTCTCGATTCAAGCCTCTTGGCTCTAAAGTCTGTAATTTATGGATCCAAAATGCCTCACGTTTTTTAAATAATTGCATTCTATCACCTCCTCGGCGTGGTGGCAATACCTGTTCTATGACCTGAAAGTGGAGCTGGGATATGTTGTGGCCATATCGATCGAAATGAAAAGGAATAGGTAATAATAAATTTTTCTTTCTAATGGTCGACTTGTGTTTACAAAATCTATCCTTCATTCTGGTCGATGTCTCCCCAACATACACCAGCTCGCAAGGGCACTTCAACAGGTATATGACAAAATTACTATTGCAGGTAAAGAAACCCTTGACTGGGAATTTCTGACCTGTGATTTCTGCACTTATCTCAGTTCGATTTGGCCTGAACTGAAGTTCACGATGCATTATGATGATTGTAGAATTAATTTTCTGTGATTTTTGCCACTGTGTGTACAGTGAGATCGTTGATCCGGAATTTCTGACTGTGCACACTTACTTTCTATATATATTATTTTATTATTCTATTCTTCTCTCTTTATTATCCTCTCTTCTCGATTGAAAGTTACATTTTTATTTTTACTTTTTTTTCGACCCCATTTTGTGTTCCCTTGTATTTTAGTCTGTCCTCTTTATGCTTAACTTTATTCTCTATAAATCTATATGTACTTATTGTTGCGTCATGACATATGGGTGTGAGGTTACCAGAGTGATTTATCTATATTTTCATTACGTACACCGTATAATACTCATATTTTATACATCGCTCGTATAACCTCTTTCCATATGTCTATGACGTGACAGCCTGAAAGCCTCGATTTCCTCTTCGCATAGCTGTTTCCATGGTTACTCATGAGTCACGTATTGATGACGTATTTTTACTTGTTAGTTTGCGCCAACATAGTGCTTTTCATTACTTGTTTATACAGTTGTGTTCAAAATTATTCAAACCCCCTAATGCTGTACAGGGCTTTAGAGAATTTTGTGTACATTTGTAATTGTGTTCAGAATGAAATCTTACAAGGACTTCAAAATGACATCAATTGTTTTTGTAATACAGTATTAAATGTTTTTTTGGTGATTTCTTCATTTACACAATTATTCAACCCCTTAAAGACTACCACTCTTAAGAACAGAGGTTCATTCAAGTGTTTTCGATCAGGTATTGAAAACACCTCTGGATGTCAAGGAGCAGCAATCAAGCATAATAAGCACCAATTCGGCAGATGTAAAATGACTGTGATACTCAGCTCCTTCTAGACATTTACTGGTGTGTTTACAAACATGGTGAAGTCAAGAGAATGGTCCAGGAAGACAAGAGAAGAGGTGATTTCTCTTCACAGGAAGGGCAATGGCTATAAGAAGATTGCAAAGATGTTAAACATACCAAGAGACACCATAGGAAGCATCATTCGCAAATTCAAGGCAAAGGGCATTGTTTAAACGCAACCTGGTCGTGGCAGAAAGAAGATGCTGACTTCGACTGCTGTGTGCTACCTGAAGCGCAAAGTGGAGAAAAGTCCCCGTGTGACTGCTGAGGAACTGAAAAAAGATTTGTCAGATGCGGGTACTGAAGTTTCAGCTCAGACAATAAGGCGCACACTGCGTAATGAAGGCCTCCATGCCAGAACTCCCAGGCGCACCCCCTTGCTGTCTCTAAAGAATAAGAAGAGTCGACTGCAGTATGCCAAATGTCATGTGGACAAACCACAAAAGTTTTGGGATAGTGTTCTGTGGACTGATGAAACAAAATTAGAATTGTTTGGGCCCATGGATCAACGCTATGTTTGGAGGAGGCCTATGAAGAAAAGAACACCTTGCCTACTGTGAAGCATGGCGGGGGGTCAATCATGCTTTGGGGCTGTTTTGCTTCTACAGGTACAGGGAAGCTTCAGCGTGTGCAAGGTACCATGAATTCTCTTCAGTACCAGGAGATATTGGATGAAAATGTGATGCAGTCCGTCACAAACCTGAGGCTTGGGAGACGTTGGACCTTTCAACAGGACAATGATCCCAAGCATACCTCCAAGTCCACTAGAGCATGGTTGCAGATTAAAGGTTGGAACATTTTGAAGTGGCCATCGAAGTCACCAGACTTAAATCCGATTGAGAACCTTTGGTGGGACTTAAAGAAAGCAGTTGCAGCACGCAAGCCTAAGAATGTGACTGAACTGGAGGCTTTTTCCCATGAAGAATGGGCGAAGATACCCGTAGATCGCTGCACGACACTTGTGTCAAGCTATGGTTCACGTTTAAAAGCTGTTATAACTGGAAAAGGATGTTGTACTAAGTACTAAGATTGAATGTCACTTGGGGGTTGAATAAAACTGATAATGATGTGAGCACAGAAAAGACATTTGTGGTTATTTCATTATAAATGTTATGTTATATTTGTCTGACTTACAAGTGCCTCTTTGATTTAATTGTAAACAAGATGACTGAAATGATCCAAATCAATGTCAAACTGGCCAAAACACTCAATTTCAGTGGGGGTTGAATAATTTTGAACACAACTGTATGTTTCCATGGTTACTATAAATCACATGTCTATGACATTTACAAGCAGGCTTTCAATTTCACTTTGCTTTTATGTTTCTATGGTGACTTGATGTCACGTGTTAGTTACGTCGACTGAGGCGGTCTATTTAAATCGCATCATTTCTGTGTTTTATGTACTTGAGAAAGACTCAAATCTGTGAGTCGAAACACGTTGTTTATTCCTCGCTTTTGGCAACAATAAAGACATTGCTGATTCTTTGCAACAGCGAAGTGCCGGTACTTTACTTCATATTGTTCTCACCATTCGTCGCTTCTGTCTATCCGAGATTTTTCTTGGTCTGCCACTTCGAGACTTAACTTGAACTGAGCCTGTGGTCTTCCATTTCCTCAATATGTTCCTAACTGTGGAAACAGACAGCTAAAATCTCTGAGACAGCTTTCTGTATCCTTCCCCTAAACCATGATGCTGAACAATCTTTGTCTTCAGGTCATTTGATGGTTGTTTTGAGACCCCCATGTTGCTACTCTTCAGAGAAAATTAAAAGAGGAGGGAAACTTACAATTGACCCCCTTAAATACTCTCTCTCATAATTGGATTCACCTGTGTATGTAGGTCAGGGGTCACTGAGCTTACCAAGCCAATTTGAGTTCCAATAATTAGTTCTAAAGGTTTTGGAATCAATAAAATGACAACAGTGCCCAGATTTATGCACCTGCCTAATTTTGTTTAAACAATTATAGGACACTTTCTGCAAATCCAATAAACTTCATTTCACTTCTCAAATATCACTGTGTGTGTCTCCTATATGATATATTTAACTGACATTTTTTATCGTAACAACCAACGATTTATACAGGAAAATCATGGCGATTAACAAGATTGCCCAAACTTTCGCATCCCACTGTATCTGTTGTAAGAGGGTGCAAGGTACCGTGGTCGATGGCAGGTACGTGTCACCGAGGTTCCTGGCCTCGGTGAGGTAAGAGCCGGGTTTTCGTGTGTCAGCAGCAGCTAGTGCTGTTTGACACCTTGTTTTTAGTTTGGCTGCAAAGCCAATCCGGGCCGGCTCTTACTGGGAGTAGGCAAAGAGTTGGGTGGGTGCCTATTCCCCACGGTCCAGGCCGGACTTTATCCGGGCCTTTAAAAAGGCAGCCTCCTCAGCAGCTGAGTGTGATTGTCCTGGAGCTGCTGTTAGGCTGTGGAATCACTTGAGTTTGGGAGTGCTGATCCATGCTGTGCTGTGTGGAGTTCTCTGGGCTGGAAGCAAGACCCCAAGCAAGGAGGAGTGCAGACGGCCTGGAAGCCGGAGGTCGATCGCCTTGCGGCTGGACTGACAGCCAGGTGCGAACCTGCACCTAAAGCCTCCCAGGTGACTGGAACCTGTTTTGGACTATTTTGTTTTGCTGCACGTTTTCTGTTGGGTGTGAATTAACACCAAGTGACTGTTTGCTGTGTATTTGCTACAAGTGTGAATTAAACACTGTTTGCTACACTTTCTGGACTCCGTTTTGCCTCTATACTGCACCCGCACTGCTATCTACCAGAGCGACTCCCCACATTTGGTGTCGGATGCGGGCATGCGCAGTGAGGCTGGCGTGAACGCCGAATTGTTTGTGTTTTGCTGAGCACAAGTGCATGGCATATATAAAACCGGCAAAGTTGCAAACAGGAATTTCTGGCAACATGGAGGCGGCTGTGAAAGCCCTCATGGAGGCTAACGTGCAGCAGCGGGAGACCAACCAACTACTTTTACAGCACGTGATGGCGTTACAAGCTGCAGGAGCGTCCCACCACGACCATGATGCCCGGAAGCGGTCCGTGCGGCGATCCCAAAGATGACCCCTCGGACGACGTGGAGACGTATCTGGCGGTCTTTGAAAAGGTGGCCGTGAGGGAGAAGTTACCCCGTGACCAGTGGGCTGAGGTGGTCGCTCCGTTCCTGGCATCCGGATCCCAACAAGTTTTTTTGACTTAGCAGATGACCAGGCTGCTGATTACCCCACGGTGAAGGGGAGATCCTGGCCAGGCTGGGGGTAAACGTGTTAGTCCGGGCTCAACGGGTCCACCAGTGGGACTTTAAAGCGGCTGAACCCGCCCGGCCGCAGTACTATGAGTTGCTGCACAGGTTGCAAAAATGGCTGCAGCCTGATATTCTAAGTCCGACTGCTATGCTGGACCGACTGCTGGCTGACATGTTCTGGAGGGCCTTGCCTTACCCCCTTCAGCACTGGATCGGCCAGGTATCACCCACCAATGCCCTAGAAATGGTCGACCTGGTGGAGCGCTATGAGGCCACCCAAAACTTGAAAGGGGGTGTTGTTGGGAGGGGCCGGTCAAACCCCGGAGGACTCCCATCCAGTCCCGACGACTGGTACCCGAAAAACCTGCTCGGGTGTACCCCTGTAGACCCGGCCCCGATAGTCTGCTGGCGGTGTCACGAGCCTGGCCACGTAAGGGCCGACTGTCCACAGTGGGGAGAACCCATGGAGATTAATTATGGGTACCGGGCTTCCATGTATGCCCGGAGACTGTGTGCAACCGGCACCCCGAGACAGTAGACAATCGTCACCTGTGCCAGGTGCGAGTGGGTGGTAACCTGGCAGTGGCGCTGTTGGACTCAGGGAGCCTAGTAACCCTGGTAAGTGCTGCCCTGGTACAGCCCACCCAGTATACGGGCCGGAAAGTTGGTGTGGTGTGCATACATGGAGACTTAAAGGACTATCCCACTGCTGTAATGTCTCTATCCACGGCGGCCGGCACATGGACTTGTGAAGTGGCGATCTCCACAAAGCTACCGTATGAACTAATAATTGGGAGAGACTTCCCTGGTTTTCCGTCACTATGGCCTGAGATGAAAGTGACTAATAGCCCTGAGACAGGGGCAACCCTAGCAGAGTGGCCTGGTTCCAGTGGGGGCCAGAGCCCTGGGAGCCCGAGTCCGAAGGGCCTGCGGTAGGGGTGACCACCACTGCTGTGATAGAGGGGAGACACCCCCACTGAGTGTAATGGTGGGAGACATGGAGGACTTGCCACCAGGACCTGAGTTGGCAGACCTCCACGTCTCCGGAGACAATTTTGGGACCGCCCAACACCGGGACCAAACCCTAACTAGGGCCTGGGAGAATGTGCTGGAAATTGATGGTAAACCCCAGAAGCCAGGGGCTGAGTTAATATTTCCCGCTTTGTCGTTCACCAAGAAATGTTATATCGGGTGAACCAAATCCGGGTGAATCTGTTGAACAGTTGGTGGTGCCCACAGCGTATCGCAAGCTGGTCATGGAGCTTGCCCACCAACATGTTCTTGGGGACACCTGGGGTGGCAGAAAACGCAGGACCGCATACTGCAGCGGTTTTATTGGCCTGGTGTGTTTAAGGAGGTAGAAGAATATTGTAAATCTTGTCCAACCTGTCAGGTAAATAGCCCCCAGCCACATTTCCGTAGTCCCCTTGTGCCTCTTCCAATCATTGAGGTCCCGCTTGAGCGTATCGCTATGGATCTAGTCGGGCCTGTACCGAAGTCTGCCAGGGGCCACCAACACATTCTGGTAGTTCTCGACTACGCCACTCGGTATCCGGAGGCGGTGCCTCTGCGACATACCTCGGCTAAGCTCATTGCCAAAGAGTTAATGGAAATGTTTTCCCGTGTGGGCCTGCCAAAAGAGATTCTGACAGACCAAGGGACCCCTTTTATGTCTAAAGTTATGAGGGAACTGTGTAAATTATTGCGTATAAAGCAATTACGGACGTCCGTTTACCATCCGCAAACGGACGGTCTTGTCGAAAGGTTTAACCAAACTCTAAAAAATATGTTAAAAAGGGTGGTGTCTAGAGATGGGAAGGACTGGGACCTGCTTCTGCCCTATCTCATGTTCGCAGTGCGAGAGGTGCCCCAGTCCTCTACTGGGTTCTCGCCCTTCGAACTGCTTTATGGCAGACACCCTCGGGGCCTGTTGGATATCGCCAAGGAAGCGTGGGAACAGCAGCCTGTCCCCCACAAAAGTGTCATTGAGTATGTCACCCAGATGCAAGACCGGATGGAAAGGGTGTTGCCGCTGGTCCGGGAGCATATGGAGGCAGCGCAACAAGCCCAGAGTAGGGTGTATAATCGTCAGGCTCGGGTACGGGGCTTCCATCCGGGAGATCGGGTTTTGGTTCTGGTACCCACCATTGACAGCAAGTTCCTAGCTAGGTGGCAGGGCCCCTATGAGGTGATTGAGAAGGTAGGGGAAGTAAATTACAAGGTACACCAGCCAGGGCGGCGCAAGCCGGAGCAGGTGTACCACGTGAATTTACTAAAGCCGTGGAAGGATAGGAACGCGACCGACGACAACAGCCCCCGGCCAGGGCTTCTGGGTTAGAAGGGTCCAGCCCCACAGTTCGAGGCCTGCGAAGTGGTAGCCACGGTAAAAATTGCAGACAGCCTGTCTTCCAAACAAGTTCAGGAAGTCAGGGAGTTCATCAGTCGGAACACGGATGTGTTCTCGGACCTCCCTGGCCGCACGTCTCTCATCCAACATGACATCGTCACTGAGCCTCAGGCCAAGATCCGGTTAAAACCATAACGGGTACCCGAGGCTCGGCGACGGGCGATCGCGGAGGAAGTGCAATTAATGTTGAGGCTTGATGTCATTGAGGAGTCGAAAAGTTAGTGGGCCAGTCCCATAGTTCTAATACCCAAGCCGGATGGGACGTTGCGGTTCTGCAACGATTTTCGCAAGTTAAATGAAGTGTCCAAGTTTGATGCGTATCCCATGCCCCGGGTAGACGAGCTTGTTGAGAATTTAGGACAAGCCCGGTATTTTTCTGTGCTAGACCTCACTAAAGGGTACTGGCAGGTACCCTTAACGGAGTCGGCCAAGGAAAAACCGCTTTGTTACCCGCAGGGCCTGTATCACTACAAGGTGTTACCCTTTGGCCTGCATGGCGCCCCGCCACCTTCCAAAGGTTAATGGACATAGTGCTGCGACCTCATCGTCGGTACGCCTCGGCCTACTTAGATGATGTAATCATCCACAGCACCGACTGGGAAAGCCATTTGCCCAAAGTGCAGGCGGTAGTGGATGCCCTGAGGAAAGCTGGTCTAACCGCCAATCCAAAGAAGTGTGCGATTGGGTTGGAAGAGACTAAATATCTGGGATATGTTATTGGGCGGGGAGTCATCAAGCTGCAGGTAACTAAGGTAGAAGCCATACGTAACTGGCCCCGACCGGTCACCACCAGGCAGGTAAAGTCCTTCCTGGGAATGGTAGGGTACTACATGCGGTTTGTGCCCCACTTTGCCACAATAGCAGCGCCATTGACAGACCTGTTGAAGGGGCGAAAGTCTGGGAAGGTTAGCTGGAGTGAGAAGGCGGAGGAGGCTTTCTCCGCGTTGAAGTCGGCCCTGTGTGGGTCCCCGGTTTTGGTGACACCCGACTTCAACAGGGAGTTCGTCGTACAGACCGACGCCTCGGAGGTAGGCCTCGGTGCGGTACTGTCTCAGGAGGTCAACGGGGAAGAACATCCCGTTGTCTTCCTGAGCCGTAAGCTCAGTCCCGCCGAGTCCAGGTATAGTATAGTGGAGAGGGAGTGCCTGGCTATCAAGTGGGCACTCGAATCTCTCCGCTACTACCTGTTAGGGAGGAGGTTCCGTCTGGTGACCGACCATTCCCCTCTCAAGTGGATGAGCCAGGCAAAGGAGAGGAATGCTCGGGTCACCAGGTGGTTCCTATCCCTGCAGAACTTTAAGTTCTCTGTAGAACACAGGGCAGGCCGCTTGCAGGGTAACGCAGATGCCCTGTCCCGCGTCCACTGCCTCACATGTGTTCACCCCCTCAGGGTTGAACAAAGGGGGTGTGTAAGAGGGTGCAAGGTACCGTGGTCGATGGCAGGTACGTGTCACCGAGGTTCCTGGCCTCGGTGAGGTAAGAGCCGGGTTTTCGTGTGTCAGCAGCAGCTAGTGCTGTTTGACACCTTGTTTTTAGTTTGGCTGCAAAGCCAATCCGGGCCGGCTCTTACTGGGAGTAGGCAAAGAGTTGGGTGGGTGCCTATTCCCCATGGTCCAGGCCGGACTTTATCCGGGCCTTTAAAAAGGCAGCCTCCTCAGCAGCTGAGTGTGATTGTCCTGGAGCTGCTGTTAGGCTGTGGAATCACTTGAGTTTGGGAGTGCTGATCCATGCTGTGCTGTGTGGAGTTCTCTGGGCTGGAAGCAAGACCCCAAGCAAGGAGGAGTGCAGACGGCCTGGAAGCCGGAGGTCGATCTCCTTGCGGCTGGACTGACAGCCAGGTGCGAACCTGCACCTAAAGCCTCCCAGGTGACTGGAACCTGTTTTGGACTATTTTGTTTTGCTGCACGTTTTCTGTTGGGTGTGAATTAACACCAAGTGACTGTTTGCTGTGTATTTGCGTACAAGTGTGAATTAAACACTGTTTGCTACACTTTCTGGACTCCGTTTTGCCTCTATACTGCACCCGCACTGCTATCTACCAGAGCGACTCCCCACACTGTTGAGAGTAAATCATTGCTTCATTTATAGAGCTTGTGACCTGCGGACAAGGGACTTTTGTCAAAAGGGCTCCCTGAAAATCAAATGATCACAAGGTGTCTGCATCCAATGTTCCATTCGCTTGCAGCACCAGCATAGGAGAAATGAAGAAATAGAGCATTACACATGGACTGTTCATGTCCTGGAGAGCTATTTCTTGTCAGTAGCCACTCTCTGCTCTGGCTAGTAATGTACAGGCTGTTCTAGTCAACTCCTTTTGTCTCATCTGCTCTCCTCATCTGATTTATGTACATTTTAGTATAATGTGGTCTGCCATCTGCTAGTAAGGTGAACATTACATGGAGTATGTTCTCCTTTCACCAGCAGATGGCAGACGACAATTGAGCTGGAGAGGAGTGTGAGGGGAAGAACTTTAGGATTTCTTCACATACACATTGTTTTTTCAGCAATTTAAAATCTGTGTGAAATCCATATGAAATCCACATGCATAGGGTCACATTTTAAAGCCTTGCAGGTCCAGTGTCTTCACATCACGGCTGGCTTGATCAGCCTATCTTGTGTTCACCTTTTTCTGTGAGAGAAGTCCAGCAGAGCAGCAAAGTATGTGCATGTGTGCCACAGTGTGTATAAGATCTGTCTGTCTATATGTCATATATGGCATAGCGACACTTTGTGCCCATTGAAGCCCCAATATCTGGGGTGGGCAAGGGCACTGCATCATTCACCTTCTTCTTGCCTGGCAGCTAGGTCCAAAATAGAATTTTGTGACCCACGTTGGAGGGAGCAGCCTATGTCAGGTTGCAAGGTATCTTCATTCTCCCTGTAGGGTGTGCACTTTCCCTGGCTCTTAAGGGGCCATTACAATATTGCTCCAATCTCTGACAGCCAATGGCTTGACACCTATGGGTACTTTAGGCATCTTTCCCAAGGGAGAGGTGCCTGGGTTTTAGGTTCCTAGCTTGCTAGTTTCCAGTGAATGTGCTTCTTTGTTAGTCTGTCCATGTACTGAACTCTGCCTGTGTATAGATTCTGATTCTGTGCAGCCTGCCCTGACTTCTGCCAGTTTGCTGTATTGACTCTCTGCTGCCTGCCCTAACCTTAGATTATTTTATGGATAGGCACACACTCTGCCTGCCCTGAATGTTCCCTGTTTCTTGACCATGAATGTTCCTTGTGGGTCAGCCACGAACTACACCAAGACTATTCCAAGAGATGGCGTCCTGGTAGCTCCCCTGCAGCAAAGACCAGATGTCTGTAACAATGTGTCATAGAGTTATATAGTATGGCCCATATTTACTAATCTACTGTTAGCTAAGAATGTGACATAAAACGCATCAAAATATAGTGCATTTCTGGGGCAAAATGTTACACAAAGTTTTAGACATACAGTATTTATGAAGCAAATTTGGCAAAAAGAATAATTTACTGTGCCTCATCTGATGATTTATTAAAAAGGCATGGTCAAAATGCAAAAACGTACACCAAAATTAAAAATTTTTACAAAATTCTGTCTCAAAGTAAACCAATAAGTGGTCTAGCCTTGCACCAAATGTATCATCCAGCATACGGTAAGCCACTGTGATGTTTCTTACGTTCTTATATTGCTTGTTTAAGTTAATGCTACCTACATTTTAGACACGATTACTAAATTGCCCCTATGCTCTAATGGATTTAGATGTTTGTTGTGTGGATATGTTTGTATATAAGCTTTATGTATATATATGCATATGTTATGCAAAAGTATGGACTGTATGTGCATGTTCATGGCTGTTATTTCATCCCTTACAAAACTTTTTGTAAATCACTGGGTTTGGAAGTAGTAATTTTGGGTGGTAATACCAGCAATAAGAAGCTTTAAACTAAAGTTACATGCCAAAATTTTGACAGATGATATCAAATACAATGTCTAATGCAGTGTGGTAACATTTTTATTTCATGGTTTTATCATGGAATGAAGAGGGTGTCTAATATAGTGTGGTAACATTTTTATTTCATGGTGTTACCATGGAATGAAGAGTGTGAAAATAAAATACAGTCTTTTCATTTTACAGATTAATTTACCGGCTGATGTCACTTTTGTTCAAGACAGACTTAAGGGGGATGATGTCACAGAAATAGGAATAACATTCCTGAGAAAGACTGATGAAAAGAGATCAAAGAAACATAAATGAAAACCTTTTCAATTGCTAGAAGATCACGCCCCTTATCTGTAAAAGTATTTTCCAAAAACATACTTTTTTTGTCATTTTTCATTGATTGGTTTAATTAGTCATTACTAAGAAGATCTACTCTTAAGTACATAAAAACAACATAAAAGTATTATAAGAAATACTATTTCAATAGAAATTTATTTATGAGGATAGTAAAGGATTCTGTACTGTTTATATCACCCTATTACACCACAAGAAAAAGATGTAGTACAAAAGAGATTATGGCAAAGTTAATTTCCAATGCTATGTAATGTTGGTAGATTAGATCTTATTAAAAAGAAGTGGTATGAATAACAATATTTTTTTTTTTTGTTACTTCTTTTGTAAATTTTATGTTGCATAGCATTAAAACTCAAAACAAGAGGTTATGTGACATCACTATATGTTTAAACAAATCTGAAAATAAAAATGTGAAAAACAGTGGTATGCAGAAGTATTCTATTTTTACTATAAAAGCTGTGTATCTAAACCAGTCAGTTCCTCGATCAAAACCTGTACCAAGCTTGCAGAACCCATTTGATGTAAGCCAATTAGTGGCAAAGTAACACTGTAACATAGTCAGTAAGGCTGAAAAAATCCATCCATCCAGTTCAGCCTGCTATCCTGCAAGTTGATCCAGAGGAAGGCAAAAAAAGACTCCTGTAAGGTAGAGCCCAATTTTCCTCATTTTAGGGGAAAAAAAATTCTCCCGACTCCGATCAGGCAATCAGAATAAAGAATCCTCTTCTGTGTTTGTGTATAAACCTTCTTTCCTCCAGACGCAGAGGATGTCCCCTCATCACAGTCCTGGGGATAAATAGATGATGGGAGTGATCTCTGTACTGACCCCTGATATATTTATACATAGTTATTAGATCTCCTCTCAGTCGTCTTTTATCTAAAGTGAATAACCCTAATTTTGATAACCTTTCAGGGTACTGTAGTTGCCCCATTCCAGTTATTACTTTAGTTGCCCTTCTCTTAACCCTCTCCAGCTCTGCTATGTCTGCCTTGTTCACAGGAGCGCAGAACTGTACACAGTACTCCATGTGTTAAGTGGCAGGATTATATTCTTATCACGAGCATCTATTTTTTATTTATTTCTCTGCACTTATATTGCGCTTCGATATTCCGCAGAACTTTGCAGATATTAGCATGCCCCTTTTGATGCAACCCATTATCTTATTGGCCTTGGCAGCAGCTGCCTGACACTGGTTTTTGCAGCTTAGTTTGCTGTTCACTAAAATTCCTAGGTCCTTTTCCATGTCAGTGTTACAGAGTGTTTTACCATTTAGTATGTACTGGTGACTTGCATTTTTTCTTTCTATGTGCATAACTTTACATCTGTCAGTGTTAAACCCCATCTGCCACTTATCTGCCCAAGCCTCCAATCTATCCAGATCCCTCTGTAGCAGAAAACTGTCCTCTTCAGTGTTAATTACTTTACACAGTTTAGTGTCATCGGCAAAAATAGATATTTTACTGTGCAAGCCTTCTACAAGATCATTAATAAATATATTGAAGAGAATAGGGCCCAATACTGACCCCTGAGGTACCCCACTAGTTACAGTGACCCAATCTGAGTGTGTACCATTAATAACCACCCTCTGTTTTCTATCACTGAGCCAGTTACTTACCCACTTACAGACATATTTTCTCCCAGTCCAAACATTCTCATTTTATATACTAACCTTTTATGTGACACACAATCAAATGCTTTGGAGAAGTCAAGATATATGACATCCATTGACTCACCGTGGTCAAGTCTAGAACTTACCTCCTCATAGAAACTGATTAAATTAGTTTGACATGAACGATCCCTCACTCATTTTTATTGAGGTACTCCAAGATAGCATCTCTTAGAAAACCTTCAAACAGTTTACCCACGACAGATGTTGAACTTACTGCCCTATAGTTTCCAGGTGCTGATTTTGATTCCTTTTTGAATATGGGCACCACATTCACACCACACCACTATGTGCCCTGCAAGAACTTTGATGAAGCAGAAGAATGGCAGGCGGAGACATAGCTCAAAGGTAGATTTAGACTGCCCGATCTTCAGGCAGGTTATCAGAAATAAACACTCGTTCCAGACAATCTGCCCACCTAAATGTGCCACAGATCACCCGATGAACGAGCGAAATGCACGTTCATCAAGTGATCCTGTCGTTTGTGCAGAGTCATCAATCATTGTTTCTGGGCAGCAGATCGTGCTGTCTAACTAGTGATCTGCTGCCCAGAAACAATGATTCTATATGGGGACTAGGGATCACAATTGCGAACCCACGTCCTCATACTGTATAGGATATCACTCCATGTAAATGCAGCATACAGTGGAGGAAATAATTATTTGACCCCTCACTGATTTTGTAAGTTTGTCCAATGACAAAGAAATGAAAAGTCTCAGAACAGTATCATTTCAATGGTAGGTTTATTGTAACAGTGGCAGATAGCACATCAAAAGGAAAATCGAAAAAATAACTTTAAATAAAAGATAGCAACTGATTTGCATTTCATTGAGTGAAATAAGTATTTGAACCCTCTAACAAAAAAAGACTTAATACTTGGTGGAAAAACCCTTGTTTGCAAGCACAGAGGTCAAACGTTTCTTGTAATTGATGACCAAGTTTGCGCACATTTTAGGAGGAATGTTGGTCCACTCCTCTTTGCAGATCATCTCTAAATCCCTAAGGTTTCGAGGCTGTCTCTGTGCAACTCTGAGCTTGAGCTCCCTCCATAGGTTTTCGATTGGATTAAGGTCCGGAGACTGACTAGGCCACTCCATGACCTTAATGTGCTTCTTCTTGAGCCACTCCTTTGTTGCCTTTGCTGTATGTTTTGGGTCATTGTCGTGCTGGAACACCCATCCACGACCCATTTTCAGTTTCCTGGCAGAGGGAAGGAGGTTGTCGCTCAGGATTTCACGATACATGGCTCCGTCCATTTTCCCGTTAATGCGAATAAGTTGTCCTGTGCCCTTAGCAGAAAAACACCCCCAAAGCAAAATGTTTCCACCCCCATGCTTGACGGTGGGGACGGTGTTTTGGGGGTCATAGGCAGCATTTTTCTTCCTCCAAACACAGCGAGTTGAGTTAATGCCAAAGAGCTCTATTTTGGTCTCATCAGACCACAGCACCTTCTCCCAGTCACTCTCTGAATCATTCAGGTGTTCATTGGCAAACTTCAGATGGGCCTGCACATGTGCCTTCCTGAGCAGGGGGACCTTGCGAGCCCTGCAGGATTTTAATCCATTGCGGTGTAATGTGTTTCCAATGGTTTTCTTGGTGACTGTGGTCCCTGCTAATTTGAGGTCATTAACTAACTCCTCCCGTGTAGTTCTAGGATGCTTTTTCACCTTTCTCAGAACCATTGACACCCCACGAGGTGAGATCTTGCGTGGAGCCCCAGAGCGAGGTCGATTGATGGTCATTTTGTGCTCCTTCCATTTTCGAACAATCGCACCAACAGTTGTCACCTTCTCTCCCAGCTTCTTGCTAATGGTTTTGTAGCCCATTCCAGCCTTAAGCAGGTCTACAATTTTGTCTCTGACATCCTTGGACAGCTCTTTGGTCTTTCCCATGTTGGAGAGTTTGGAGTCTGCTTGATTGATTGATTCTGTGGACAGGTGTCTTTTATACAGGTGACTAGTTAAGACAGGTGTCCTTAATGAGGGTGACTAATTGAGTAGAAGTGTCTAACCACTCTGTGGGAGCCAGAACTCTTAATGGTTGGTAGGGGTTCAAATACTTATTTCACTCAATGAAATGCAAATCAGTTGCTATCTTTTATTTAAAGTTATTTTTTCGATTTTCCTTTTGATGTGCTATCTGCCACTGTTACAATAAACCTACCATTGAAATGATACTGTTCTGAGACTTTTCATTTCTTTGTCATTGGACAAACTTACAAAATCAGTGAGGGGTCAAATAATTATTTCCTCCACTGTACATGCAACGGTCTCCTTCACTGAACGAGCAGCTGACTCCAAGTTGAAAGAGTTTGGAATGGCATAGCATGGTAGGATATCCAGCATCTGTATAAATGTTACCATGCCAGAGTGGCAGCCTGTATTGCAGCAAGGGAAGATGCCACGCAGTATAAGGCCTCATGCACACGACCGTTTTTTTATGCTGTCCGCAAAAAGGGGTTCCGTTGTTCAGTGATCCGTGTCCGTTTTTGCCTTCCGTTGTGTTTCCGTGTGTCTTTCATTTTTTTTTGCGGACATGACCCAAAAGATTTTACCAAAAGACAGGCTGACAATTTTTCCCAAGTGCCTGCCAAGGGATCCGCAAAAAAAACGGACACGGAACGCGGATGACACACGGATGGCCATCCGCATTTTTTCACGGACCCATTGACTTAAATGGGTCCTTGAACCGTTTTTCACGGACAAGGATAGGACAGGTTATATTTTTTTGACGGACTGGAAACACGGACCACGGACGCGGAGGCCCACCTTAATTCCCGCACTGGAGCGTGATAGGAAAATGCGCGAGTACTAGCGCATGCTGGTAGACGCGCTCCTGAGAGTATTCCCAACTGACACAGGGGGACAAGTGGAAGCACAAGGCGAAGGCAGAGGAGGAGCAAGAGGTCGCCAATGCAGCTGTGTCACGGCCAGCTCCTCTGAAGGCAGGATTAACATGGCAGAGATGTGGAAAAGTTTTGTCACCGCGCCACAGCTAACTGCACAACCAGCTGTTTACGGAACGTCTTAGCAGGAGGCAGCATTTTAACAACATGGTGGAACAGTACATGTGCACACGCCTCCACGTACTGACTGATGGTTCAGCCCCATTCAACTTCTGGGTCTCCAAATTGTCCACATGGCCAGAGCTAGCCTTGTATGCCTTGGAGGTGCTGGCCTGCCCTGCGGCCAGTGTATTGTCTGAACGTGTATTTAGCACAGCAGGGGTCGTCATTACAGACAAATGCAGCCGCCTGTCCACAGCCAACGTGGACAAGCTGATGTTCATAAAAATGAACCAGGCATAGATCCCACAGGACAGCATAAACATTTATAACTGCCTCGCCCTCAATCATACATTCTTGTACTCCAGGGCACTTCTTTATAGAATCCTCTTTTTTAATTGTACTACTATTTTGGGGGCAACACCAAGTTGAATGAACCTCTCCTCTGTCTGGGTGCCAGGGGCCTACATTACAGCTAATCGCCTGCTGCTTTGGTGCGTGACATTAACCTCTTTTTGCTGTCAAATGACCTCTCCTCTGTCTGGGTGTCAGGGGCCTAAATAACTGAAAGTAGCCTGTTCCATTGGTGAGTAACATGATGCCTGTTTTGCTGCTATGGGATCTCTCTCCTCTGTCTGGGTGCTGGGGCCAAAATAACTGAAAGTGGCCTGTTCTATTGGTGGGTAACATGATGCCTGTTTTGCAGCTATTGGAACTCTCTCCTTTGTCTGCGTGCTGGGGCCTAAATAACTGAAAGTGGCCTGTTCCATTGGTGGGTAACATGATGCCTGTTTTGCTGCTATGGGACCTCTCTCCTCTGTCTGGGTGCCAGGGGTCTACTTTTCAGATAATCGCCTGTTGCTGTCATGGGTGACATTGTCCTCTTTTTGATGTCGAATGACCTCTACTCTGTCTGGGTGTCAGGGGCCTATATGTCATTTACTCATTTGTTGTTTTTGTGGGAGATATTAAACTCTTTTTAATGTCAAATGACCGCCCCATTGTGTGGGTGTCAGGGGCCTATATTTTGTTTACTTGCTTGCTGTCTTGGTGGGAGATATTAAACTCTTTTTACTGTCGAATGTCCGCCCCATTGTGTGGGTGTCAGGGGCCTATATTTCGTTTACTTGCTTGCTGTCTTGGTGGGAGACATTTAACTCTTTCTACTGTCAAATGACTGCCCCATTGTGTGGGTGTTGGGGGCCTATATGTCGTTTAATCATTTGTTACTTTGGTGGGTGACATTATCCTCTTTATACTGTCAAATGACCTCTACATTGTCTGGTTGTCAGGGGTCTATATGTAGTTTCATTGCCTGCTGTATTGGTGGAAGACATTAACCTCTTTTTACTGTCAAATGACCGCCCGATTGTCTGGTTGTCAGGGGCCTATATTTCCTTTCATCACTTGCTGCATTGGTGGGAGATATTAAACTCTTTCTACTTTCAAAAGCCTCTACATTGTCTGGTTGTCAGGGGCCTATATTTCGTTTATTCGCTTGCTGCATTGGTGGGAGACATTAAACTGTTTTTACTGTCAAATGACCGCCCCATTGTGTGGGTGTCAGGGGGCCTAAATTTCGTTTAATTGCTTGCTGTCTTGGAGGGACACATTAAACTCTTTTTACTGTCAAATGATCTCTCAGTCTGGGTGTCAGGGGCCTACATAAATGATAATGGCCTGTTCCATTGCAGGTTGACCTAAGGCCTTTGTTGCTGTTACGGGACCGCTCTCCTCTTTGCAGGTGCCATGGTCCTCCTCAATTTGTAAATGAGTCCTGTGGCACTGCTGGGTGAAATCAATATTGATTTGGCATGATTGTAACTCTCCTCTTTGTGGGTGGCATGGGTCTGAATCTGTAAATGAGGCCTGTGGCATTGCTGGGTGAAATCAATACTGTCTTGGCGTGATTTTAACTCTCCTCTTTGTGGGTCCCGTGGGCCTGAATGTTTGAATAAGGCCTGTGGCCCTGCAGGCAGACATGATTCCTTCTTGGCTGTGATGACAACTTTAACTCCCATGTATGGTTTCCATTAGCCTGAGTTTGTGAGTGAGGCCTGTGACACTGCTGGCAGACATGAATCCTTCTTGGCTGTGATGTGAACTTCAACTCCCATAGCATTCCCACCTGACACCACCCCAACCTCCTATTCCCCCTCCTCCTCCAAGTTGCCAATTGATATTGGTTAATTTTTATTTATTTTATTTTATTTTAAGTCATTTCCCTATCCACATTTGTTTTCAGGGGATTTACCTACATTTTGCTACCTTTTGCAGCCCTTTCCTGGGCTATTTTACAGCCTTTTTAGTGCCCAAAAATTCAGGTCCCCAAAGAATTCAATGGGGTTCGGGGGTTCGGGTTCGGGGTCAAGTTCGGGTCGAGTTCGGATCCCGAATCCGAACATTTTCGTGAAGTTCGGCCGAACTTCTCGAACCCGATCATCCAGGTGTTCGCTCGACTCTACTGATGAGATCTTTCTTGAACCCAAGCAGCAGAGTACAGGAGTAATAGAGATCGCAGGGATAACCATGAGTTACAAAGCTGGACATGAGTCTTTTCAAAAGTTAAAGAGGACCTTTCACCGGTCCAAAGTTTGTTAGGTAAAGCTATGTACATGCAGAGCGGCACCCACTGATGTCCCTGCACTTACTATTATCCCTGGGTGCCGCTCCGTTCGTCCGCTGTAGCCCCCGGTACCGGCGCATGTGCTGCTGCTAATTTTGCTGTGGGAGGAGACATCCTCTTTTGCCCTGGGAGTCTCCTTCTCCCAGGTTGGAGAGCTGGCCAATCGCAGCGCTCAGCTCATATCCCGGGAGGTTGCAGGATATGAGCTGAGCGCTGCGATTGGCCAGCTCTCCAACCTGGGAGAAGGAGACTCCCAGGGCAAAAGAGGATGTCTCCTCCCACAGCAAAATTAGCAGCAGCATGTGCGCCGGTACCGGGGGCTACAGCGGACGAACGGAGCGGCACACAGGGATAAATAATAGTAAGTGCAGGGACATCCCTGGGTGCCGCTCTGCAAAGGCATAGCTTTACCTAACAAACTTTGGACCTGTGAAAGGTCCTCTTTAAGTAGATACAGTACGTTTAACCCTGTATTGCCTAGAACAAATTAATTTGTGCAAATGTTATGTAAATCTCTGGGAGATCAAGCTGATTCCTATGACAAGTTGCACATTGCTAAGCGTGGAGTTTCAAAACAAACATCCAAGCGGCTTCACATGCTTGCTAAGCTGAGGTGCATATTTGATGATGCCATTAGCAAGCTGGAGAAGGTAGACCCATGTGAAGAGACAAACGTCCCTGCAAATTTGCATTGTCAGTGCTGTACACAAGGGGTTAAAGGGGCTCCTAGTCTAGAAACACAACTTAAAGAAAAAGATGAGGTCTGCGCTTGTAGAAAAGGACAGTCAGATTAGCATGCTGCAGTCTCAGTTAGCTGAGAAAGAAAAATATTATGCAGATGTTGATAAAGTTTTTATACAGCTGTATATGGAGATAACGGGCTATAAGGAAAAGGCAGCATCTACTGATGTGATCCTTGCTGACCTGAAGAGTGAGCTAGCAAATTGGGATGAGACAATAAGAAATATTATAGGAAAAGCAACAAGTCGCACAAGGATAGGTGGGATCAGATGAGGTGCACCTTGCTGGTTAAACACACCCACCAAACCAATGTAAAAAGTATAAAATTATAGCTGGGCACACTCAAAGGATAAGGGCCATATAGAAAGATAAATTTAATAAATGCACAGATAAAAATATGCAGAAGACAATAACTGATCTCTAAGTAAAGTCAAAAACAGCTCACCACTGGGCGCCTGCACGGGAAGGGGTTGTCCCCAGAAAAATAGAAATCGATGAATCCCAGCAAGCGTATAAGGAATAAACTTCTTTTATTTTCAGAAAACAAAATGTCAGGACGCGTTTCGCTCCAGCCTTCTTCAACTGCAGTTGAAGAAGGCTGGACGGGCCGAAACGCGTCCTGTGACATTTTGTTTTTCTGAAAATAAAAGAAGTTTATTCCTTATACGCTTGCTGGGATTCATCAATAACTGAGCTCTCACATCACAAAGATTTGCACTCAAAGGAAATTTGTGTTTTGAGTGCAAACAGGGGGACAGATGATGTGTGTGAGACCGCTCCTATAGCTGCGTCTGTACAGCAATTGGAGTGGTATCAATCTGATCTAAGTGCTGCCACAACTGCTGCTGGTGACACAGTTCGTGGATTAGGAAGTGGCATGGGAAATTTACAGACCACTTGCAACTCACAGACGTTTCACAGCAATATGGCAGAATTGCACTCTTTCCATAACATGGAGAGGATGAAATTTCTGCTAAAGATATGTAAACTGATTTCTACATATGATCCAGATGCAGATGCTTTCACTTTCTGTCCCTCCAGAATATCACATGGAACTGCTCAAGCTTTGGTTGCCTACACACCTTTTTCAAAGATATGAGGTTATAGGGAAAATTGCTCCCAGGAATGGCCTATTTCATGATAAGGAAGACAGACTTTCCATCCTCATGAAATTGGTAACAGGGCATACTGACGTCACCCCAGAGGTCCTAGGTAACTTCAGGCCTATCATCCATGATGAGCCCTTGTCACTTTGTGGAAGGTTTGAAGCTATGTATAGGAAGGTGACAAAGGGTCATGGTGTAGGAGCCCCACAAGGCATGATACACATGTTTGTGGGAAAGTTTTCATATCTTGATACCACAGTTCGTTTGAATGCAACTAAGGAGACATCTCTGATTGAGGCAACAATGGTAATAGAGCAGGTCAGGTAGGATTTGCTAAAGAATAAGAAGGTAGCATTTAATAAAAAAAAATACAAGATGGCCCGCACGTTAAGGGTATGGCAGCCAACAAAATATCTGTGTATTCTAGTGCTCTTCAAAGAAGAAAGTGGGAGAATATACATTGTTTCCATTGTCTGCAATATGGACACATAAAACGACTCTGTCCACACAGAGATGTAAGGCAGGGTGGCTTTCAACAAACACATAAAAGTGCAAGGACAAATGCAGTGTCCCACTCGTATATGTGGGCACTGCAAAGTTGTTGTATCTTATGTCATATTGCATTTCATGCCATTTATACATTTATATCTGGTTTATCATGTGAAATCGTTGGTAACAGCCTGTAGGGTGCAGTACATACATCCACCACTAGATGGGGATAGCACTATAGTCTATATATACCCCAATTCAGGGCTAGTCAGTGAATTGTTAGTTATGTGAGAGTCTGGGGTTAGTCATGAAGTCTGCTGGAGTGAGGAGCAGGGGAAAGAGAGAGGCCCCCTCCTCTCAGCTCTCGCTCTTGGGCTTCATGGTCCAGAGTAGCCAAGTGTTCTTGTCCCAAGTTATAAGCCAAGGAACAAGGCTGAGGTGAGACCAAATTCTACTGTCCACTCTTCCGGGGTGACAAATGAAAATTGCTTTTTAACTGCAAAAAGACAAAGGAAGGACAATAGCCATTATACTAGGCTTTTTAGGCGCCTTTGTACCCAGGTGAACGATTTGAGCTTCCAGCAGCCTGACCTACAATATATTTTACAGCCAGGCCAGCTGTTATTTGCACGTATGTAGAAGGAAGGATCAGAAACCACCGTTACTATGATTAGAATAAGGCAAGGAGCTAGACACCAGTCAGCCATATTTTCACTAACTTAACTGAACTTATGCCTGTGATATACCTAGCCACGCAAAAGTCTGTTAGCTCGGATTACAGCTTACTACCTCCGTGTACAAAAGAAACTGTGTTATATTTGGATGTCATTTCTACTGAGAATGTCACAGTCGCTACCTCTGGCTGTCGCCTTCTGTCCATGCTCGGACTGCAGCTCCTCTCTGCATTTCCGTTCCTGTGTCTTGTATGTGGTTCTGTATGGGTTAACTCCCCTGTGTGCCTATTAACCCCTTTGGGACACATGACGTACCGGTACGGCATGTTTCCCGAGTCCTTAAGGACACATGACGTACCGGTACGTCATGAGTTGTTCCGATCACTGCTGCTCAGCTGGCAGTGATCGGAACAAGGTACCTGCTGAAATCATTCAGCAGGTACCTTGTTACAATGCCCAGGGGGGTCCTGTGACCCCCATATGGCGATCGCTGCAAACCGCAGGTCAATTCAGACCTGCGGTTTGCAGCGCTTAGTGAGCTCTGATCCCCGCGGTCTATGACCGCGGGATCAGAGAGTTAATGCCCCGAACAGTTTTAACTCCCCTGCAGCCCCCAATCATACTGTGGCTGCGGGGTGCAGGGGGTGGTTGCGGGCGGAGCGAGGCGGGCGGGAGGCGGGCGGTGGGGCGGGCGGGATCGCGATTGCGATCCCCCGCCCGCCTCCCCTGTAATCTATCCCTGGTGTCTAGTGGTTCTATCAGAGTGTCAGCACATTGCTGACACTCTGATAGGAAACGGCTGGCATCTGTGCTGCAGATGCCAGCCGCTTAACCCTTTCGTACCGCGGTCCGCACGGACCGCGGTATGGAAGGGTTAACAGGGAGGGAGCGCTCCTCCCTCTTCCCATCGGGGGCTGCTGTGCCTTTGCAGCCCCCCAACAGGATGGGATGGAAGAGGGAGGGTGCTTCACTCCTCCCTATTCATCACCCCTGCCCAGTTATGGCAGGGGTGATGGTTGCCATGGAGACAGGACGCTTCAGAAGCGCCCTGCTCTCCATGGTGCTGAAAGTCTGAATAGACCTGCTAAAGGTCTATTCAGACTTTCTAAGTATAAAATACAGTACAGTGCACTATATAGTGTACTGTACTGTATTATACAGACACCAGATCCACTGGATCTTTCAGAACCAAGTGGGTCTGGGTCAAAAAAATGTAAAAAGTGAAAAAAAGTAAAATGAAAAAACACATAACACTGAATAAAAACTAAAAAAATAAAATACACTACACATATTAGGTATCGCCGCGTCCGTAAAAACCTGCTCTATAAAAATATCACATGACTGAACTCCTCAGGTGAACGCCATAAAAAAACCCAAAAATGGTGTAAAT